>JALAZF010000011.1:11230000-11705000 GCA_022829125.1 Lathyrus tuberosus | reverse complement strand
AAAATAATAAAATATATTAATGGTATAAAATATTTTTCAAAAGTATAACAACTAAAAAGAAACATGAGGAATAAATATTTGTGGATAGTGCCAATTCTTGTTTTTAAATAACACAAATCTTGTTAAAATGATAATGTGAAATGTTATTCTTATACCCATGTGTACACTTAGACCGTATTGCATTGTTCACCAATACGGTAAACAGTGAAATATTAAAATAATAAATTATTTTATTTTTTAAATATATAAAAATTAATTTTTTTTTTTTATATTTAGACCTTTATTAACTAATTTCATAACTTCATTAACCAATTCTTTACATTGTATTAACCAATTTTGTTTTAATATTAAAAAAAAAATTTATATCTGAACGTATATTAACCAACTTTATAACTTCATTAGCCAATCTTTTATATTGTATTAATCAATTTTGTTTTACTTGTAAAAATTATTTTTAATATATGGGCGTTTGTTAACCAACTTCATCATTTAATTAACCAACTTTTTACATTTCATTAACCAACTTTGATTTACTATTAAAAGTTACTGTTTACGGGTACTGTTCACATGACACTGTTCACGTCTCTATTCATGTATAGTTTTACTGTTCACAACAATGTTCACCATATTTGTGAACAGTGTATGAATGGGTGTAAGCATATCATTGTTGAATTATAATAAACGATCAAAATATGTTACATGTGGTGGAGGGAAGAATTGGACAGACAACGACGAGATACAGAGCATTAGAAAAAATAAATACTACTCCCTCCGTCTTACAATGAGTAATCCATTTGGAATAAAATTGTGTCCCAAAATATATGATCCATTTCAATTTTCAATACAACTTTTTATATTTTACTCTCTAATTTTTATTACTTCATCATTCCCAATACATCATATGGGCAATTTAGTAAAAATATCATTATCTCTCGTTCATTTATTCATTTTTTCTTAATCTGTGTGAAAAATCAACTGGATCACTCATTATGGGACAGAGGGAGTACAACAATACGTCGACTCCAAAAAACGTAATTATTAACATTAAAAAAACTTAAAAGACTAATATGAACAAACCTAAAATTAAGAAAGATGCATTTAGCTTAAATACTCATACTCAAAATAATAAAATATATTAATGGTATAAAATATTTTTCAAAAGTATAACAACTAAAAAGAAACCTGAGGAATAAATATTTGTGGATAGTGCCAATTATTGTATTTAAATAACATAAATCTTGTTAAAATGATATTGTGAAATGTTATTCTTACACCCATGTGTACACTTAGATCGTATTGCATTGTTCACCAATACGGTAAACAGTGAAATATTATAATAATAAATTAATTTATTTTTTAAATATATAAAAATTAATTATTATTTTTTATAGTTAGACCTTTATTAACTAATTTCATAACTTCATTAACCAATTCTTTACATTGTATTAACCAATTTTGTTTTAATATTAAAAATTATTTTTATATTTGAACGTTTATTAACCAACTTTATAATTTTATTAGCCAACCTTTAATATTGCATTAATAAATTTTGTTTTACTTGTAAAAATTATTTTTAATATCTGGGTGTTTGTTAACCAACTTCATCATTTAATTAACCAACTTTTTACATTTCATTAATCAATTTTGATTTACTATTAAAAGTTACTGTTTACGGGTACTGTTCACATGACATTGTTCACGTCATTATTCATGTATAGTTTTACTGTTCACAATAATGTTCACCATATTTGTGAACAGTGTATGAATGGGTGTAAGAATATCATTGTTTAATTATAATAAACAGTCAAAATATGTTACATGTGGTGGAGGGAAGATTTTGACAGACAACGACGAGATGCAGAGCAATAGAAAAAATAAATACTACTCCCTCCGTCTTACAATGAGTAATTCATTTGGAATAAAATGGTATCCCAAAATATATGATTCATTTCAATTTCCAATGCAACTTTTTATATTTTATCTTCTAATTATTATTACTTTCATCATTCTCAAACATCATAAGGGTACTTAATTAAAAATACCATTCTCTCTCCTTCATTTATTCCTTTTTACTTAATCTGTGTGAAAAGTCAACTGATCACTCATTGTGAGACGGAGAAAGTACAACAATACGTCGACTCCAAAAAACGTAATTATTAATATTAAGAAAACTTAAAAGACTAATATGAACAAACATAAAATTAAGAAAGATGCATTTAGCTTAAATACTCATACTCAAAATAATAAAATATATTAATGGTATAAAATATTTTTCAAAAGTATAACAACTAAAAAGAAACATGAGGAATAAATATTTGTGGATAGTGCCAATTCTTGTATTTAAATAACACAAATCTTGTTAAAATGATAATGCGAAATGTTATTCTTACACCCATGCGTACACTTAGACCGTATTGCATTGTTCACCAATACGGTAAACAGTTAAATGTTATAATAATAAATTAATTTTTTTTAAATATATAAAAATTAATTATTTTTTTTATATTTAGAACTTTATTAACTAATTTCATAACTTCATTAACCAATTCTTTACATTGTATTAACCAATTTTGTTTTAATATTAAAAATTATTTTTATATCTGAACATTTATTAACCAACTTTATAACTTCATTAGCCAACCTTTTATATTGCATTAATCAATTTTGTTTTACTTGTAAAAATTATTTTTAATATCTGGGCGTTTGTTAACAAACTTCATCATTTAATTAACCAACTTTTTACATTTCATTAACCAACTTTGATTTATTATTAAAAGTTACTGTTTACGGGTACTGTTCACATGACATTGTTCACGTCACTATTCATGTATAGTTTTACTGTTCACAACCATGTTCACAGTATTTGTGAACAGTGTATGAATGGGTGTAATCATATCATTGTTGAATTATAATAAACGATCAAAATATGTTACATGTGGTGGAGGGAAGATTTGGACAGACATCGACGAGATGCAGAGCATTAGAAAAAATAAATACTACTCCCTCCATCTTACAATGAGTAACCCATTTAGAATAAAATGGTGTCCTAAAATATATGATCCTTTTCAATTTTCAATGCAACTTTTCTTATTTTACCCTCTAATTATTATTACTTCATCATTCCCAATACATCATAAGGGTACTTAAGTAAAAATATCATTCTCTCTCGTTCATTTATTCCTTTTTTCTTAATATGTATTAAAAGTCAATTGTATCACTCATTATGGGACGGAGATACGTCGACTCCAAAAAACGTAATTATTAATATTAAGAAAACTTAAAAGACTAATATGAACAAATATAAAATTAAGAAAGATGCATTTAGCTTAAATACTCATTCTCAAAATAATAAAATATATTAATGGTATAAAATATTTTTCAAAAGTATAACAACTAAAAAGATACATTAGGAATAAATATTTGTGGATAGTGTCAATTCTTGTATTTAAATAACACAAATCTTGTTAAAATGATAATGCGAAATGTCATTCTTACACTCATATGTACACTTAGACTGTATTGCATTATTCACCAATACGGTAAATAGTGAAATATTATTATAATAAAGTAATATTTTTTAATATATAAAAATTAATTATTTTTTTTTATATTTAGACATTTATTAACTAATTTCATAACTTCATTAACCAATTCTTTACATTGTATTAACCAATTTTGTTTTAATATTAAAAATTATTTTTATATCTGAACATTTATTAACCAACTTTATAACTTCATTAGCCAACCTTTTATATTGCATTAATCAATTTTGTTTTACTTGTAAAAATTATTTTTACTATCTGGGCGTTTGCTAACAAACTTCATCATTTAATTAACCAACTTTTTACATTTCATTAACCAACTTTGATTTATTATTAAAAGTTATTGTTTATGGGTACTGTTCACATGACACTGTTCACGTCACTATTCATGTATAGTTTTACTGTTCACAACAATGTTCACCGTATTTGTGAACAGTGTATGAATGGGTGTAATCATATCATTGTTGAATTATAATAAACGATCAAAATATGTTACATGTGGTGGAGGGAAGATTTGGACAGACATCGACGAGATGCAGAGCATTAGAAAAAATAAATATTACTCCCTCCGTCTTACAATGAGTAACTCATTTGGAATAAAATGGTGTCCTAAAATATATGATCTTTTTCAATTTTCAATGCAACTTTTCTTATTTTACCCTCTAATTATTATTACTTCATCATTCCTAATACATCATAAGGGTACTTAAGTAAAAATATCATTCTCTCTCGTTCATTTATTCTTTTTTTCTTAATCAGTGTTAAAAGTCAACTGGATCACTCATTATGAGACGGAGATACGTCGACTCCAAAAAACGTAATTATTAATATTAAGAAAACTTAAAAGACTAATATGAACAAACATAAAATTAAGAAAGATGCATTAGGCTTAAATACTCATACTCAAAATAATAAAATATATTAATGGTATAAAATATTTTTCAAAAGTATAACAACTAAAAAGAAACATTAGGAATAAATATTTGTGGATAGTGTCAATTCTTGTATTTAAATAACACAAATCTTGTTAAAATGATAATGCGAAATGTTATTCTTACACTTATGTGTACACTTAGACTGTATTGCATTGTTCATCAATACGGTAAATAGTGAAATATTATAATAATAAAGTAATTTTTTTTTAATATATAAAAATTAATTATTTTTTTTATATTTAGACCTTTATTAACTAATTTCATAACTTCATTAGCCAATTCTTTACATTGTATTAACCAATTTTGTTTTAATATTAAAAATTATTTTTATATCTGAACGTTTATTAACCAACTTTATAACTTCATTAGCCAACCTTTTATATTGCATTAATCAATTTTGTTTTACTTGT
This sequence comes from Lathyrus tuberosus, assembly GCA_022829125.1. Classification (NCBI taxonomy): domain Eukaryota; kingdom Viridiplantae; phylum Streptophyta; class Magnoliopsida; order Fabales; family Fabaceae; genus Lathyrus; species Lathyrus tuberosus. The sequence goes on along the minus strand of JALAZF010000011.1, from coordinate 11,700,113 downwards.
AAAAATTATTTTTAATATCTGGGCGTTTGTTAACCAACTTCATCCCAACTTTTTACATTTCATTAACCAACTTTAATTTACTATTAAAAGTTACTGTTTACGGGTACTGTTCACATGATACTGTTTACCTTACTATTCATGTATAGTGTTTTTGTTCACAACAATGTTCACCGTATTTGTGAACAGTGTATGAATGGGTGTAATCATATCATTGTTGAATTATAATAAACGATCAAAATATGTTACATGTGGTGGAGGGAAGATTTGGACAGACAACGACGAGATGCAGAGCATTAGAAAATATAAATACTATTCTCTCCGTCTTACAATGAGTAACCCATTTGAAATAAAATGGTGTTTCAAAATATATGATACATTTCAATTTTTAATATAACTTTTTATATTTTATCCTCTTATAATTATTACTTTTATCATTTCTGATACATCATAAGGGTATTTAAGTTAAAATATCATTCTCTCTCGTTTATTATTTTTTTTTTTTTTTATTTGTCTAAAAAATCAACTGAATCACTTATTATAAAATGAAAGAAGTACAACAATACGTCGGCTCCCAAAAAAAACATAGCCACTACGACGGCAACAGTCAACCTTTTTACCAAAACCAGGCTAAATCAGTGACGCAAGCAGTGACACAAAAAAAAGTCCCTCGCACGTGTCCTACCCTCCATTCACATCTCGCGTGCCGTGATGTCTGCCTTCGCCTTTATTTATCAGCGAAAAAACATGGTTCGAAGTTCGAGGACTTTCTCTTCTAAAATACACCTTCCCCCGACTTCACTAATCCCGCGTGTATTTTTTAATCAACCTTTTTGACTCTTCTGTTCTTCATCCTATAAAACCATTAGTTCTTCCTCTCTTACAACTTCGAACTCCGAAATCGAATATCAAACATCACCAAACATCATCAACATCAACAAGAAGAAGATATTAAACAGAAATTCGCGAATGCAAGGTGCGTTAGAGTTACCACCTGGCTTCAGATTTCATCCTACTGATGATGAGCTTGTGAATCATTATTTGTGTAGAAAGTGTGCTTCTCTACCAATCTCTGTTCCTATTATCAAAGAAATTGATTTGTATAAGTTTGATCCATGGCATCTTCCAGGTAATTTACTTTTCAACACGGTTATTTTAAAAATAAAATTAATAAATTTTGATACTAATTTTTTTTTTTTTTTGGTTTTGTAAACAGAAATGGCTCTTTACGGTGAGAAAGAATGGTATTTTTTCTCTCCCAGGGACCGGAAATATCCTAACGGTTCACGGCCGAACCGGGCGGCCGGAACCGGTTACTGGAAAGCCACGGGAGCCGATAAGCCGATTGGGAAGCCGAAGCCGCTTGGGATTAAGAAAGCACTTGTTTTCTACGCTGGGAAAGCTCCTAAAGGAGTTAAAACGAATTGGATCATGCATGAGTATCGTCTCGCAAACGTTGATAGAACCGCATCAAAAAATAACCACAATTTAAGAGTATGTAATAAACTAATAATAATAATAATACATTATTATGAAATTAACTTTATTTTTATGGTGTGAATGAAAATGAAATGATTTTCTTATTTATTTATTTTATTTTTTTTAATTTATTACAGCTTGATGATTGGGTGTTGTGTCGAATATACAACAAGAAAGGGAAGATTGAAAAATACAATGACAATATTGCTACAAAAGAATCCTCATTAATGTTTTCTGAGGAAGTTCCATTTGAGAATGAGACGAAGCCTAAGATTGAAACGAACGGTCATGATGGTTTCGGGATTTTTAATGAGCAGTTAGATACTGACACGTCAGATTCGGTGCCACGGTTTCACACGGATTCAAGCTGTTCGGAGCACGTGGTTTCGCCGGATGTCACGTGCGATAAGGAGGTTCAAAGTGAGCCAAAATGGAACGAATTTGTTCTGGGGCCTGATCCAGTGTCGGCCTTTGATTTTCAGTTGAATTTTATGGATGATGGTGAAGATGACCCTTTTGCCCCTCAGGTTCAGTATCAAATGAATCAGCTTTCGGGCTGGCAAGATGTGTTTACGTACCTACCCAAGTAATTTTGTTTTGTTATTTTGAGTAGGGATGAAAATAGGTCATGGTCGTGGGGTTTTAGAGGATTGGGATCCTAAAAAGAGGGGTCCCATGGGTATTTTAAATTGGGTATAGACAAAAAAATCACACTCACAACAACTAACTGCAACTTCAAGTGGAGATGCTAATGGTGCATGTGTGTTCTTCTTGGGGAGGTGATTACTAGGGATTGTTCTATTTGGGCTGATATTCATTTGTTGTATGGTTCAGTTTTAGAAATGGGGTCATTGTTTGTAACTAAAACAATAAGCACAATGATCTCAATTCTAGATCCAATTAGTCATATTAGGGAGGGGTATATGGTAGTGTTAACATGTAAGAATTCATGTAGAAAATTCTTGTTCCATCCCTATTATTGTACTAGAATTTTTTTATTATGTTTGTTATATAGTATTCATTTTATAATCTAATGTATTTTCACTTCTTTTCCAGAATGATTTTTTTGGCTACGTGAATATTCGTGAATATTCAATATCTGTCATTTTTGTCTTAATTATTGAGTCAGATATTTATAGCTCTGATCTCCTTTCGAGATTCTTTAGCCAGTAATAATGAGAATAGTGAGTGAGTTACTCCTTTAATGGTTATTGCCAAATCTATTGACACTTGTTGGTCATCGGTTATAAGCTACGAAGCATGGACACCTTAAACACCACTCTGACAATGATATAACAACATTAATAATAATTTTAAAAAATTAATAATTAAACTAATAATTAAACATAATCACAAATGTTAAGATAGATATCCGATGGAGGCACGGACACATTTTTATTCAGAAATGTGGGAATCCAATAGCCATACTTAGTAAAAGTATTGAAAACTAATGAAATGCCAAAGCATAGAAGACAATATTCTATTGATGCTAAATATTCATTTGGTCTTATTATAGCCTTTAGTAGGTTGCAAATAGCTGCATAACCATGCTTATATGAAATGGCCCTAATATATAATAACTTCTGTAATTATCAGAAGCTAATACTATACAATCTATACCCTGCCCCAATATACTATACACAAATCACTTGTAGTTTACACTTTACCATCACCAGCTCTATAAACAACATTAATCTATTTTCTACAATCATATGAATGCTTGAATTAGGTAGTTTTTATGATCATAAACTGACATCTCTGGATTTTGGAACACCATTGCAATCTGCAGGCCCCCATCCAATCAACTCTTTTTCATTGTCGAAAACCATCACTTTGTCTAGCATGGATATGTCTGCATAACAGAATGCAGAGTTCATCAATCATTTAAACAAATAAATATTGCTGAACAGATCGAGATGATATCCATCAAATTGAAAACGTGTCAGGTGTCCGACACATGTGACTACTTTTTTTTTTGGATGTTATTATCAATATTTATGTGTTAGTATAAGTGTCGTGCTTCATAGTAACAGTGTAACCAAATTCATACCTCCAATTAGGTTCACTTCACCCAATCCTACTTCAGGACCGTTTAGAATTCCTAGACAAACATTTCCTTTGTTCTGGCAAATACAAAAATGTTAGCATTCACACATGAAATGTTCCTATTATTTACTATAGCAGATAACAAACATAGAAAATGTAGAAAAGTTATATAACTCACTGATATTATTAAATAATCTTCAGGAGGGATCTCAAACTGAGATTTAACTTTTCCACCATTGCTGAAACTAAGTACTAGTGGCTTGAAGTATTTCTTCACTTCATTTATGCTTCTGAAAGGTTTTTTACCATGCCAACACATTGGTAAAGTCTGGTCATCAGGTGCTATATTTAATGGCTTTCTATGTAATTCCTTATTCACCTATATTTGGAAAATTGAACTATATAAACCATAGTTACTTGTTTACATTAATTCTAAGTATTAGTGAAAATTGATTTTAACTGACCAAAGAAATCAATGCATGATAAGCCTGAGAGTTGAAGTAAGTATACGAACTTCCGGTATCGAAAATAATATCCAGACTTCCCACTCCGGTCTTCCTTCCTCCGAAAACAAGTTCAGCTGGTCCGGCCGAGTAGTGTTTTGCCCTGATATCATAAAATTATGAGTCACTAGTATAATATGTGTGGATTATGTGAAATGAGAATGGTGTACTAACGAATGGATAGACGAAATCGGAGTCCAGCTCATTTGAGAAGAATCATAAGCATTTCCAAAGAAGATATAGCCGCCTCCTCGCGAACTTAAGCAATGTCCGATCACATTTCGCACCAAGCCCTGACTATTCAGCTGTGAAACCAAGCTAGCCTTTCCCCTTCCAAGTCCAAGTATCCCGTCTAAGGGATGGTAAGAAGAAGGCGAAAAAATCTGATCATATCCACATCTGTATAAACGAAAATCACACGCATTAGATAAATTTCATTAACATCTAAACAATGAGAATATCCCAACAATTTGGTCATCGATGAATATGTCAAATAGCAGATAATGCAACAGAATAGTTCACAAAGTAAACAAACCCGAGCGCCATCCGAACTTTAAGTTGGACTCCGTTGGTGAAGTTGAGAAGGTAGACATCATTGAGAAGCACACCAAGGGTTGAGTATTGATCAGCATACTTAATTTCATAGTCGCATTGATTAGGATCTTCACATGTGTAGTCATCACTGGGCTGCAAGGACGCGCAGAGCGGATCCTTGCACGGCACAAAGTCGTTGCTAGGTTTGTAAAGTGGATGAGGTGTCTGAAAATTTTATCAATAAATTCAAATCAACATAACATTGAGAGCAATTGTTGCGAGATTTTTCAGTGTAAAGTTACCTCAGAACATTGAGAACAAGGGGCATCACATTGGAGCCATGTGAGGTCGCTACCAGTGTCAACATCAAGAAAATAAGGCCTTGGTGGTTGACCTATGTTGAGAGTAACATTATAGAATCTGCAAAAATTGAAAAACATGATAAAAATGAAATCACAAAACATGAAAGAGAATAAGAAACCTTAAAAGAAGTGAATTGTTATCATACCCAACAGGATAAACATTGCCATAAATGGGGAACACAATTGAGGAACCAGCAACAGCATGGTTCATGAGACTTGTCCTTGAAGACATGGATTCACCTGGTAGAATTGTGTTTCTTCCACTTTTGCGTTTATTACCAAACCAAGCTGAACAAGAAGACAAGCTTAACATCATCACTGTAACCACCAACATCCACCTCAATCTCACCTTATCTATTTTCATATTTTTCTTCTCTGATCTCTAGTAATGAAAAAGATAAAGGAAAAAAAAAACTATTTTATTTATTTATTTTGTTTTATCTTTTATAATGTATGGATGGAAAAAATTGAAGAATGGTGTGGTTGAGTTTAAATATTTAAATTAATGATTCTTGTTGGAAATAATTGGTTGTGCTATTCATGAAGGAAAGGAGAGAATAAACTCAACATTAGAAAGTGGGATTGCTTTCTTTGCAATGTTTTTTTTATCCCTTTCTTAATTTACACATGAATCTAGCATAGATTCTAAATGTTATGAGCACTCTTTGAATTGATATTGTAGAAAAAAAATTTTAAAAAAAAAATAATTGGGAGAGTATGTGAAGAAAAAAAGTGGAGGTGAAAACAATGGGCAAGTGTTGAGGTTTTTGGGTGATTGTTTATTTCCTAGAAACTTCTTCCCCACTCCTTCTTTGAGCACTGTGAAAATGATTGCCGCAAAAAACAACAAAACAAGTAATAAAAAATAAATAAGTTTAATGGAGTTTTCCTTTTTGAAAAAGCCAAAAAAAAAAAAATTAAATGACTATTCTAATACTCCTTCCATCTTAAAATAAAAGTTTTTTAAAGTTAGATACATCTAGATTAAAAAAATAATTATTGAATGAATAAATGGAACAATTTTATAAAATCAGCCTTAATTGATTATATAATATGATTTAATAACTTAAAAGTAGTGTATACAATATTACCTCCGTTTTTTATTAAAGGGCGCTTTAGAAAAATAGATTGTATCATAATATAAATCGTATTATAATATCAATAAAATATTAATATTATTTTTTCTATTATACCCTTAAATATTTATTATTCTCTCTTATTTCAATTATGTAAATTTGTCTTTCCAATACTATTAATGAAGAACAATTTTGTAAAATTCGTTATAATTTCTCTTTTTCATACTATAATTATTACATTTCTTAATACGTGTGAAAAATAAAAAATGACTTATAATAAAAAAAAAAAAAAAAGAGGATTTCTTAATACACCTCAAAGGTTTCTTAGGCACCGCGCGAAATTTCTTATTTGTCCCCTGATTCCGGATGTGCACATCCGGACGCACCATTTTTTTAAAAAACATTTATTTGTTCCGGATGTGCAAATCTGGAATGTTTCCTCATGTGCACATCCGGAAGAAATTCTTATAACTTCGCGCCAGAGCCTTCTGAAAAGTTAAGAATGAGGGGGGAGAAGGCTCTGGCGCGAAGTTATAAGAATTTCTTCCGGATGTGTGTAGGTGGCTAATTTCGATGCCAGGGAAATGGTTCAGAAAGAAAGGGAAAAATTCGACAATGTAATTCGACCAGACATTGCAGTTAGAAAGTTTTTGGCGAAAAGATGCAAGTCGAAAGAACATGGTACTTAAAAGAAGCATTGGCAGATTTTTCCGAGTAAGGAAGATAATTTCGACGAGGGAAGTTTTCGAACCGTTCGACGGGTGTTTTGAATTTCAAATTTCTGGAGGGAGTTTCATTTTGAAATGGGACGCGTGGAACGCATCTAGGAGGCAAATACATGCAGAATGACATTTGTCGCCATTAGAAGAGATAGTTGTTATGGGTAGTTATTTCGTTTGTATATAAATAGGAGGTCTTGATGTTAGATTCGGGGTGTTCCAAACTTTGTACAAATTACCGTAAATACTCAAAGTAATCGTGTGAGAGAAACGAGTGTTCTGGAAAATGTATGTATGGAAAACACCAGTTTACATTTATGCATTTCAATAAAATTTCAAGCTTTCCTTCATTTCTTTAAGTTTAAGTCATCTTTTTACTTCAGAAATTTACTTTGTCTTAGTTCGAATTTATCTTCAATTGCTCTTTCGCCATTATCGTGTCTTTGTCCCATTAATCGAAACAATTGTTAAAAAGAAATCTTAGAAACATAGAACGAATACATTACTTTTCAAAATCAAACACATTCTCAAAAGCACTTTCTCCTAGGATTTGTTTGGTTGGTCCTGTTAGTAAACTAATTTTCATAAATTAGGAAACCAGAGATTGTTCGCCAAATTCACCAGCGAACAAATTGGCACGCCCAGTGGGACCTAGTGCATTTATTTGTTTAGTTTATCCTTTGTTCTTATAGCAAATTCTTAGAAGAAAAAGTTTTATTTCGTTGTATGATTCTAAGGAGTGGCAAGTTAGCCGTGAACAACGAAGAAAGACCAAAAAGAACAAGAACAAAAAAAATGGCGAATCAAAGCGCGCCTAATAATCAAAATGTCAACCCAACGCCTATTCCTTTGACAGGAGACAATACGGCGTCAGTTTCTGTGTCAGAAGTGATACCATCATCAACGGGGTCAATCCCAGCGTTTTCGGCATCCCAAAACGCGCCCAGTATTTCTACAGTGGGACCCCAAATGCCTCAGATGACTCCTTCTCCTTTAGGGGGTGTTCATAGGCCATTTGTGACGAATTTTTCAATGCCTCCACATAATAGGAAACAGCCTTATGGAATGCCAACAACGGTGATGGCCAGTTTGCACAATTCGTCGTCATTATATTCTGATCCTTTGATGAATATTACTTCGCCCCCGCAAGGATCAGGGTCTGGTGTGAACCACATAGGCAGAATAGGTCAGCCTGTGTCAACGGGATACCAAACTTATATGCCTGCAATCACTAATAATTCTGCACAAGTCATTAGGCAACAAATGGACGAAAGTAACCATGACATGGTGCAGATGTTAACACAACAAATGGGGGTCGTGTTTAATCCTTTAATCCAAAACACCACCCAAACGAACCAATTATTAGCAGCGCAAATGACGCGCATTGCTGACTTCTTTGGTGTTCCTCAAACCCAACCAAGGGAATAAATAGTTCAGAATCCCAGGGTAGTTGTCGAAGAGGAGCCCACAATAAACCAGAGGCCGGCGAATGTGCCTCAAGGAAACCCTAGAAACCAAGAGTTAGTGGTCGAACAGCCTCATGTCGAAATGTCTGTCCAACAAGAGCCTAGAAGGGTGTTAGTCCATAGGGACCAAGATGCTGATGAGGTTGTGCAACAATTGCGCCATAACAACATGCCAGCAGAAAACAACTTAGCAGTCATGGTCGAAAGGATTATGGCCAGGAATGGTGTGAATGTGGGACTGCAAAGGCCCAGTTATACATCCCCATTGTCTGAGTATATTTTGCAACAAGAATTACCCCCAAGGTGGAAAGTCCCCAAATTTACCAAATTCTCAGGGGACACCAGCGAATCCACTGTCGAACATATATCCCGTTACTTGATCGAAGCAGGAGAAATTGCACGCAATGAAAATTTAAAAATGAAATATTTTCCAAGTTCTTTAACGAAAAATGCCTTTACTTGGTTCACTTCGTTGCCTGCAAATTCGATCCACACGTGGGTCCAGTTAGAAAGGTTGTTCCATGAACAATTTTACATGGGACAAACTAAAATAAGTTTGAAGGAGTTGGCTAGTGTTAAAAGAAAATTCTCTTAGCCGATTGATGATTATTTAAATAGGCTTAGGCTACTTAAGGCGAGATGTTTTACGCAAGTGCCTGAGCACGAGTTAGTCGAAATGGCAGCAGGTGGTCTAGACTATTCAATTAGGAAGAAGTTAGACACCCAATATCTGAGGGATATGGCACAATTGGAGGACAGGGTGAGGCAGGTCGAACGTTTAAAAGCCGAAAAAGCTAGAGCAACTAAAAATAAGAAAGAAATAGTGGCTTATGTAGGGGTATGTCAAGAAGATGATGATGACGAGAGCGAATCGTTTAGTTTCGACGAACAAGAAGTTGACTTAGAAGAATTGAAACAGGGTCCGCCATACTCCTGTAAAGTATTGGCTCCGTCGAACGGAAAAAACCCAGTCGAACCTGAGAAGAATGATAAGTTTCCTAAAAGGACCTATACATTTGACATCACTAAGTGTGACGAAATATTTGACTTGCTGGTTAAAGATGGCCAAATGATAGTGCCACCTGGCACCAAAGTGCCTCCCATAGAACAACAGAAAAAGAGAGGTTTTTGTAAGTACCATAATTTTTTAGGTCATAAAACATCTCAATGTTTCCTTTTCAGGGATCTGGTGCAAAATGCCATTCGTGACGGAAGATTGAAGTTCGGCGACAAGTCGAAGCCACCAATGAAGGTTGACTCAAATCCGATGCAGATGGTCGAAGCCCAATATGCTGAACCATCCACTGTGAACATGGTGGAGGTCGAAGAGGGTTCTGACTGCAGCTTTGAGATGATAGAAGCCACTGAAGGTTTCGACGCAAATGTGAACATGGTAGAGATCGCTGAGATCCCAACAGACGAAAGTGATGTGGAAGAAATATCCGAAGATTTCGTCAACAAACCAGTGATGATCAAGGTTATTCAACACCTTGACGAGGGAACCTTGAAGATTTCCATCAACAAAGAGGCCACTGAAGGCCTCAACCATGTGAGCAAAGATGAAGCCACTGAGGGTCTCAACTTTGTGAAGAATGACGAAGCTACTGAAGGCTTTGTCGAAGACAAGAGCAAGGCTACTGAGGGCCTTACGGGAGACAGCATGGAGTTTGGTGTTGCTATCGACCAAGCCAACGAGGCCAGTACTGAGATTGGCGAAGGTGTTGCTAAGGTGAATGCAAAGACTACTGATGGTCCTGCAAAACCAACTATTTATGGGATTTTACAAAGAACAACAGAGGATCCCAGAGAGAAATGTGTGGCTTTTTGTTGCCAACTTAACATTAATAAGCCAGAAGGGGATTTCGACCTGGCTAAGAAGAAACATGAGATTGAGGAGGGGCTCACTTTGAAAATGAACAAGTTGAGTATTGGAGATAGTCAATCAGCCAACGTTAATATGGTCGAAGTATCCCAGAAAGCTCCAATGCAGACAGACGAAGAGCGCCGTAGAGAAGAATATCAAAAAGTGGCATACCCTAAAGAGGAAGAGAATCTGATTGAGTTCCTCCAAAGGTGTCAGAAGAAAAGGTCTGAGGTTATGCTGTGCCCCCGCTGTAGTGCCGTGTTCGACAAGAAGGCAGCAGACAACCTGGAGGGAATGGAAAAAGCCAAAAGGAAAGGAAACTGGGGGGCAGTTCCACGTGCGAGAACGGAGAGGTTCGATCCAAGGTGAAGTGATCAAAATCAGCAAAGGTTTGGACGAAGGTACCCAAATACCTTCAAACCCACCAACAAAGCTCCTAATGACAAATGGGTTCAACCAATAAGGGAAGCCCAGGGACAGAGAAAGTGGAAAATTTTCGAAGTTCAGAGGGGTTCGTCTATGGCTGGCAACAAGGAAGGTGAAAGGCCAAAACCAAGGCCTTATCCCTCAGAAAATTATAAAGGCAAGAATCCCATGTCGAGGTCCCAATGGAGGCGTTTCCAAAGACAAAAAAGGGAGGAAAAGGAAGCTGCTGAAAAAGGAGCTGCTGAGGAAGTAGTCGTCGAAATAAGCAAACCAGAGTTAAGTAGCAATGCTGAAGTAGCGAATCAACAAGGAGCATCTTACAGCATCAATTCATGCAATGCAATTGAGCCAATACCATCCAAGGAAAAAGTGGAGGAAGATGACGAAATGACGGATGATTTCAGGTCCGAATCAGATGCATCTCTCGACATTGTGTGCAACGTGGTCTCTGTCCTTCTAAAAGAATACGACCAAATCATGGAGGTCGAAGAAGAGGAGTATGTTGTCGAGAGTGAAGTTATAGGACACAGGCCAGTGTGTTACTATATCATGAATAACGGCTGTGTCGAAGAACAAAATGCCTTTTTCGAAAGGCCAGATGACTCCATGTGTGGCCACCTCAAGCCCTATTCATAAAGGGGAAGATGGAGAATGTAGGAGTAAACAAAATCCTGGTGGATGGAGGGGCTGCAGTTAACTTAATGCCCCATTACATGTTGAAGAAAATTGGGAAAGATGAGTCCGACACAAAACCCCACAACATGGTACTATCAAATTATGAAGGCAAAGTAGGAACCACTTTGGGCGTTATCCAAGTGGATTTAACTGTTGGAACAATAACTAGACCAACGATGTTCATGGTCATAGCCTCGAAGGCTAATTACAACTTACTTCTGGGTAGAGAATGGATCCATGGAGTAGGTGATGTGCCCTCGTCGATGCATCAGCGCATAGCTATTTGGCGATCTGATGGTATTGTCGAAAACATAGAGGCGGATCAAAGCTATTTCATGGCTGAGGTAAACCATGTGGATCGATGTAGTTTCGACAAACACTTGGCCCACATAGCTCCATGCAGTCCAGCAAATTTCTACCTGAACGCTACTGATAATGCGTTTTGTTCGCTGTATCTCCACCCCACATATGGTTTCCAGTGGGATATAGAAGTGGTCGACGAAGCAAACTACATCTTTGGGGTTGCACATATAGAGCCAACGGGCTGGGGAAGCAAGTTTGGTGACGATGAGTGAATCATCAGCGCTCGAAAGGATTACGGCTTATGTAGCCGAAAATAAGCTCAAGGCGGCTCTAGAAGCCGAAGTAAAGTATATGGCTGTCGAAGCCAATGAAAAAGATTTCAACAAACAGTGTCCTGAAAGGGACGTTGAAGAAGATTTGTTCAACGCAGAAATTGGCGAATGGCAACATCAAAAGTTAGACGCCATTTATGATGACGAACCCTTGGGGTTTGAAAAGGATCCAGCTTCGACTGATATGAAGATGGTGGCGCAGGATCCATTAGAAGAAGTCGATTTAGGACTGGGGGCAGAAAAAAGGCCAACCTACATAAGTGCCAAGATGGACCCTCAGTTAAAAGTCGAAATAGTCCAACTGCTGAAAGAGTTTAAAGATTGTTTCGCGTGGGACTACGATGAAAAGCCTGGTCTCGACAGGAGTTTGGTCGAATTGAAGTTGCCCATAATGGCGGGAAAGAAGCCTGTAAAGCAAACTCCCAGACGCTTCGCGCCAGAAATTTTGTCGAAGATTAAAGAGGAGGTCGAAAGACTTCTGAAATGTCAGTTCATCCGCACAACGAGGTACGTCGAATGGATTGCAAATATTGTTCCTGTAATAAAGAAAAATGGCAAATTAAGGGTATGCATTGACTTTCGAGATTTGAATTCAGCTACCCCTAAGGACGAATATCCTATGCCAGTAGCAGAAATGCTTATAGATTCTGCTGCAGGCCATGAGTATCTAAGTATGTTAGATGGATACTCTGGCTATAATCAAATTTTTATTGCTGAAGAAGATGTCCCTAAGACGGCATTTCGTTGTCCCGGAGCCATAGGCACCTACGAATGGGTGGTAATGCCTTTTGGTTTAAAAAATGCTGGGGCAACTTATCAGCGAGCCATGAATTCGATTTTTCATGATTTTATCGAAACTTTTATGCAGATCTATATAGATGACATTGTAATTAAGTCTGTTTCAGGCGAAAATCATATTGACCATCTTCGACAATCATTCGAAAGGATGAGGAAGTTTGGTTTAAAAATAAACCATCTCAAATGTGCTTTTGGTGTGCAGGCGGGAGATTTCCTTGGCTTTGTGGTCCACAAGAAGGGGATCAAAATCAATGAAAATAAGGCCAAAACAATAATGGAGGCGAAAGAGCCATCGACAAAGAAGGAGTTGCAGTCTCTGCTTGGGAAGATCAACTTTCTCAGAAGGTTCATCTCCAACCTTAGTGGAAAAACGCAAGCCTTCTCTCCTCTACTTCGACTGAAGAAGGAAGATTTTATATGGGGGCAAGATCAACAAGAGGCGTTCGACAAAATCAAGGAATACTTGACTCATCCCCCAATCTTGATGTCTCCTTGTAGAAGTAAAATTATGAGGTTGTATATAGCGGCATCAGATAAGACATTAGGAAGTATGTTATGTCAAGAGGATGAGAATGGCATCGAAAGAGCCATCTACTACCTCAGTAGAGTCTTAAATGATGCCGAAACTAGGTATAGTGTGATAGAAAAGTTATGTCTGTGTGTTTACTTTTCGTGTATGAAGTTAAAGCACTACATAAAGCCAGTCGATGTATATATTTCCTCTCATTTTGATGTAATAAAGCATATGTTATCAAAATCAATTTTACATAGTCGAATTGGGAGATGGGCTTTAGCATTGACTGAATATTCCTTAATGTATTTGTCGTTGAAGGCTGTTAAGGGACAAGTGGTGGCTGACTTTATAGCTGACCACGCCATAAATGAAGATTATGTTGAATATGTCGAAATAGAGCCATGGAAACTATACTTCGACGGTTCCAGCCATAAGAATGGAACTGGCATTGGGCTATTGGTTATTTCTCCTAACAGAATTCCAGCAAAATTCAAGTACAAAGTCGAAGGCTTATGTTCGAACAATGAAGCAGAATATGAAGCTTTGATAACTGGACTTGAAATTTTATTGGAATTGGGGGCAACTAGAGTCGAAATAACGGGAGACTCTGAGTTGGTAATAAAGCAAGTGACCAAGGAGTACAAGTGTGTTAAAGAAAATTTAATCATGTACTTCGTAATAGCTAACAGGCTCTTGAAGAAATTCGACAGTGTAACTATCAGACATATTCCTCGAATGGAAAATCAAGCGGCGAATGATTTGGCACAACTCGCATCTGGTTATAAAGTGTCGAAAGAAAAGTTGGAAAAGGCCATTGAAGTAAGAAGAAGAGTTGTATCAACTAAGTTGTCCCCATCAGATTTGGAGACAATAAAGTTAGGATATGGTGACGAAGAAAGTTTTGAGATATTTAATATAGACGATTCGAGAGTCGAAGATTGGAGAAAGCCTATCAAGGATTATTTATAAGACCCAAATCAGAAAGTCGAAAGGAAAGTTAAGTACAGGGCGTTAAGTTATGTGCTTTTTGGAAATGAGTTGTTTAAAAAGACTTCAGAGGGAGTTTTGTTAAAATGTTTGGGCGAAGATGAAGCTTTTATAGCATTGTCGAATGTACACAGGGGAGCTTGTGGTGCTCATCAAGCAGGCCATAAAATGAAATGGTTATTATTTCGACAAGGGATGTATTGGCCAACAATGTTGAAGGATTGTGTCGAATTTGCAAAAGGTTGCCAGGAATGTCAAGTACATGCAGGGATACCACATATTCCTGCAAGTGAGTTACATTCGATTGTGAAGCCTTGGCCATTTAGGGGTTGGGCTTTGGATTTAATTGGAGAAATTCGACCATCATCGTCGAAAGGCCAAAGATACATTTTGGTTGGAATAGATTATTTCACAAAATGGATAGAAGCCATACCTTTGGTAAATGTTGATCAAGAAGCAGTCATAGAATTCATTCGAAAGCATATCATCTATAGGTATGGGATACCTGAGACAATAACAACAGATCAAGGGTCTGTGTTTACTGGGAAGAATATGCAAACATTTGCAAAAGAGATGGGATTCAAGCTTCTCACTTCGACGCCTTATTACGCTCAAGCAAATGGACAAGTCGAAGCAGCAAATAAGGTGGTGATAAGTTTAATTAAAAAGCACGTGGGGACAAAGCCTAAGAATTGGCATAAGTCGTTGGATCAAATCTTATGGGCTTGTCGAACATCCCCTAAAGAAGCAACAAATACTACTCCGTTTAGATTGACATATGGACATGATGCAGTTTTACCAATTGAGGTTTATTTACAGTCGATTCGAATTCAGAGGCATCATGAAATTCCATCAGATACATATTGGAGTATGATGATGGACGAGTTAGTTGATTTGGACGAAGAAAGATTAAATGCGTTGGATTTATTGAAAAGGCAAAAGGAAAGAGTCGAAAAGTTTTACAATAAGAAAGTGAAATATAAGACTTTCCTAATTGGTGAGTTAGTTTGGAAAGTAATTCTCCTCATGGATCGAAAAGACAGACTTATGGGAAAATGGTCCCCTAAGTGGGAAGGACCTTTTCAAATTATACAAGTATTTTCTAATGGCGCATACGAAGTCGAGGAAGTGGATAAAGATAAGCGTATATTAAAAATAAACGGGAAATATTTGAAAAAATATAGGCCCACACTACAAGAAATTAAAATAACAGTCGAATAATTATGCAGAGAAAAGCAATATGGCGGATTGAAAATCTTCTCGCCAAATAATATAGATTCATTGTCATTACAAAAGGGCTTTAAAAAGCCAAACAAAAAAATTTCAAGTATTCAAACAGGAAAAGATGCTTTCAGCTTCTCAAATTTCGACCTCTGGATTTGGAGACAACGCTCATAAAGTGCCTTGCCTTTCGAAAGTTCCTCAATCTCCTCACCAAGCTTACGGGCCCTATCAACATGATGCACACCAACTTCAAGCTCTTTACGAATTTCCTCCTGGTCGTTCTGTTGCAATTCTGCTTGACGTTTTTCCGCTTGGAAAATTTTGCTTTGAAGAGCAGCAATTTGCTTTTTCCACTTGAGGATATTTTCACCACACAAAGCTGCTTCCTGCTTATTTTGCTCAGACACTTGCTCCAGTTCAGTTACTTTGTTGGACGAATTTGATGCAGCTTCCCATTCAGCAAGTTGGGTTTCTGTTTTATTTTCAAGTTTCTTGGAGTACTCTCGAAGTCGATTAAATTCAGTTACCACAAGATCTATCAAGGTAGTGAGATCTAACACCACATCAGTGACTTCAGGAGGAGCCTCCAAGACATTGATTTGCTTTAGGATTTTCTTCAGGTCGAATTGAGCAGATGAATCGTTCTCCAGAAGTTGAAATAAGTCAATATCAAGAACTTTCTGTCGAATGTTTGCCAGCGATTCGTCCACTGATTTGGCATCAGAAGTAGTCCCTGAGGTGGTCGATCTACTGATGGTAGTGTCAGCAAAATTGTAGCGGGAACTGAGCATGGTCTTTAGGTACTCAAAAGGCCTTTGCACCTTCAGATTTTCTAGCTCCTCATGGGAAAGTTGGGTCGAAGTCGTCCCGGTCGAAGCAGTTTTGTTTGTTTTGCCGAGGTTTTCTTCGACGTTTTCTGGCTCTTCGTCCGTAGCAGCTGTGGGAGTTGGCGGTTTTTCGTCATATTTTTCTTCTTCCTCTTCAGCATCAGTTGCACCCTCCTCATCTTTCTCTTCGACAGCAAATCCTGAGTGGGGAGGGGATTGGTCTTCAGGTTCATTTCTTGTGGCAACCACTGCAGTGGGCGTCACAATATCCCCACCAGTTTCGACTAAGTCTTCAGTTTCAGGACCAGTTTCTTCTTCCACTACCTTTGGAATTCGTGAAGAAATAGCAGTGGGTTGATTTACTTCAGTAGCTGATTCCTTCGCCGAATTCTTAGGAGAGGATTTGGAGGCGTTGGCTGGGTTATAAGTGGGATCACTGCTGGTCTTGGGGAGAACTTGGACCATGGGATGTCCATGAATATCGACAGGTACCTGAAAGATAAACAGATCAAAAGAAGGTAACACAAGTAAACAACCTTTGAGCATCGAAAGGAAGAGGAAAATCATACCTGTGGAATTTTGGTCTTCAAGCTAGAGCTTGCGCTGTCTGCTGGAGCAGGAGTAGTTTTTTCGCCTGGATTTTTTGATAAAGTTTTTTCTAAAAATCTGGGAGTAGGAGGGTTCTGTGGTGGAGGTTTGGTTGTCTTTTTCTTCTTTTTGGTGGGTTTTACTTGATCTGGTGACTCATCACCATCATCAGTGTCAGCAGCTTTGACTTCTTTTGCTTTCCTTTTCTTTGGCGTCGATGGCGGTCTTCGACTGCCCTGTGGATCAAGAACATTTTATTAGTAGTTCAGAAAACGAAACATTTGGTGAACTAAAAGAAAAGTAAATAGATACCTTCGCCAAAGGTGTCTTGGCAATATCTTTCTGGGGGTCTGCATCTCCAGCAGTTGTTGCTTCGCCTGTGGCGGGTTTCTTGGTCGGAATCTTGATGGCTAAGAGAAGAAAAGAAGAAAAGAGTCAGGCATAAAATAGCATATATTTGAGTAAATAAAAAGTGAGATTGAACTGCTTCCCATTTTTCACACCTTCATATATAGGAGTGTCCACGCGAACGTGTTCTATGCCAATATGAAGGTGGCCTTTGAAATTGTCCCGGGTGTACTTAGTCGGAACCACTCGCTTAGCACGTTTCTGGTTTTCTTGGCGAAGAATTTTCAGAGAATCCCCACAAATGAACTAATCTGGAAATGGAGGGCTAAGAGCCACGCCAAATTCAGCAGATGGTAGAGGGGGAAATTTTGGGCGATAAAGTTTAAAAGCTACCTCATAACGTTGTTCTGGTCGAACATACGTAGGTAGTTTTAACTCATCCAGTTTTTCTGTAAACTTTTATTTCAAAGTAACTGCTGTTTCGCGTATGGTTCGACTAAGATCATTATGCCTGTAGGCAGTTTCAAAGTATTTCTGGAAAGCTTGGATTTCTTTGATGTGCCGAGAAGTACCTTTCTTGGTTCTGTCCTGCACAAGGGCAAAGGCTCTAGTCAGTTGAGTGGTGAAAGAATCCACGTTAAACATTTGAGAATCATAATAGGCCCTCCACCATTCGTCAAACTCTTGAGTGCAGAGGAAGCAAGGTCGATAGACCACTGGTTGGATTTCGACCAAGTTAGAATACTTCGCCAATAACTCAGAGCATTCATCTTCAGTGTGGGTCATGTTGTAATGAATCGGAGAGCCTTTTCTAGAAAAAAGAGGTTTTAGTATTATCTGTATCAACCCAAACTGTCGAGAAACCAGGTTGGGCTGATAGTTGACAAGGGAAACTTTGAGTTTCGAAGGGCCAAGTTTGGAAACTAGAAGTCGTGGAGTAAGGAAAGATTCCCAGACGTTGAGAAATTCGTCTTCCAGAGATTTCGATTTCAGGGGAAGTTTTCTAGTAAACCATGAGGGTCCAACCTTCCTCTCCGCAAAGGGAGCCATGTTGGGTGTAAAACTATAACGCTTAGCAAACATCATGACGTAGCTGGTAAAGGTTTGTTGGAGACTCAGACCTTCGTTATGGGGTGTTAGTTGCGCCAAACGAAGGCCTTCGACTCTTCTGTCCCCTAGAGCAGCTATATCCACAGTTGATTTGTTGGGAAGGGAAACTTCGAAAGTGGCATTGAGCCATAATTGTAAAAGCCAAAAAGGCCCTGATAACAGCAAAGTCTTATTTTCCTTGATGTTCTTCAAGATGGTGACTCCTTCGCCAAGGGATTCGTATAGATTCGCCAGAATCATCTCGCTAAGACATAGTCGGTGCCCAGCATGAAGCTGGTTCGCTATGGTGATATAGCGCTTCGCCACCTGGAGAGATCTGGAGCAAAAAACGCACCTCGACAGCCAAAGGGCCAGGAAGGCTACATGCTCTTGATCAGAAACTTCCTTGGTTTCCTTGTCATGGTAGTTGGCAATATAGGCTGTAAAGGTGGCCTTGTTGGTGTCGAAACCTATTGAATCATCAGCAAGCAAGTTGGGATCATAGTCGACTCCTAAGGGGCTTAAGCCAGTGATAGCAGCTATGTCGAAAAGCGTAGGAGTAATCATCCCACAGGGAATGTGAAAAGTGTTGTAAGTACTATCCCAGAAATAGAGGGAAGCCAGAAGCATGGAAGGGCAATATCCTGGCCCTACTTTTGACAGCTGAATGAGATCGTAAATGCCCATGGTTTTCCAATCATTGCTCTTAACCTTTTCTATCTTTTCCAACCAAGCCAGATAATCAGAGGGGTCTTTCGACAGAGGACAAGGTCAAAAAATTATAAAATTATTCATGTATTCTAGGTTTATGACTTCGTCAGAAGGGGTCCCTTGGCCATCTACTTTGGATTTTTCATCTATGATTGTCTCCTTATCCGTTCTAGGTCTAACACTATTTGCTATGGGTTTATAGCGATGGTAGGTTAGGAAAAATTCTCGTACCTTAACTGGATCTAATGTTAAGTCAGGTAACGGTCCTAACATGGCATGGGATTTTCCAGAAATTAAGATGGGAATAAGTACCTGGGATTGATAAATAGAGCGCTTTTCTTCTTCATTGGGAGGTTCTGGAACATACTCTTGGTTTCCCACCACCCTGGGACCGAAGATCCTTTCCACTGGTGCTAAACTGTTGGACTTCCGAGAATCTTTACCGGCGACCTTTTGAGTAGCGGAAGACGCCATTGTTGATTGCAGAGAAGCAAAGAGAAAATGAGGAAGATGAAGTTTGAAAGAGCTTTTGGAGAGAAAGAATGTAAAAGGTGGAAAAAATGAGGTCTTTAGCTTATATATAAGTTGTGAAAGTGGAAGCGGTTGGTATTCTGGAATTAAAAGGGGAAAAGTAGTGGGATGATTATGGGACACGTGGAGAGTGTGAAGTGGATAATGTTGACGGTGGCAGTTAAGGTTTGACCCACGATGTGATAGGGGTTAGAGTAGGAATGATGAAGATCTAAAAAACGTGGGCTGAAATGACGTTTTGGGAAAAGCGTAATGATGATTCTGACATTTCTAATGTCTAAATCATATGAACAGTCACTAGTCGAATGCTCTATGGCGTCGAATTGCACTAGCAAAAAATGGTTTTTCTCCCTCGGTCGAAAATGCATTTTTTGGGGGCAATTTGTAGGTGGCTAATTTCGACGCCAGGGAAATGGTTCAGAAAGAAAGGGAAAAATTCGACAATGTAATTCGACCAGACATTGCAGTTAGAAAGTTTTTGGCGAAAAGATGCAAGTCGAAAGAACATGGTACTTAAAAGAAGCATTGGCAGATTTTTCCGAGTAAGGAAGATAATTTCGACGAGGGAAGTTTTCGGACCGTTCGACGGGTGTTTT
Source organism: Lathyrus tuberosus (assembly GCA_022829125.1). Lineage (NCBI taxonomy): Eukaryota > Viridiplantae > Streptophyta > Magnoliopsida > Fabales > Fabaceae > Lathyrus > Lathyrus tuberosus. Next base: position 11,680,118 of record JALAZF010000011.1, on the reverse strand, counting down.
GAATTTCAAATTTCTGGAGGGAGTTTCATTTTGAAATAGGACGCGTGGAACGCATCTAGGAGGCAAATACATGCAGAATGACATTTGTCGCCATTAGAAGAGATAGCTGTTATGGGTAGTTATTTCGTTTGTATATAAATAGGAGGTCTTGATGTTAGATTCGGGGTGTTCCAAACTTTGTACAAATTACCGTAAATACTCAAAGTAACCGTGTGAGAGAAACGAGTGTTCTGGAAAATGTATGTATGGAAAACACCAGTTTACATTTATGCATTTCAATACAATTTCAAGCTTTCCTTCATTTCTTTAAGTTTAAGTCATCTTTTTACTTCAGAAATTTACTTTGTCTTAGTTCGAATTTATCTTCAATTGCTCTTTCGCCATTACCGTGTCTTTGTCCCATTAATCGAAACAATTGTTAAAAAGAAATCTTAGAAACATAGAACGAATACATTACTTTTCAAAATCAAACACATTCTCAAAAGAACTTTGTCCTAGGATTTGTTTGGTTGGTCCTGTTAGTAAACTAATTTTCATAAATTAGGAAACCAGAGATTGTTCGCCAAATTCACCAGCAAACAATGTGCACATGAGGAAACATTTTGGATTTGTACATCCGGAAAAAATCAACGTTTTTAAAAAAAATGGTGCATCCGGATGTGCACATCTGAAAATTAGGGGGCAAAAAAAAGGAATTTCGCGCGATGCCTAAGAAATCTTTGGGGTGTATTAAGAAATCGAGCATTTATTAAGAGTAAAGAGTAAAGGTAAAACTTAATTAATGTTTTATTGGAAAAGTAAAGAGATTATTTGAGTCAAATTTGTTTAACTAAAAAAATTCTTATTTTGAGACAAAGGAAGTATAAGATGTAGGGAAAATAGAAAATAGTGTATCCAAAATTATTTAAAAAAATTACACGAAAGAATTATGGAACAATGATCGTGAAGAAATTACAGGAAAGAATCATAAGGTAATGATTACGAAGATCGACAGCATGTCTACTATCAACCTGATAAAGAATCTGACACGAAAGAACTAAATACATCGAAATGAGATTTCATTATCTGAGAGAGCATATAGCGAATGGAAAGTTGAGCCTGAAACATTGCAGATCAGAGAATTAGATTGCAGATATAATAATACAAATCAAATTGTTCAAGTGATTAAGAACAATGATGAAGGTAGATGTTTAGACACAATAAATTATGTGGTGTATTAAATATGCAGATGTTTGTATAAAATTAGTGTATTTGCTATATTAGACAAAAGGTATATCAAAACGTCCAGTATTGAAGAAATTGAAATAGCCTAATTTAACTTAATTTTAGTTGAGTTAATTATTTTGTAGCCGATTGATTCAGGATCATTAAGTAATTGGATTTATGGTTTGTCGGATAGATGTGGGATTACTATTAATATTAATGTAGAGTTGAAGGCTATCTTTTATGGTTTTAAAAGTAATAGAATTTATTTTAAAATTAATTTTTTATAAACTAAAAGAATAATTATGATATCAAGTAACTTAAATATCTATTATTAGAAGATTTTAACATAATATTTCAAAACTAATTTTTATGAAAATCTTTAAATAACTTTAAATTTAAATGACATTTTATATTTTTTATATCTAAAAAATATTATAGTAATGAAATGCTTTAAATACTATTTTATAAAATAAATAAAAAACCATTTACACCAATTTTTCATTTGTAATTTTCTTTTAAATATTTATAAATTTTATTTTAACGAAAATATATTATATTATAAAATCATTTATGAAAGAAAAAAAAAAGCTGAAACAAACATCTTGAAGAGGGGAAAAAAAGAAATAGAATGATGTGATAGATTGGTGATGAAATAGAAAAGGAGAGATAGACATAAAAAATATTGTTAAATAGGTGTTGGAGAGTTATGAGCTTCCAAATAAAAGAGCTGGGTAGGTATTAGTTGTGCATTTCATGGTCAACTTGTTTGGTACCATTCGGCATTACTCCTCTTGAAAATATTCCTCTTACAAATCTGACCTAATTAATCCACACTATGCATGATGCCATGATTCTTAAATAGTTTTCTTTCTGACAGGATGATTCTTGCATAGGGAAAATTATAATTTAGAAAATATATAACTATTGTAAAATTCTTTTCACTTGTCTAACAAGTAATTGTTGATAAATTTATTCACAGTTATTGGGCCTCTGGCCCTCCACCTTACCAAAAAAAATGCAGGAGCAGGACATATATCAAGAAAATTATTACATTTACATTTCCCTTGCATATCATCATTATTTAGACCACCCAAGCAGAGCAAGAATAATGTGAAAAATATTACCATCTAAAATGGCCCTCAACAATTTCACCTTCTCAGGCGTGTATGGTGGATACCTTATGGATGGATCTGAATCAAAACCTTTATATAAAACTGACTTCTTATGGCTGAAACTATCAAAAGAGAACTTTCCATGGTAAGCGCCCATTCCACTTTCTCCAACTCCTCCAAAAGGCAAACCACGAGTTGCAACCTGCACCAACATTGTTCTACTAGTCAGTCTAATGTCATCATCACGCATGCCTATATCTCCCGTCTGGGAGAGCCATACATGAATGAGTCAGTTCACTAACTATACAGATTTGAGATGTGTCTGGTGGTCGATACATGAAAGATTTATGAAAATAGGATCATATTTATAAAATAAAAGAATGTTATAATTCAATAAACTTTCATGTGCTATAAATTTCAGAAAGAGAGTAACTACATGCACAACAGCATCGTTGATGAGCATTCCTCCAGAAGATATTTTATCAACATAATCCTTCTTCAGCTGCTCATTGTTTGTGAAGAGATATGCAGCAAGAGGTTTTGGCCTTGATTTTATTATACTGAAGCTATCTTCTATGCTGTCTACCTGCAAAAATGTGAGGAAAAGATAAAAACACTTTGATTATCTGAAAAATAAGAAACATAACATGCACTTTCCATTATGATTTAGTACTAACAGTAATAATTGGTAATATTGGCCCAAATATCTCCTCTTGCATAACCATAGCTTCTTCAGGAACATCCAATAAGATAGTCGGAGCAATCTTTCTGCAATATATAGGGAAATTTGATGTTATGGTATTGTTAAAAATGATTAATTCCAATCTTAACGACCGAGAAGGGAATGCTAACTCACAATTTCTTCTCATCTCTCTGACCTCCTAAAACAATTTTGTCAGATACCTTATCCTCATCCAAGAGTCTCACAAGTCGTGCAAATTGAGTAGGAGACACAATACGAGACATGTCTTTGGATTCGATCGGATCTTTCCCAAAAAACTCCTCCAACTCATTTTTTAAAGCAGTTATCTGTTTAATGATAACATATCAAAGTGTGATATATTGTAACAACACACTGAATTTTGTATAATAGAGCCAATCTTACAAGTGTTGGGGCAAAGTCTCTTCTTGTGATGATGTAATCAACAGAAATACATGCTTGTCCACTATTGCATGCCCATTTGCCAGCAATTATCCTCCTAGCTGTGGCCTGAAGTTTCAAATGACTACATTATGTGAGAATATGTTATTTTGGATGTGTAAATAACAGCTCAAGAGATTATGTTACTTGTAAGTTGATATTTGAATCAACAACAGCTGGACATTTTCCTCCAAGCTCCAGAATCACTGGAGTAAGATGCTTTGCAGCAGCAGCCATAACAATGCGACCTACTCGAGCACTACCTGAGTAAAATTTGTCTATTGTGCATAAAACCTTATAGCGAAGTTGCATGCTAATTAGACCAAATACATGTGTGACTTTTTGTTATAAATTTAAAGTTGCTAATCAGTAAAGAGCCACTAATGACGATGATTTCATAGGGTATTGACTATTGAAGAAATTACCTGTATAAAGTATCTTATCCCACTTCTGCTCCAAGAGTGCAGTTGTTTCAGGAACAGCACCTTCAATAACTCTTACAGCAGAATTGTCTAGATAACTTTCTAGCAAATTTGCAAGCAGGGATGATGTTGCGGGAGAAATTTCTGATGGTTTCAAAACCACTGTGTTACCTGCTGCAATGGCTCCAATGACCGGATCCAATGATAATACTGAAGGTAGGAGATAAAATCTTTATCAATGGACAGGAAAGGATACAGAGAAGACGAAAAAATCAACAAATTAGCAATATAAGCATTCCTAGTAACTGAGAACTCATTTAAGATAAAATCAATTCTGATTCAAAGCAATCAAACATCAATTATTTTGCAAAATAGAGTGGAGCTAACTAGAGTTCCGATATTTGGGACATTAATCTAAACATGTTAGATTACAGTGATTGAAATGAAGATTGATGTGGATTGCACGAAAGATGAACATGTTCTACATACACATAGGAAAGTTCCATGTTGATATGATCAACACAACTCCTAGTGGTTCTGAAACAATCTCTGCTGATGATGGAAATGTTGTGATTGAAGTGCTCACCTAAAAGACGAGGGAAAAGAAAATTCATTACAAAAGGAGCCAAGTTGAGTCACATCACAATCATTCTTATTCTTGGCTATTACCTTTTCAGGCTTCATCCAGTGTTTCAATTCTTGAAGTGCTTCATTACATGAAGATTTCGCCTGGAAAATCTGCGTTTAAAATGATGGTAAGGCTAAGATGATTACCATACAAATTGAAACATAAACTAAATGCCATCACGACAAGAAAAAACGGATAGCATTCTTATTCTACTTATGATTCTGTTAACAATAACTTTCATAGAATTATTAGCATTTGCCACAAATGGAAACAATTCTACAAAATAACAGTTATAAATATATCCATCCATTGCCAAAGGACTTCGATTCAAATTTGTGAGCGCAAAAAAATACAATCAAAGGGGAAATTGATTGAATACTTCAGTTATATATGCTTCCATTCTAGGTTTAGAAAGGTCCTTAACAAGAGCATCAATAATATCCTCCTCTTTCTCGACTAACATCCTAGCTACGGACTCCAATTGCAAAATCCGCCATTCGTAACTCTTAGTCTTTCCAGAATCAAAATTCTTTCTGAGCTCTGTAACAAGCAAATAAGCCTTATCTCCATCAAAAACCTGCTTCTTTTCTACTTGTGATTCCACAGATAGAGTTGCAGAACTCCTTCACATCACAAAATAAAAGCCCTATAAACCAAATACTATTCTCAAGCAAATAAATTGAAGCATGACAGTGAAAATATGAATAGAGAGATAGAGAGTGATTACGAGTGTGTAGAGAAAACAACACATCGAGAGTTGAATTGAAGTTGCTTGGGAAAAGGAAAACACTTAGTGGTTAAAGTTAAAGTGTTTGCAAAAGCTCTGCTACCAACTAGGGCAGTGTTAATCATCAATGGCGGAAGAGAGAGGGTTTTCATGGTAAGAACTTGAGACGTGGTTATGAAATTGTTGTCTTATATTCAACTAGAAATTACTACTCCCTCCTCCGTTTTACAATAAGTTATCAATTTGAAATAAAATAGTGTTTTAAAATATATGATCCATTTTAATTTTCAATGTAACTTTTTCTATTTTATCCTTTAATTAATATTATTTTCATCATTCTCAATATATTATAAAGGTATTTTAGTAAAAATATCATTATCTCTCTTTTATTTATTCCTTTTTTCTTAATTTGTATGAAAAATCAACTGAATCACTCATTGTGAGACGGATGGAATAAAAACGTGGAATTTGCATGACTTGCATTTAATTTAACTTTGTTGGTGAAAATGAGGTGAACCTTGATTACCTAACTTTGTTTAATCCAAATATTTTAATAGGATGAGGGTTTTAGTTAAATTAATTAAGGGAGGAAAAGTATATGGTTTGTGGAAAGGAGTGGCAAGAATTTTTGTGGTAGACGTGGGTCGATAAAATAACTGAAAAAAATGGATAGGGACTGCAATTCTGAGTCAAGTGAAGACAAAAGGGAGTTTGTGCTTTCACATCTTGCAAGTGTCAAAAGGATATTTGGCCGATTGGCGACGGTCTGATTCATTTACAAAAACTCTTCAATCAAAGGCTATTATTATAAACAAAAATAATAATATAGTAATTTTTTTTTTAAAATAACCATATTTTTAATAGAAATTTCAAAATAACTATATATATATATATATATATATATATATATATATATATATAAAATACCAAAGTAACAATGTTTTAAAAATAAAAATTCTCACACAAGAGCATGCACCAAATGGTATGGCGGCGCATGCATATAGTGACAGACAAAGTCGTAGATAAAAATCAATTTACTGCAGGTATAGCCTGAAACACTTATACCTACGGCATTTTACTGTAGGTAAAAGTCTATTTTTATAACATAATTTGTTGTACCTACGATAAAGTGCCGTAGGTATAACTTTTTCAAGTTATACTTAATGTAAATTGATTTTTACTTACGGTTTTATCTATCACTATATGCATGCGTCATTTTGTTTGGAGTCTATGTGAAAAAAATTGAATGCATGCGCCACACCATTTGGCACATGCTCTTGTGTGCAAATTTTATTTTTTGAAACATAGGTACTTTGAAATTTTTTTAATATATGGTTATTTTGAAATTTCTTTTGAAAAACATGGTTATTTTAATTAAAAAAATAATCTGTTGTCATTTTATCAAATAAAATCTATCCAAAATGAATGTCATTTTTAATTTTCAATGTAAAAATGATCGTTATTTTTTCAATTATATCATTTAATTATTACTTTTTACACTACTTTTAACGTGTCAATATGTTAACGAGTGTCCATAGAGTACTCTTTAAAAATTCTAAATAAAGAATTTTTTTTTTCAAAAAGTCAATTATTTTATTTTTCAATGCCTTAAATACACACATTACCAAAACTACTTACCTTTTTAAACTCTTAAAAAGTGTCATTGAGGCAATCACATTTCTCTTTAGTTAAAGTGAAACATCTTATGACAATATCATTACTTTATTAATTTGTGTGCAAAAAATCTTAAACGACTGTCATTTTGAAAATGAGGTAGTATTGATTAAGAAAATTAATTATTGCAGCATTCTATGTTGAGTGTGTGGTTGGTCGCAATAGATTTTAATGATATTGCAAATTCGTCGTAAAAAATGAGGAGCTCCTCCTTATGCTTGTATATGTGGTAAATTTGTGGGAAGGTTTAATGTTTGCAACCTGATTGATATGGGATCAGTTGGCTCTAAATATATATGGATGTGATCTATTTCCCATGGTGGTAATCGGATATTTGTGATGATAATGGGAAGCTTTATTTTTTGGATGTGTATGTCAAAGTTCTTGCTTGAATGAATTTCTCCGATCTTCATCCCACTTTAATCATGTCGTTTGGTAATGTTTATTGAGAAAAAGTCAAATATTTCTATTTTGAAATTGAATGGATAATAGAAGTTACTTATATTAATATGATTAAAGAGGTATGGGACCCTGCTACTGTTGTTAATGAAAACAGATGCAAGATAAATTCAAGAACTTGAAGAATATAATTAGTATAGTAGTTGGTCAAAATCAGATTAATGGAAGTTTGTGCAAGCTAGTCGAGGGAATAAATTTCTCCACAAATTAGAGTGCAAGTTGGTCGAGGGAATAAATTTCTCCACAGATTAGAGTTCAAGCTTCAACGCGGTCTGTAAAACATTCTTCACCAATATGAGCGTATGTGGTTTCAGCGCTCGCGAGTTGAGTGGCTTCATGGTGGGGATCGTAATACGAAGTACTATAATTTAATAGTTGTTAATAAGAGAAGGCAAAATCAAGTTCAAATGCTTTATGACACTAATGGCGTGTGGGTGGAAGATGAACATCAACTTTAATCTATGACAACTTCCTTTTACAAGAAACTTTTTACTTAAACTGCTAGAGAGTATGCATGGTTCCAAACACTAGTTTCTTATCCTAGAGTTTCTCAAGAATCTTTAAATCTTTTAAGTGTTGATGTGAATGATATAGCGGTTAGCTGGGCGGTTTTTGGTGTGAATGATATAGAGGTTAGTTGCGTTTGGATTTTGGTATTAGTGGAGAGTCGTCGTGGTCGGAACTTTGGGCAACCTCTTGCCATGCACTTTGGATGTGGATGAATAAGGAACAACGTGATGAGAATTTTTTTAGACCTAGAATTTTGTGGCGACATGTTACTAAAGTTGCTCATGAGTATTTTTTACCACATAGTTTAATGGTAGTAACATGGAAATTGGCTCAAGAGGCTAAGCAAATAAGGTGGTATCCTTCTCCTTCAAGTTGGGTGAGATTGAACACAGATGGAGCTAGTAAGAATGGTTTGATAGTTGGATGTGATGGTCTTTTAAGAAGTTATACGGATGAGTGGCTTGGAGGCTTTGGAACATATTTGAGTTCTTGTAGTGCATATATTGCTGAACTTTGAGTGTGCTAGAAGGATTCAGATTATAAAAAGAGATTGTGTTTAGATCTGTTAAGCTTCATATAGATTACAAAGTGGTTGTTCAAAACATTTTGGATTCGGGACAAGTAGTATAATTGAAATGCGATTGGTACAACAAATTCAACAATTCCTCAAACAGGATTGGGAGGATCAGGTTTATCATATTTATCGTGAGTATAATACTTGTTCAGACGCACTTGTCAACATAGGGTGTGATCAGGGTCCTAATTTGATGTTTAATGAGTGAGTTCCTACTCAAAGTTCTCTTCTCTTGTTAGCTGATTGTATTGGAGTATCTACTTCTAAGTTGGTTGCTATGTAATCTTTTCTTTTTAGACTTCGACCTTATTTTCTTCTAAGAAAAAAAATAGTAATGATTAATTAATCTTCTGAATTTTTATAAAATACAAGTAAATTATTAAGATACACTTTTTATTATTTAAAAAAATGTTGATTTAAAAATAAATATCAATTAATTATTTAAATAAATAAATAAATATAAATCAATGTTATTGTCAGGGATTGAACGTTAATACTAACTTTATTCAACAAACACATATTATTTGAGTTATCACACCCATCCACTAAACTATTTTTATTGATGTTCTGGACTGGGTCTGTGGATGACCCAACATCGAGGACGGCCCAACGCAGTGCTACGTCGAGGACGGCCTAGAAGGCTGGCCCAATTGGTTGGGGGCCAGTAGAAGATAATTTCCCACGTGCTTCTTACCCGAGGACACGTCATCAACTTGGTCCGCAAATCTCGTGGAACTAGTATGCCCTACGTAACGGGCAAGTCCATCCATTATCCCACTACCTGGAGAATGCGGAGCAGTTGATCTAAGATGATGAGCACGAGTTGCTCATCCCTACCTCCACATAAGAATCCTAGCAGTCATCTATTATGGGCCTAATCACTCAGCCCATAACGGAGACCGTTGGCCCAGCGCTAGGGGCTCTCTATAAATACCCTCCTCTGCAGGAGGGTCAGGTATTCAATTCTACTTTATTCTCTACTCTTGCCACCTCTTCACCCGATTGACTTAAGCATCGGAGTGTTTGCATGTACACCCTTTCCTCTGCTTTTGTTGACCGTTGTTACTGCAGAAGTGTTACCGGTCACGTTCTGATCCACCAGGTTAGATCAGTGGCGCCGTATGTGGGAAACTTGCTTCCCCATCTTTCCTTTCCTTGAAACCGAGAGATCAAAGCAGAAAACTTTAAAATCCAATCATGGTCTATTAACACGACAGCAGCGGTCACGAAACCATCCTCACTCCCGTCCACGACGTCGGCAATGACAATGGTATGCCGGTTCTGGTGCACATCACTCCAACTAGGAGAGACGGACACGCCGCTTCTCCCTCATCCAATGAGGCAGGCGACGATGATGTCCAGTATATTGAGACCCAGAAAGTTGAAAAGGCTCCGGAGATATGCATGTGGCGCTGCCCAACGAGCTTAAAACACTCTCGTCCCCGTTGTAATACCCCAAATTTTGACCACTAAGATTTCCCATCATTGTGCAAATCATCAGCACAATATGGATGTACCTTTGTACCTCATTAGTCTCCCCAAAGATGGGTGAGCATCCACTACAATCAAAATTAGGGTTTCAAGCCCTCTCTGAGCTTTAGACAAAGGCTCAATCAAGAAAGGACTTGATTTTCAACTTGTCTAATCTCTCAAACATCCTCAAAGGATCAAAAGGACTCCCACTTCAAGGATTAAGCACAAGGTTGCTCCCTTCTAGGTGGATCAAGCCTCAAGATCGCCAGTGTCACCAAATTAGGGTTTTGATCACCCAGGGCCTCCAGATGAAAAGTTTCATCTGGGCACAAGCCATTGATCCAAAACATAACCTAATATACTTCATGGAACCTCATGAACCCATGCATCAAGTCAATTTTGCCTCAAGGGATGCATTCATCAAAAATCAGGAATTAGGGTTTCTTGACCTAATTCACCCTTAAGTTGACTTTTGGGACAAATCATGAGCCAAGACTTCAAGAGATGATTTGAGGGTCTCTAATATACCATATTGATCCATTTGGGACAATGGATTAATCCAAGAAGTTTGAGCAACAAGTCTCAATTCCATCTGCACCACAATTAGGGTTTTAAGAGAAAAGTCAACTGTAACTTTGACTTTTGACCAAGACATGCTCCCAAACCCTAATACATGATTGAATATACCCTATGACACCCATGGAACATGTCCATCAAGTTTGATTTAGGTCAAGGACATGATTTCCTGAAGAATTGCACAGTTTGGAATTCATCTGATAAAAAGTCAACTGTGCACAAAAGTCAACTTTGACTTTTTGAGTTTTTTCACCAAAATGGATTTTTAATCCTAAAATGATGTTAATGTATGATTTGAATCATCATTCATCAAGAAAAATCAAGAAAAGTGAGATAACTTGTAAAAGGGGTAACCATAAAACTTAGAAATTTTTCTAAGTTAAAAATAAAGTGGCAAGGGTACCAACTTTGAAGGACCATAACTCCTAAACCACAAGGCCATTTTTTCTCATCCAAAGATGGATTTGTAGCCCTCATTATCACCTACAAAAACTTCAACTACAAGTCATTCCAATTCATTAAGGATTTTGAGTTATGGAGTGATCAAAGTGGTTGAAAAGTGAAAATGTCACTTTTTCCAACACTTAGTGAAATTTTCACTAAGTCAGATTCTGCCTCACTTTTTGCCAAATGTAGGGGGATTTTTCACTTGGAATCAAAAGAGATCAAAACCAAACTTGTTCAAACAGTTATTGTATCATGTAAGAGCTTTCCAAAATGGTCAAGAACATTACCAAATTCAACTTACACCATGAGTTATGACATTGGCAAGTTGCCTTGCTGAAATCTGTCAAGGCAAGGCAGAATTTGCAACTTTGGTCGATTTGCCAAAATCAGCCAAATTCAATTGCTCCTATCCACTTGGACACCTCAGAGGATTGAATCTAAAGGGGACAATCACTGAGCCAAGCCTCCAAAGTCCATGGAACAAGAAATATCATGTTGAACCTAGAATGGCCAAAATAGGGACAAGACTTCAAATTTGGAATGAGGCATTCAATGGAACCATCAAGGTGGCATGGACTGAGCCATTCTCATCTGAAATCAGTCAAGACTTATCCAAGACCAAGGGAACCAAAGCTCTGTGCCCTAACCTCTAGTCAATGGCTAGAGGAGACTTGGATTTTCATTTGCCAACGTTGGCCAAACCTACTTACCAGCTGCCATGCACTATTCCTTGCAAAACAAACTTGCTCTACTATAAACAGAGCTCAATTGTGGTCAGTTTGAGTACACCAAAGCCATCTAACAGATGCTTTCCTCAAAATCTCTTCTTTCACTCCAATTTTGCCTTCTAAGGCAAGTCACTATCGGGTTTTGAGTTTGAGAGCAATTCCAATCAAACCGATCACTCACACACCTCACATACATCACATATGAGCTGATCAAACACTTAGATTACTTCTGAAACATCAATTTCACAAAATCACCAGCTGGTTGCTCAAGGTTTTAACCAAAGTGCAGCTGAGGTACCACAAAATGATCCAGCCAATTTCAATCAAGTCCAACCACCCAAACACAATCCATAGGGTGTAGGGAAGCTGTTCAGATCATCACAACTCATCGGTAACACCTCCAGATCAAAAATCACTTTGAACTTGCTGTCACGACCTAAAGGTAAGCACATGCTTGGGCATCTCTCAATCTATGCATATTTCCTCGCACAATAATTTGGCCATATGTTCATAATCATGCATGGAATGTTTTCCCTCAATTAATTGCATTGTTTGAATCGTGTATCAAAAATCCTAGCCTTCATGCAGAAATTAGGGTTCTTGAGGTCTCTTCGTGATTTCTTGTTGTATGTTTAATTTAAATGAAATTAAAGTACATAGACATGATCGTGAGGTTGAGACGAGCATAATGATATGTGGATTGCATGATATGATTACGTATTCATGGAGATTGGATAGAAAATGCAAATCTGAGAAACCAAGAACACGCGCGTGTTCTTCAGCTTGTTCTTGGCGCCATTTTTGAATAATTCAAATATTTGAATTTTGTGATTTTGTTTAATTGATTCAAAAATTAATTTCTCTCTGAGTTTTAATGATTTTGAGTTGATTCTTTTTTTAATAATTCACAAAAATGTTAAAATATTTTATTTTCCCAAAAAATCCCAAAAATATTATTTATTTCATATAATTGATATTTTTGCAAAGAATTAATATTTTAATTGTTTTTGACATTTTAAATATTTTTTCTACATTGATTTTGCAACTTTTAATGCTTTCTAATTATTTTGTATGTCAATACTTAATTTTTGAAGCATTAATCCAAGATCACAATTTGTTTTCCATGTGTTAAACAATTTTTTATCATTTTAATTGAATTTTTATTCAATTAAATACATTTTGAAAACAAATTAGGGTTTTGGATTAATTCAACCCTCATAAATCATTTTCAAACCTTTTTGGGCCTCTTGAGAGAGTGTAAGACCCATCCCCCCTTGTACAAAAACTTTTTGGGGCCTCACTCATTGTATAAGTTCCTCTGTACAAGTAAATGGCGCGATCGTCGCCCGTTTAAAAATAAAAAATCATCTGGGCCTCTCCTTGAGCTATAAGACCCATTCAAAACACTTTGGGTCTCTATTAGAGTGTAAGACCCAATCCCCCTTTTAACTAAAACATCTTGGGTCTCACTTATTGTATAAGTCCCTCCGCGTTAAAAGAAAACCTCGGCGCGATCGCCATTTTTAAAACGAAAAATCATTTGGGCCTACCCTCGTGTTATAAGCCCCACTCTTTTTTCTTTAAACCTTTTTGGGCCTCTTAAAAGAGTGTAAGACCCATCCCTTTGTACAGAAAACCATTTTGGGCCCCAGTCACTTGTATAAGTCCCGCTGTACAAAGTCAAACAGTGCGCTCACTGATAAAACCCTGGGCCTCTCCTTGAGCTGTAAGCCCCAAATCTTTCTTTTTCAAAGCACTTTCTCCTTTGATTTTGAATATACTGTTGTTTTCAATCTTTCTTTGTTGAACAACTAACCAAACAGCATGGAAGCACTATAACCGAGTAAGTGGTTATCGCTTTCATTTACTGCTTTCATATTATAACTGTATTGTGGGGCTGCTCACTGTAAGTCTCCTTTCATAAACTCATATCTACTGTGTAATAATAGTATAGATATTTCGAGTTTCCCCGGCAACTACGTCTAGAACTAGGTGACGCCGTTTCATTTATTCGTAGAAATAGACGCCTAGATCCCCAATAGGAGCACCAGATACAGTCTTCTCTTCGGCTGTCCTCCTTAGGAATCGTCAAGAAGCTCTACTCCCCAAGATGAATGTATTCTCCGTGAATGGCATCTTTGAGTTTCTTCCAAATTCTCGAACTTTCCTGACTTGATCTATTCCTTGCGGATAGCTTGCCTTGAATGTCTCGGGGTTTGGGTACCCCCTACGGTCATAATCTTGGACCTTAACTAAGGAACCCTCTTTAAAAGCTAAAAGTCGTTGGATAGTAAACCTCGCACGTTTACCAGTGGTTTTTATCTTTAAAAGAGTTATCTCTCCTAATGGAAAGGAGATGATAGACCCACGGGCTTCTTAAAAGCATCGGCCTCCTCTTGGGCATTGTTCAAGTACCCACAGGCTTCCTAAAAGCAACCCCGTCTCCTCTTGGGCTTCGTACAAGGACCCTACGGCTTCTTAGAAGTATTCACAGCCTCCTCTTAGGCTTCGTATAATGATCTCTTCCTTCGAGAATGATAGCCTCCTCTTGGGCTTCGTACAAGGACCCGTCGGCTTCTTAAAAGTTTCCAGCCTCCTCTTGGGCTTCGTACAAATTATCCCGACGACCTCCTAGAGGTATAGGAACAGAACCTAGTCATCCTCCTAAAACAGTCATTTCATAGAGTCTACTACTGTTTCTCAAAGCATAGTATAAAAGAAAAAACTATAGACTTGGACAGTCTAATCTCCTTGAGTCTCAAAGACATTCTCAAGTGACCCCCTTCGTTAAATAGGAAGGAAACCCGCAGACTCGGACAGTCTCAATACCCTTTGGATTTCCAGTTTCCTCAAAGAAAAGGAAACAACCCCGATCCTCAGATCTAACCCATGAGTACAGTGATGCTCATATAAGAACTGATTTTCTCTTTCAAAATCAGTATGCTGGACCTGTCACTTAACTGACACAGTAACCTTAGCCTTCTCTTGGGCTTTGTACAATGATTCTCCCCAGCGGAGTCAAACAACGTTTTAGCCTCTCTCTCGGGCTTTGTACGAGACACATAAGAGACTCCCTCGTTGAGTCAATCACCTTTTCGCCTCCATCTCGGGCTTTATACGAGATACAAAAAGGTTCTTTTTTTGAGCCAAACAAACTTTAGCCTCCATCTCGGGCTTCGTACGAGATACAAAAACACTCTCTTGTTGAGTATAAAAGATTCTCTTGTTGAGTCAACCTTTTTAGCCTCTCTCTCGGGCTTTATACGAGACACCAAAAGACTTCATCGTCAAGTCAAAACCTTCTCGCCTCTCTCTCGGGCTTTGTACGAGATACAAATAGCCTCCTCTTAGGCTTTGTATAAGAAAACCACTGGTTGATCCAATCAACCTTTTAGCATCAAAATTGTGCCTCGTTCACAGTACACAAACATCAACAACTCCTTTCCCATCATCTAATTGCTGTAAGCGGCAAGCCTCTGGATCATCTACATCCATGCCACTGTCCTTCTTTTAGCATGAGGAATTCCTAAGGAAAGATAACATTGCTCTACACTGAGTTAAAGTCTTCTCCTTCAGGTTAAAACCCTTTCTTCGGAAATTATGGCATTGCTCGGTTCCGCGTATCCCAGTTAAAGTAATTCTCCTTCCCCCTATTTAGAGATGACAAATTCTCTCTAAAGCCGAGGTCTTTCAGCTTCACGTCTTGGGCTTTGAACAAGACACAAATAGACCTTTCAGCTTCACATCTTGGGCTTTGAACAAGATACAAATCACCTTTCGCTTCACGTCTTGGGCTTTGAACAAGACACCAAAACACCCATTTCCTCCCATAGAATAGGAGGACCTACGAACGCTCTGATTTCCCTGTTTCGGTAAACGGGAATACGTAGGCATAAGATCGAAAGAAAAGATCTTAGCGAGCACAATCAACAAAAAACCCAAATCCCATATCTCCATCAATCAAAAGCAGTAATTCAAAAACATCAGTCCTAACATCCTAATCCTTGTTCCCCGCCAGAAACCTTCTGCCCAGGTAAAAAAAGAAGAAGAAAGAAAACAGTATTGGCGAAAATACAAATAACCAGTACAAAGGCCCCCCCACATTGATAGCATTCGTAACCTAACAGACCGTTGTTTAAACTCAGTATGCAAAGCAGGGTTAATTGGAGACATCTATTTCCCTTCCTTATTCAGTTCACAATAGGATAAAAAATGAATCGACCTGTAGTCAAAGCTCAAACCGCAGAGAGCGACCAGCGCTTAAGAACCGCGTCCAAAATCGCTCGCTACAGAAAAGTGGCGCCCACCGTGGGGCCAAATCTTCTTTCTTAAACGTTTAAGGTGAAAACCTTGGACAAACCTTTTTTCTCTTCACTTGTGTGAATACCACAGATTGGGGCTTCCGTCGGGGAACCCATTTCTGTCAGGAACTTAGGAATCATAGCTTTATAAGTCTAGGATGATTAGGACAAATATATATACTGCTTTTCCTAATTGCTATACGTGTTTATTTTTCTGTTACTGAGAATGCGTGTGATGCCGCATGTGGTGAGAATGAGTATACACTTAAGATAAGTGATGGCGACGGGGTCGACCATCAACCTCAGTGGAGGCTGACCAACGCAACCCATTCACTCTTCTAGCCAATGGGCCGGTTGTTAAGTCTGAGAAGCTGAGGAGCCAAACCCTTTCGTAGTGCGGAAACTATCGGAAATAGTTGTTACGCGATACTACCCTCATTTGAGGCTGGTGATCTATTCTCGGTGAATGAGACTTACTCTAAGATTGCTTTACAACTCGCTGACGATCCGTTTGTTGTCTTGCTTTCCTGGGAGGAGCTGATGATAATGAGTACAGGTACAAAAATCACCCTAGTATAAACCTTTGGGGATGGGTAGAGCCTTGACTTCATGACAACGACCCTTTGACCCCATGTTTTTTCTATGTTTTTGTGTGCTGCATTCATGCATCCATTTAATAAAACATTAAAACATTCAAAAAACTTCTCTTCTAGTCTCTCTGTTTTTTAAATTAAACTAAGACTGTGATTGCAAATATCAGAAAAAAAGATTGCATTAATGGATTTTGGTAGAAGGAGAACTCGCCAGTATACCTTTAAGGTTCCAAAGCTAGAGGATTTGAGAAAGTTAGCGAGGATGATCGTTAACCCAGAGGCTTTCAGAGCCAAGCACGGTGGTTTGCTACCACTGTTAAGAGTCCATGTGATTAAGGGGATCATGGACGCGCTCATTCAGTTCTACGATCCGGTTTATCACTGTTTCACATTCCCGGATTACCAGCTATCACCAACGCTGGAGGAGTATTCTCATCTGACTGATTTACATATCACTGATCGAGCTCCATTTTCTGGACTGGAAGAAATTCCAAAGAATCAGACTATTGCAATAGCAATTCATTTGGACGAGTCTGAGGTCAGGACTCACATGACCACTAAGGGTGGCATCCAAGGTTTGCCAGCCCAGTTCTTGACAAAAAAGGCTCTATACTTCGCTAGTATAGGGAACGGGACTGCTTTTGAAAGCATCTTTGTCTTGCTCACCTACGGGTTATTTTTGTTTCCCAACATCAATAACTTCGTCGATATCAACGCCATTAAGGTTTTTCTCATTGGAAACCCTGTGCCGACTTTGCTCGCAGATGCGTATCATTCTGTACACTTGGGAAATTTGTACAGCGGAGGGGAGATCACATGCTGTGTACCTTTGCTCTACTAATGGTTTATCTCTCACTTGCCCAAGTCTGCTGCTTTTTGGGATTGCAAGAGTGTCTTAAGTTGGTCGCAGAAGATCATGTCTCTCACCAATTCCGATATAGATTGGTGTAATAGGATTTATGAGGGAATCAGAATCATTGACCGTTGTGGAAACTTCCCCAGCGTACCCCTCATAGGAACTAAAGGAGGAATCAACTATCATCCGATATTGGTTCTTCGTCAATTTGGATACCCGATGAGACACATCCCACTGGGTGTTCATCAGGAAGGTCTTTTCTTCAAAGAAGGAGAAAATGACAGAGCACTAAAGATGGAAATAGTGCAAGCTTGGAAACATGTTCATAAGAAAGGACGAGAGTCTCTGGGAAAACCGGACTGTGTCTCAGTGGAGCCTTATCTCCATTGGGTACAAACTAGAGCTCTCAAGCTAAAAATGCCTTATCCTCGTTACGAAATTCTTCCACCGAGGGAAACTGTCATGTACTTCATGACGGAAACTGAAAAGCTTCAGGTTACTCTCAACAAAGTTCAAAAGGAAAGAAGATCTTGGAAGAACAAGTACCGCACCCTCGACGTAGAGTGTATCCAAATACAGCAACTACTAAAAGAGAAAGATGCTCTGATTGAAATTTTGGAGCAGCATGCTGTAGAGAATCAAGATGACCAAAGGAATTTGCTCACTCTTTTCACTTGGAAAAGGAATGGCAACCCGACAACTGCCCAGGAGCCCCGGTCAAAGAAAAGGAGGATACCAGAATCAGCACCCGGTTTCTCCTCAGAGAGGACTCGGGACCCATTAGTTTAGGTTTCTGTTTCTGCACTTTGTAATCTACTGTATTTCCATTTCTGTAATCCTTTGGAATTCAATAAAAAAGGGTTTCCCCACTATTTGATGTTTGCAATCTAATCGTCGAAGTTTATTTTGATTAAACCAAAGAATAATTAATATAATCATTGCATTCATCATTCTCACATCGCGTATTCTTCTTCCCTACGAATCTCACGTTTGTGTCTCGATTCTAGAGTCAAACTGTCTCATTCGTATAATACTCGGGCCAATCGTCAGAAAAAGATGGATGATCTTGAGGAAGAAAATAGAGAGTTGAAAGAAGAGATCGACGCTCTGAGAGAGGATATGAGAAAGCTTCGTAATGACATGCAAGCCATGGCAGAAGCTCAGCTACAAAGAACTGTGATCTCAGAGATCACCTCAACGCCCATCATAGAAAAGTATGATCCTAGGTATCAGATGCTGAAAGATCGTCCTTGGGGCATGCCTGTTAACTATATCCCGGAAGGATATGTTCCGCCGATCACCGAAGATCATGGAATCGCAACAGAATCCGCTGGGCCTGAAGGTTACAAACTTCGGGAAAGCGAAGATGCCAGGGGCATACTGGAGACTCCTGAAGGTTACAAACTTCGGGAGGCGCCAAGACTTACTGCCGTAGTCACGGTACCACCCCCTGTGGTGCACACTGTCCCAGAAGGACAGATTCCACAGACACCTTCTGGTAAGAAGGAAACTATGTTTGACAGAATGGATGAATTCCAGGAGCAGTTCTTGGAAATGCAGAAAGAGCTGCAAGCCATTCGCGGTCAGGATCTATTTGGAAAGGACGCCGCAGACCTCTGCTTGGTCCCAAATTTGAAAGTCCCGCACAAGTTCCAAGTGCCCGACTTTGAAAAATACAAGGGTAACTCTTGCCCTCAGAGCCATCTAGTGATGTACGCGCGGCGGATGTCAGCTCAGACGGAGAATCAGGACCTGCTGATTCACTACTTCCAGGATAGTTTAACCGGTGCCGCACTCAAATGGTACATGGGTTTAAACCGTACTACGATCAGTACATTCAGAGATCTTGGTACTGCCTTCGTCCAACAATACAAGTACAATTTGGACATGGCACCCGACAGAGATCAACTCAGATCAATGTCGCAAAAGGACAAAGAAACCTTTAAGGAGTATACTCAAAGGTGGCGTGAAATTTCCGCTCAGATTTGTCCACCTCTTGAGGAAAAAGAGATGACAAAGATCTTCTTAAAGACCTTAAGCTCATTTTACTATGACCGAATGGTTGCCAGTGTGCCCCGTGATTTCACCGAGATGGTCGGCATGGGCGTACGTCTTGAGGAAGCCGTCCGAGAAGGACGTTTGGTAAAAGACACTGGATCAACGAGCGGTACTAAAAAATATGGCAGTGCTCTCCCTAAGAAAAAAGAGCAAGATATTGGGAATATATCTCTCGGAAAGCAAAGGCGACATTATCAGCCAGTAGCAGCTGTTACTCCTGCTATCAGCCCTGCGCCTATTCCTACGTATCAACCTCAGGTTGCGCAGAGCCAACCTGATCAGCAAAGGACACAACAGCCTCTTCAACAGGCTCGTCCTCCATATAACAACAACCGTACAACACGGCCACCAGGATTTGATCCTATACCCGTAACGTACGCAGAGCTGTTTGCGTTACTGCTGGCTAAGGGGCACATTCAGACTAAGTCTCCCTTTTCAGTTCCGGAAAATCCGGCTTTTTGGTTTAAAGCGGATCAAACATGCCCTTATCATCAAGGAGGTTCAGGGCATAACATTGAGACTTGTCTCAATTTCAAATCCGACGTGCAAAAGCTTGTTAGGAGCGGGCTCTTATCTTTCAAAGATACGAATCCTAATGTTCTTACGAACCCGCTGCCTCAACACGAGAAAGCTGCAGTCAATCTGATTGAGAAAGAGACTAACAATGTCTATCAAATTCACAATGTACTCTTATTGGGGACCAATCTGGTCAAGATGCATTGTAGACAGAGTGGATATGGCCATGTGCCACCTCATAATTATCACCAGTGTGATGTCTGCTCTAAAGACAACCAGGGATGTTCTGTGGTGCAAGCAGCTCTATAGGAACAAATGGATCTTGGATGGATCCAAGAGCACCGAGTTCATGGAGTTAACATGGTTTACACGAATTCCAACGTCATTCAAAACCACGACATCCGTGCGATGAATGTCAACTTGGTGGCAATGCACTCAAGGCAAAGCCAGTATCATAATCTGCCGCGGCACGATTACAGTTCTTGTCTGATTTGCTCGGTAAACAAACAGGGATGCTCTTTCATACAAGAGGGCCTCCAGCGTCAGATGGATCTTGGATGGATCCAAGACTACCATGATAGGAACTCATATCAAATCAATATGGTTCAGATCTTCGACATCCGCGTAATGAATACCAACCTGGTAGAGTTACATGCTGAGCAGGTCCGGCTTGGATTCTTAATATCACATGACTATCAAAATTGTAAAGCGGGTTGCGAAAACGATCGAGGTTGTACCCTTGTCCAGGAGGCACTTCAGCACTTGTTAAATCACTGGTGGATGCCAATCTATATGGACGAAGATACTCAGCAGATTAGTATCAATAATAGGAATCCTACTCGTCGTCAAAGTCAGGATGTCCGATCAACAGAAGGTAACCTAGTGAGGTTACATTGTATTCAAAGTGGGCGTGGCCAGGTGCCACCACACAACTATGACAGTTGTAGCATCTGTGCAGAAAGTAACCAAGGGTATTACCTTGTGAGAGCAGCTCTTCAGGGTCAGGTCGATCATGGAGAAATTCGTCCATATCCAGGTTCAGGACCCATCATTTGGTCGCCGAACTACCTTGCCGAGCAAGTTGAGGATCTTGTCACGATCTCTGGTCATCATAGGACCAGGGATGTTTTTACCATCATCCCTCTACTTGACGAATCTAGAGTTCCCAACTGGGAACGGATCAAGGTTACTTATGATGGTCAGAAAAATCAGAAGGTTCCCATAGTCATCTATCTACCGGGGCCACTACCATATGAATCAGCTAAGGCAATCCCTTACAAATACGGTGCAACAATAATCGAGAATGGAAAGGAAATTCCATTACCCTCCGTCGTGAATATTGCAGACATCAGTCGTGTAACACGGAGCGGTCGAATCTTCAACCGAGGGGTTGGAGAATCCAACAAAGAAAAGGAACTTCAGGCAGAAATTCTTGATCCACCAGTCGGTCAATCTAGTAATCCCGACTTTTCAAAAGACAAAGATGAGATGCTAAAGCTCATCCAAAGGAGTGAATATAACATTGTTGATCAACTGTTACAGACTCCTTCAAAGATCTCAGTATTATCACTGTTACTCAGTTCAGAAGCCCACAGGGAGGCTCTACAGAAAGTCTTGGAGCAAGCCTTTGTGGAACAGGATGTAACAATCAGACAATTCGATAGCATTGTCTCTAACATCACTTCCTGCAATAACTTGGGATTTAGTGATGAAGAATTACCTGAAGAGGGTCGCCGTCATAACATGGCGCTCAACATTACAGTTAACTGCCAGGGCGATGCTTTAGCCAACGTACTGGTAGACACAGGGTCAGCCCTGAATGTTATACCGAAGTCCACTTTGACGCAATTATCATCCAATGGCCCTCCGATGAGAGTCAGCGAGGTCGTCGTCAAAGCATTCGACGGATCCAGAAAAACGGTTATCGGCTAAGTTGATCTTCCCATAACTATTGGTCCTCACACTTTCCAAGTCATTTGCCAGGTCATGGACATCCAGGCAACATACAGTTGTTTATTAGGAAGACCTTGGATACATCAGGCTGGAGCGGTTACTTCGACTCTCCACCAAAAGCTAAAGTTCGTCAAGAACGATCAACTTGTCACGGTTTGTGGGGAACAAGCCTTGCTTGTGAGTAACCTATCATCATCTACTTGTATGGAACCCAAGGAGGTTATTGGAACTCAGTTCCAAGCACTATCGGTGAGCAAGGACAATCAGTCCAAAGAAGGAACTTCAATTTCTTCATACAAAGATGTTATCAAAGCGGTCGAGAGTACCGATACGACAGGATGGGGACGGCTTGTCATTCCTATTGACAATAAAACAAAGAAGGGTCTTGGTTTTTCTGCGACCTGTACCCAGACAGTTGCCAACGATGAAAGTCTTCATCCCCTTCCAAACTTCTTCCACAGTGGAGGTTTTCTCCACCCAGTGTCTCAAGCAGTACATGTTATCAATGAGGAAGATCCCTCTGACACAGGTGAAGAATGGAAGTCCTATCTTAACAAGGACGGTTATATGTCTCAGGAAGAGGTGCCTATGCCTTTTTGCTTTCCTACAGAAAGTCTGAGATTTATACCAAGATCAGATGTCGAAATGATCTACGGAGATTGTGACCCGGAAGGATGTCGTGCTCCGCCAAACTCATTAGAGGAAGACACTCTGATGAAAGACAACTTTGATCACAATTACTATGGCCCGATGGATGGCCTGCCAATGTGGCAGCCTTACCCAGGAAACTTGGGGCAAGAAAGTCAGCCGAACAATGAAACTTAGCTGAGTGTCATTGAACAGAATACCTATGTCCCCGCCATGTCATGGGATCAACACTCAGGTCATTCGGAAATTACTCAACATGAAGATGAATTCGCAACGTTCGCATGACTTGAATTCATCAACTATGCTTTTCCCGAGGTCAACGTCATCGAGAGGGATGATTCCTCCAGTTCCAAAGAAGTTTGGGACACCCTGGGACAACCAAGTGGAAAATACGACTTTATGGTCAAGTACACTGCTCCCGAAAGCTCTCGTATCAGGTTCGAAGACATCCAGCCAACTGGATAGGGAGATACAGCTGAGAGCACAAATGCTCTGCAAAATGAAACAGAGGAATCCTCCTACGACAATTCTGCCTGGGAAACAGGTTCCAATGATCCCGCTCCACCAGAAATCAGCGTCATTTCTGAAGACAAATCAAGGAAGGTGCCAGACTTTGTGATTCACCGAGGAGTTCGCCGCCAATGGGTTGCTGTCGAGGTTCCGAAGGTCGTTCATCAGTCAAAGTAATTGCCATCTTTAACCTATCACCCTGCCCAGGTGAAACGAATGTTTTGATAGGGCTCGTTTTCTGTAAATTTCCCTCTTCGCTTTGCCCAAAGCGACAGAGTTTTGTTTTATAGGGCTGTAGTTTCAAGATTCGACTTGTGCATTAATAAAATAACGTCGTTCTGTAATTTCCGCATTAATTGCTGTTTTCTCTTTTTGCTTTTTCAGAAAATGGTAATCCTAAAAAACATTCAATAATAAAAACAAGCAGTAAAATCAAAACACTGCACACATTTGCATTTTCTCTATCTCTTCTAAACACGAATCATCACGTCATGCAGATCGCTTGTTTTAAACCCAGTTGAAACATATGATCCAATGCCTTCTCCCAACTTTGAGTTCCCGGTATTCGAGGCTGAAGAAGAAGTTGACAACGAAATTCCAGAAGAGATCTCCCGACTACTCAGACAAGAGGAAAGGTCCATTGAACCTCACAAAGAACCGTTGGAAACGGTAAACTTGGGTTCAGAAAAAGAGAGAAAAGAAATCAGGATCGGAGCACTGCTCAGTCCAACTGCCAGAGAGGATCTGATAAAGCTTCTCAAAGAATTCCCCGATGTATTCGCTTGGTCCTATCAGGATATGCCAGGGTTGGATACCAGCATCGTGGAACATCACTTACCGTTAAGATCAGAATGTCCGCCAGTAAAGCAAAGGTTGAGACGGACTCACCCAGACATGGCCATCAAAATCAAAGAGGAGGTACAGAAACAGATCGACGCGGGTTTCCTCGCTACATCTGAATATCCTCAATGGTTAGCCAACATCGTACCCGTTCCCAAAAAGGACGGAAAGGTCAGAATGTGTGTTGATTACAGAGATCTAAACAAGGCAAGTCCAAAGGATGACTTTCCTTTACCACACATTGACATGCTGGTAGACAGCACAGCAAAGTTCAAAGTTTTCTCCTTCATGGATGGATTCTCGGGCTATAACCAGATCAAAATGGCGCCGAAAGACATGGAGAAAACTTCGTTCATTACCCCATGGGGTACCTTTTGCTACAAGGTAATGTCGTTCGGTTTGAAGAACGCCGGGGCAACCTATCAAAGGGCCATGACTACTCTGTTTCATGACATGATACACAAGGAAATCGAAGTGTATGTCGATGATATGATTGCAAAATCAAGAACAGAGGATGAGCACGTTGAACATCTGTCAAAATTGTTCGAACGTCTAAGAAAATTCAAGCTCTGCTTGAATCCTAACAAGTGCACCTTCGGTGTCCGTTCAGGGAAACTACTAGGGTTCATCGTCAGCCAGAAAGGAATCGAAGTTGATCCTGACAAGGTCAAGGCTATTCAAGAAATGCCTTCTCTGAAAACTGAAAAACAAGTCAGAGGATTCCTGGGACGTTTGAACTACATCTCCAGATTCATATTCCTTATGATCGCGACGTGTGCGCCGATTTTCAGATTACTCAAAAAGAACCAAGATTGCGTTTGGTCAGAAGATTGCCAAACCGCCTTCGACAGTATCAAAGAATATCTGTTGAATCCTCCGATTCTATCACCTCCAGTGGAAGGAAGACCACTGATCATTTACCTCACAGTCCTAAAGGACTCAATGGGATGTGTACTTGGCCAACAAGACGAAACTAAATGGAAAGAGTCTGCCATTTACTATCTGAGCAAGAAATTCACCGACTGCAAGACTCGGTACACGATGCTCGAGAAAACTTGCTGTGCTTTGGCTTGGGAAGCCAAACGTCTATGCCAGTACATGATTCGTCATACTACTTGGTTGGTCTCCGAAATGGATCCAATCAAGTACGTTTTCGAAAAACCTGCTCTTACGGGAAGGATTGCCCGTTGGCAGATGCTACTATCAGAATATGACATAGAGTACCGTGCTCAAAAAGCCATTAAAGGAAGTATTTTAGCCGATCATTTGGCTCATCAACCGATTGACGATCAAGAATCAATCCGGTTTGACTTCCCAGACGAAGATGTCATGTATCTAAAGATGAAAGATTGCGATGAACCGCTACCTAGTGAAGGGCCAGAACCAGGTTCCCAGTGGGGACTTATCTTTGACGGAGCAGTCAATCATTATGGAAACAGAATTGGGGCAATCATTGTTACCCCTCAGGGTTCCCACATTCCTTTCACTGTCAGACTTACGTTCAAATGTACGAACAACGAGGCCGAATACGAAGCTTGTATTATGGGTCTCGAAGAAGCAATTGATTTAAGGATCAAAAACTTGGACGTATATGGCGACTCAGCCCTGGTTATTAACCAGATAAAAGGAGATTGGAACACATACCAATCAGGATTGATTCCTTACAAAGACTATGCAAGAAGGTTGTTACCCTTCTTCAACAGAGTCGACTTTCATCACATCCCTCGTGATGAGAATCACATGGCTGATGCATTAGCCACTCTCTCTTCCATGATTAGTGTAGGTCGATGGAATGACATACCTAAGATCGACATCATTCGCCTTGAACGGCCCGCTTACATCTTCGCGATTGAAGCAGTCATAGACGACAGACCTTGGTATCACGATATCAAATGCTTCCTTCAGAAACAAGAGTACCCATCTGGGGCACTCAGAAAAGACAGGAAAACCCTCAGAAGATTGGCTGGAAACTTCTTCCTGACCGGTGACACTCTTTATAAGAGAAATTTTGACATGGTCTTGCTCCGATGCGTCGACAGACCAGAAGCAGACATGCTCATGAAAGAAATTCATGAAGGATCCTTTGGCACTTATGCCAACGGACACACAATGGCGAGAAAAATTCTCAGGGCCGAGTATTATTGGTTGACCATGGAATCCGACTGCTACAAGTACATGAGGAGGTGTCACAAGTGTCAGATATACTCCAACAAAATTCATGTACCGTCATCACATCTCAAAGTTCTTTCTTCCCCGTGGCCTTTTTCCATATGGGGAATCGACATGATTGGTATGATTGAGCCCAAGGCTTCAAACGGACATCAGTTCATCCTGGTAGCCATTGATTATTTCACCAAGTGGGTCGAAGCAGCGTCATTCGCCAATGTAACCCAACAAGTGGTGGTCCGATTTATCAAAAACAATATCATCTGCCGTTATGGTGTTCCAAGCGAGATCATTACTGATAATGGATCTAACTTGAACAATAAGATGATGAAAGAGTTGTGTGCAGAGTTCAAGATCGAACACCATAACTCATCTCCCTACCGACCCAAGATGAACGGAGCGGTAGAGGCGGCTAACAAGAACATCAAGAAGATCGTTCAAAAGATGGTTGTAACCTATAAAGATTGGCACGAAATGCTACCCTTTGCTCTTCACAGTTATCGAACATCTATCCGCACTTCAACAGGGGCAACCCCTTTCTCTCTAGTATATGGCATGGAAGCAGTGCTCCCCATAGAAGTAGAGATCCCATCAATCCGGGTATTGATGGAAGCTCAGCTCACCGAAGCTGAATGGTGTCAAAGTCGACACGACGAACTGAACCTGATCGAAGAGAAGCGAATCACGGCACTATGGCACGGTCAGTTGTATCAACAGAGAATGAAAAGGGCGTTCGACAAAAAAGTCTGACCTCGTATTTTCAGAAAAGGAGACCTCGTGCTCAAGAAGATACAATCATTTTTCTCTGATTCGCGAGGCAAATGGACTCCGAATTATGATGGCCCCTATGTGGTCACGAAAGCTTTCTCAGGCGGCGCCTTGAGACTTGCAACCATGGACGGAGAAGAATTTTCCTACCCCACGAATGTTGATGTAGTCAAGAAATACTTCGCCTAAAACTAAAAAAAAAAAAAACGTCTCGGTGGATTGAAAACCCGAAAGGGCGGTCCAGGAAAAAGTTAGAGACATGAAAAAAATCATCCTGATGGATTGGAAATCTCATAGTACAATCCAGGCAAAAATTAGGGATAATGGCAAGTAATTATGTTCAACAGAGGCAAGTCCCTCAGCAGCAGTTACAGCATCATCTATCGGAGGAAATCTCCAGTCAAAGGTCAACTTCGACGGAAGCTCAGGATGTCCCGAACTCAAAGTTGGTAGAAGGATAGTGGTCGTTATGTTTCAACGTAGCCCTTTTCCCTGTAAATTACCATTTTCTAACTTTGTATATACTCTTTGGAATCACGCGTTTGGCTGATCTCCATCTTATCAATAAAATTTGAGCCCTTGTGCTTTTGTTTGTAACTCTTTACTTGTTTTAGCTTTACAAAACGACGTTGTTTAAACTTAATCAGCGATTCTTGAAATAAAACAAAAATAAATTTACTTGTTAAACTTTTTCTGCTTTTAAATTAAAGATGGCATTTCTTTTGACTGTTGAACATCAGAAGAACATCGATCGCTTCTCCCGAAGTAAGCGAACTTCAAAGTGCAGAATCAAAGTACTCCTTCTAGACCAGTACTCCTGAATGAAGGATCAATAATGACAGAGACCATGTTTCGTCTGACATCTTCGGCCGAGTTCTCATCTCCTAAGTCCGATCAACATAGCTCCCAACGGGATTATCTCTCCTAAGCAAGGTGGAATTGCTATTTTGAATCAACGGTACTTCTTCGCCCCGCGATGGCCGAGTATCCGATTGTGTTCATCCATTAGTCTGTATGTCGCGTCTGTTTTGTCAGCATATACATACATGCATCATGCATTTTTTATTTGCATTCACATTTCATATTGCATCACTATCACTCTAGTCGGTCTTGTCCCCTAGTGGTAGAAGTCCTCTCAATCGAGTTGTCAGTTCTTGCCTCGTCAGGAAATACTGTGTCTGAACAACCTCGCTTCCAGTTTAATTCTGGAAAGAAGTTGGTCCTTGACCACTTTGATAACTTGAACCTCTGAAAAGCCAGAGAAAACTTTCAATAAACATCACTCTTTGCCATTGAAGATGATATCCTTGCTTTCCCAGATTAAGGAAAATCCACAGAGAAAGCCTCGTGATCAGAGATTCGGCAGCACGCCAGTTTTGCTCCGAAAAACCACTGATGAGAAGGTCATTGGCACCTCAAAATTGGATCCCATCATATGGCATTTCTCCGGGAAGATCCCGAGAAAAGTATGATGTAACCCCAAACGAAAACAGTCTCTCAAGAGACTCGCTTTCCCTAGTAGAATCGACAAATGGCGTCTCCAAAACAGAGAAGTTTGTGTACCTCTACAATTCAGACGAATGGGTTCCCCAGCAAGTCTAACATCAAAACTTTTTCCACTCAAATGGCATCTCCCCAAGAAAATTCGGCGAGAAGTTTGAAGGAAATCCGCTACGAATAGCGTCCCTTGTCAGTAAAGTTTATTGACAAAAGAAACTAAGACCCGTTCCTTGGTAGGAAACCAGGATCGAGGGGAAGTTTAAATCAGAAACTAAGACCAGTTCCTTGGTAGGAAACCAGGATCGAGGGGAAGTTTAAATCAGAAACTAAGACTAGTTCCTTGGTAGGAAACCAGGATCGAGGGGAAGTTTGTTTCCACAACTAAGACCAGTTTCTTGGTAGGAGACCAGGATCGAGGAGAAGTTTACCTTTTCTAAGCATCATCGCTTAGCTAAAGAAGATGAATGCGTAAGCTACCATTCATAACCACCATCAAAATTTCGGGTATTCCGATATTTAATCCTCTTGCACCCCGAATGCCCGAATCCCTTCGTCATTCACACCTTCGGGTCTAAGAAGATTAAATAGGGGCATCTGTAATACCCCAAATTTTGACCACTAAGATTTCCCATCATTGTGCAAATCATCAGCACAATATGGATGTACCTTTGTACCTCATTAGTCTCCCCAAAGATGGGTGAACATCCACTACAATCAAAATTAGGGTTTCAAGCCCTCTCTGAGCTTTAGACAAAGGCTCAATCAAGAAAGGACTTGATTTTCAACTTGTCTAATCTCTCAAACATCCTCAAAGGATCAAAAGGACCCCCACTTCAAGGATTAAGCACAAGGTTGCTCCCTTCTAGGTGGATCAAGCCTCAAGATCGCCAGTGTCACCAAATTAGGGTTTTGATCACCCAGGGCCTCCAGATGAAAAGTTTCATCTAGGCACAAGCCATTGATCCAAAACATAACCTAATATACTTCATGGAACCTCATGAACCCATGCATCAAGTCAATTTTGCCTCAAGGGATGCATTCATCAAAAATCAGGAATTAGGGTTTCTTGACCTAATTCACCCTTAAGTTGACTTTTGGGACAAATCATGGGCCAAGACTTCAAGAGATGATTTGAGGGTCTCTAATATACCATATCGATCCATTTGGGACAATGGATTAATCCAAGAAGTTTGAGCAACAAGTCTCAATTCCATCTGCACCACAATTAGGGTTTTAAGGGAAAAGTCAACTGTAACTTTGACTTTTGACCAAGACATGCTCCCAAACCCTAATACATGATTGAATATACCCTATGACACCCATGGAACATATCCATCAAGTTTGATTTAGGTCAAGGACATGATTTCCTGAAGAATTGCACAGTTTGGAATTCATCTGATAAAAAGTCAACTGTGCACAAAAGTCAACTTTGACTTTTTGAGATTTTTCACCAAAATGGATTTTTAACCCTAAAATGATGTTAATGTATGATTTGAATCATCATTCATCAAGAAAAATCAAGAAAAGTGAGATAACTTGTAAAAGGGGTAACCATAAAACTTAGAAATTTTTCTAAGTTAAAAATAAAGTGGCAAGGGTACCAACTTTGAAGGACCATAACTCCTAAACCACAAGGCCATTTTTTCTCATCCAAAGATGGATTTGTAGCCCTCATTATCACCTACAAAAACTTCAACTACAAGTCATTCTAATTCATTAAGGATTTTGAGTTATGGAGTGATCAAAGTGGTTGAAAAGTGAAAATGTCACTTTTTCCAACACTTAGTGGAATTTTCACTAAGTCAGATTCTGCCTCACTTTTTGCCAAATGTAGGGGGATTTTTCACTTGGAATCAAAAGAGATCAAAACCAAACTTGTTCAAACAGTTGTTGTATCATGTAAGAGCTTTCCAAAATGGTCAAGAACATTACCAAATTCAACTTACACCATGAGTTATGACATTGGCAAGTTGCCTTGCTGAAATCTGTCAAGGCAAGGAAGAATTTGCAACTTTGGTCGATTTGCCAAAATTAGCCAAATTCAATTGCTCCTATCCACTTGGACACCTCAGAGGATTGAATCTAAAGGGGACAATCACTGAGCCAAGCCTCCAAAGTCCATGGAACAAGAAATAGCATGTTGAACCTAGAATGGCCAAAATAGGGACAAGACTTCAAATTTGGAATGAGGCATTCAATGGAACCATCAAGGTGGCATGGACTGAGCCATTCTCATCTGAAATCAGTCAAGACTTATCCAAGACCAAGGGAACCAAAGCTCTGTGCCCTAACCTCTAGTCAATGGCTAGAGGAGACTTGGATTTTCATTTGCCAACATTGGCCAAACCTACTTACCAGCTGCCATGCACTATTCCTTGCAAAACAAACTTGCTCTACTATAAATAGAGCTCAATTGTGGTCAGTTTGAGTACACCAAAGCCATCTAACAGATGCTTTCCTCAAAATCTCTTCTTTCACTCCAATTTTGCCTTCTAAGGCAAGTCACTATCGGGTTTTGAGTTTGAGAGTAATTCCAATCAAACCGATCACTCACACACCTCACATACATCACATATGAGCTGATCAAACACTTAGATTACTTCTGAAACATCAATTTCACAAAATCACCAACTGGTTGCTCAAGGTTTTAACCAAAGTGCAGCTGAGGTACCACAAAATGATCCAGCCAATTTCAATCAAGTCCAACCACCCAAACACAATCTATAGGGTGTAGGGAAGTTGTTCAGATCATCACAACTCATCGGTAACACCTCCAGATCAAAAATCACTTTGAACTTGCTGTCACGACCTAAAGGTAAGCACATGCTTGGGCATCTCTCAATCTATGCATATTTCCTCGCACAATAATTTGGCCATATGTTCATAATCATGCATGAAATGTTTTCCCTTAATTAATTGCATTGTTTGAATCGTGTATCAAAAATCCTAGCCTTCATGCAGAAATTAGGGTTCTTGAGGTCTCTTCGTGATTTCTTGTTGTATGTTTAATTTAAATGAAATTAAAGTACATAGACATGATCGTGAGGTTGAGACGAGCATAATGATATGTGGATTGCATGATATGATTACGTATTCATGGAGATTGGATAGAAAATGCAAATCTGAGAAACCAAGAACACGCGCGTGTTCTTCAGCTTGTTCTTGGCGCCATTTTTGAATAATTCAAATATTTGAATTTTGTGATTTTGTTTAATTGATTCAAAAATTAATTTCTCTCTGAGTTTTAATGATTTTGAGTTGATTCTTTTTTTAATAATTCACAAAAATGTTAAAATATTTTATTTTCCCAAAAAATCCCAAAAATATTATTTATTTCATATAATTGATATTTTTGCAAAGAATTAATATTTTAATTGTTTTTGACATTTTAAATATTTTTTCTACATTGATTTTGCAACTTTTAATGCTTTCTAATTATTTTGTAGGTCAATACTTAATTTTTGAAGCATTAATCCAAGATCACAATTTGTTTTCCATGTGTTAAACAATTTTTTATCATTTTAATTGAATTTTTATTCAATTAAATACATTTTGAAAACAAATTAGGGTTTTGGATTAATTCAACCCTCATAAATCATTTTCAAACCTTTTTGGGCCTCTTGAGAGAGTGTAAGACCCATCCCCCCTTGTACAAAAACTTTTTGGGGCCTCACTCATTGTATAAGTTCCTCTGTACAAGTAAACGGCGCGATCGTCGCCCGTTTAAAAATAAAAAATCATCTGGGCCTCTCCTTGAGCTATAAGACCCATTCAAAACACTTTGGGCCTATATTAGAGTGTAAGACCCAATCCCCCTTTTAACCAAAACATCTTGGGCCTCACTTATTGTATAAGTCCCTCCGCGTTAAAAGAAAACCTCGGCGTGATCGCCATTTTTAAAACGAAAAATCATTTGGGCCTACCCTCGTGTTATAAGCCCCACTCTTTTTTCTTTAAACCTTTTTGGGCCTCTTAAAAGAGTGTAAGACCCATCCCTTTGTACAGAAAACCATTTTGGGCCCCAGTCACTTGTATAAGTCCCGCTGTACAAAGTCAAACAGTGCGCTCACTGATAAAACCCTGGGCCTCTTCTTGAGCTGTAAGCCCCAAATCTTTCTTTTTCAAAGCACTTTCTCCTTTGATTTTGAATATACTGTTGTTTTCAATCTTTCTTTGTTGAACAACTAACCAAACAGCATGGAAGCACTACAACCGAGTAAGTGGTTATCGCTTTCATTTACTGCTTTTATATTATAACTGTATTGTGGGGTTGCTCACTGTAAGTCTCCTTTCATAAACTCATATCTACTGTGTAATATTAGTATAGATATTTCGAGTTTCCCCGGCAACTACGTCTAGAACTAGGTGACGTCGTTTCATTTATTCGTAGAAATAGACGCCTATATCCCCAATAGGAGCACCAGATACAGTCTTCTCTTTGGCTGTCCACCTTAGGAATCGTCAAGAAGCTCTACTCCCCAAGATGAATGTATTCTCCGTGATGGCATCTTTGAGTTTCTTCCAAATTCTCGAACTTTCCTGACTTGATCTATTCCTTGCGGATATCTTGCCTTGAATGTCTCGGGGTTTGGGTACCCCCTACGGTCATAATCTTGGACCTTAACTAAGGAACCCTCTTTAAAAGCTAAAAGTCGCTGGATAGTAAACCTCGCACGTTTACCAGTGGTTTTTATCTTTAAAAGAGTTATCTCTCCTAATGGAAAGGAGATGATAGACCCACGGGCTTCTTAAAAGCATCGGCCTCCTCTTGGGCATTGTTCAAGTACCCACAGGCTTCCTAAAAGCAACCCCGCCTCCTCTTGGGCTTCGTACAAGGACCCTACGGCTTCTTAGAAGTATTCACAGCCTCCTCTTAGGCTTCGTATAATGATCTCTTCCTTCGGGAATGATAGCCTCCTCTTGGGCTTCGTACAAGGACCCGTCGGCTTCTTAAAAGTTTCCAGCCTCCTCTTGGGCTTCGTACAAATTGTCCCGACGACCTCCTAGAGGTATAGGAACAGAACCTAGTCATCCTCCTAGAACAGTCATTTCATAGAGTCTACTATTGTTTCTCAAAGCATAGTACAAAAGAAAAAACTATAGACTTGGACAGTCTAATCTCCTTGAGTCTCAAAGACATTCTCAAGTGACCCCCTTCGTTAAATAGGAAGGAAACCCGCAGACTCGGACAGTCTCAATACCCTTTGGATTTCCAATTTCCTCAAAGAAAAGGAAACAACCCCGATCCTCAGATCTAACCCATGAGTACAGTGATGCTCATATAAGAACTGATTTTCTCTTTCAAAATCAGTATGCTGGACCTGTCACTTAACTGACACAGTAACCTTAGCCTTCTCTTGGGCTTTGTACAATGATTCTCCCCAGCGGAGTCAAACAACGTTTTAGCCTCTCTCTCGGGCTTTGTACGAGACACATAAGAGACTCCCTCGTTGAGTCAATCACCTTTTCGCCTCCATCTCGGGCTTTATACGAGATACAAAAAGGTTCTTTTTTTGAGCCAAACAAACTTTAGCCTCCATCTCGGGCTTCGTACGAGATACAAAAACACTCTCTTGTTGAGTATAAAAGATTCTCTTGTTGAGTCAACCCTTTTAGCCTCTCTCTCGGGCTTTATACGAGACACCAAAAGACTTCATCGTCAAGTCAAAACCTTCTCGCCTCTCTCTCAGGCTCTGTACGATATACAAAGAGCCTCCTCTTAGGCTTTGTATAAGAAAACCACTGGTTGATCCAATCAACCTTTTAGCATCAAAATTGTGCCTCGTTCACAGTACACAAACATCAACAACTCCTTTCCCATCATCTAATCGCTGTAAGCGGCAAGCCTCTGGATCATCTACATCCATGCCACTGTCCTTCTTTTAGCATGAGGAATTCCTAAGGAAAGATAGCATTGCTCTACACTGAGTTAAAGTCTTCTCCTTCAGGTTAAAACCCTTTCTTCAGAAATTATGGCATTGCTCGGATCCGCGTATCCCAGTTAAAGTAATTCTCCTTCCCCCCTCTTTAGAGATGACAAATTCTCTCTAAAGCCGAGGTCTTTCAGCTTCACGTCTTGGGCTTTGAACAAGACACAAATAGACCTTTCAGCTTCACATCTTGGGCTTTGAACAAGATACAAACCACCTTTCGCTTCACGTCTTGGGCTTTGAACAAGACACCAAAACACCCATTTCCTCCCATAGAATAGGAGGAACTACGAACGCTCTGATTTCCCTGTTTCGGTAAACGGGAATACGTAGGCATAAGATCGAAAGAAAAGATCTTAGCGAACACAATCAACAAAAAACCCAAATCCCATATCTCCATCAATCAAAAGCAGTAATTCAAAAACATCAGTCCTAACATCCTAATCCTTGTTCCCCGCCAGAAACCTTCTGCCCAGGTAAAAAAGAAGAAGAAAGAAAACAGTATTGGCGAAAATACAAATAACCAGTACAAAGGCCCCCCCACATTGATAGCATTCGTAACCTAACAGACCGATGTTTAAACTCAGTATGCAAAGCAGGGTTAATTGGAGACATCTATTTCCCTTCCTTATTCAGCTCACAATAGGATAAAAAATGAATCGACCTGTAGTCAAAGCTCAAACCGCAGAGAGTGACCAGCGCTTAAGAACCGCGTCCAAAATCGCTCGCTACACCCGTGGCCCTACGCTTGGTGGGGGATGGACATCCTCAGGCTGTTCACCACAGGGTCGAACCAGAACAAATACTTGATAGTAGGCGTTGATTATTTTAGGAAGTGGATAGAGGCGGAAGCCCACGCCAAGATCACGACACTAAACATCCTTTATTTCTATAAGACAACATATTTGCCCGGTTTGGCATACCACAAGCAATCGTCACCGACAACAGGACACAATTTACAGACAAACGTTTCCAAGAATTCGTCACCAAACTGGACACCAATCAGCATTTCACGTCTGTCGAGCACCCGTAAACCAACGGGTTGGCCGAAGCCGCAAATAGAATGATCCTGCGAGGGCTAAAACGGAGACTAGGCGAGGCCAAAAAGAAATGGGTCGAGGAGCTACACAACGTGCTCTGGGCCTACCGAACAACGCCACACTCGACCATAGGGAAAACTCTGTTTCGACTAGCCTAGAGACCGAGGCAGTAATCCCGATAGAGATCAGAGAACCTTCTAGGCGAACTGAATTTCCCTTCGACAAGAAGATGAACGACGAGACACCAAGAGAGGAGCTCGATTTGGTCGAAGAGATCCATCGGGGGAAGCCCTCTGCGAAGCCTCGTTAAAGTAAAATATAACTTTACAACACGACACCAAACTCATAAAACGAGAATTCGAAATTGGCAGCCTAGTCCGGCAAAGAAATCACAAAGATTCTTGCAAGGGAACTAGGAAGGCCCTTACCGTGTCCGAGCAAAAACGGAGAACGGGGCCTATTACCTTGAAAACATACACGGGGAAGAACTTGCTCGACCATGGAACGCCGAAAAACTAAAACAATACTACAGTTATGCCCAACAGTCAGCATACCTCAGTCGACGACGACGGGGGTACGTCCCGACCACGGAGGCGTGCTTGGGTACAAGCACAGCGGCCCTAAATTAAATAAAAAGACAGGTTTTCACTCTTTGAAGAGAAGATCCCTATCTCGATGGGGAAAACTCAACCAAGTTCCGCCGTCGTTGTACCAGTAATGCATAACACTTAGCTCGCGATGGGAAGTTCACGCCGCGGTATTAAGATCTCGACCAAAATCTTTCCACTGTTGTCAGTACGGAATCCAACCCTGTCCACTCGACGAGTTCCCTTCGCCGTCGAGCAACAAAATTGTCAAGCAATGCCCCGGACGCTTAGTGAAAATAATTTGCAAACAAACATCTTGTTACAAGCAAGCAAAAATATACACAAGTATATCATAAAGTAAAGTATGATTAAAAGGTGAAATATACACGAGCAAAGTATATATGAACACATCATAAAAGTGAAATACAATTATATTAAAACGACCACAAAGGTCAATGGTGTCACAATATTACAAAAAAGGGTGACGCCCAAATATTACAACCTATGGCGCGCAGGTCATAACAAATAACAACAAAAGGTACAAGTCAAGCATCTTCCTCCCCCTCGTTGACGGGCTCTTCCTCCTCCTCGACGTCCTCGGCGACAAAGCTGTGAGGGGTGACTATCTGGCCTTCGACCACCCTATGCAGGAACCCGGTCCCCTCGGTGGAAAGCTCAACTCCGGGGTTAGCAAATTGAAGTTGAGCCACGACATTCTCGAAGCTCATCTCGACGGAATCTACACAGTCCTGCTCAAAGCTTTTGATCCGAGAAACCAGCTCGGCACGGGTTCCCAGGGCTTTCAGTTCTTCGTCTTCATATGCAGCAGGGGCCGCGACAGCTTCAAGAACAGCGATCTTGTCCTCGAGGATCTTTTTCTCGGTGGCATGCTTAAGCCTCACGGTAGCCGATGTTGCATTCAACTTAGCATTCTCGGTGACAATCCCGGTCTAAATCTTATATTTCTCTTTATATTCATCAAAGGCAGTCTCCACCTTGAGCGCCTCCCCCTTGAACTTCCTGTACGCTGCCTGCTGCTTTTCCATCTCAGAAATGGGACAGGTATCCTCATCGTTGAGAACAAGAGCAACCTCCAAGACCCTCATTAGGGTAGCCGCATCCTAAGCCAGGGCCTTCCTTCTGGCTTACGTCAAAGCCAAGGATAGCTAAAGAATCTGCCCGAGGCACGGCTAGAGAAGGGGGGCCTTCGAAGAACTCTCTGTCAGAGAAGTAAAGAGGCAGTACAAACTTGTCATAGGCTCCCCCTTCCCCCATTAGATCTACCGCCTCATCCGGCCGAGGCATCTTCTTGTTTGGGGTGCCCCGGTCCTGTTGAGGAGAAGAAAACGGGTCGTCACTCGGGGAAGAAGTAGATTCGGGGCCAGAGTCAGCCCTCAACTGGTTCTGGAGGTTGACAAGTCTGTTCTTGGAACCCCTTTTCCCACCTTTCGTACCATTCCCCTTGGTCATCGCCATTTTGAGCACGCGCTCTTGGAGGTTCGACATGTTGCCTGCGACAAAAGACAAACACAGGTTAGTACACCAAGAAACGATAAACACATAAGTTAAAAGAAAAACATCTACCTAAAAGCAGTCTAGCCTCCTCGGCGACACTACACTCGAGGAGCTCCTTGGTATTAATGTATCGGGCCTCATCGAGGACAGCCTCCCCGTCTCTGGTCTGCCACCAAGCGGGAGTAAAGTTGTCGACAACAACAACAACAACAACAACAATATCATAAAACATTTCATTCGCGTAATTTCGAACATATTCACCTTATTCACAAAGTAACACAACATAAACATGTTCCATACAAAGCTCTCCTCACAACTAGACAACTACTTACCAATGATACACACCTAGGCATCATGGCACAAGCATTTCCATTTATGTCATCTATCATGTCCTAAACATCTTACTAATTCATTTCATTAATTGACATTAAGATTCTTATAGTCTTTTAAGCATGTCATCACACAATCACATTCATATATCGTACATCATGTCATAACACAGTAGTATATAGCAATATCATTCATGGAACACA
Source organism: Lathyrus tuberosus (assembly GCA_022829125.1). Classification (NCBI taxonomy): domain Eukaryota; kingdom Viridiplantae; phylum Streptophyta; class Magnoliopsida; order Fabales; family Fabaceae; genus Lathyrus; species Lathyrus tuberosus. The sequence continues at coordinate 11,642,127 of JALAZF010000011.1, read as the reverse complement.
CATAATGGCATAACATGTCAAACATGATCAACGTAGTACTTCACATACATATAAAGGTATACAAGTCATTACTACCCTAAACTAAACATCCTTGATTAGTTCATGGTCTCACATCACCATATAATATCACATTGGATTCTTTTTCCAAGGCTTCAAGTCTCATGTCAATCAGACTCCAGATTCTTGAATTATGGTGGGAATTAAGAATCACATAATCAACACTCACTTGAATTCCATATCTATCCTATAAATCAATGACATAACATCATGTTTTTACTTCATTATCACATAGAGCATTGGAGTAGTTTTCCAATGCTTCCGACCGCGCATCAAACGGAGTTACGAAACTCAAGTTATGGGGAAAACAAGAACACATGATGGTTTTCTTAAGGAAACGGGGTATAGGTCGATCTATGATGGTTTCAGGTCGGCCTATGGTGGATTTCAGGTCGGCCTATGGTGCGACGCATGAACAGAAGCCACAGGCTTCAATATTGGTGTGTGGAGGTCGGCCTGTGATGGTTTTAGGTCGGACTATGCGAGGTTTCTGGTTGGCCTATGGTGATTTCAGGTCGGCCTATACTGATGGTTTTCACATAAAAACCCAACTTTTTGATGCCAAACTTTTTCCATACCATTCTTAAACCATTTCCTGTTATTTCTCAGTAAAGTTCCTCAGTTACAACCTGCATAACTTCTCTTGGTTTCCAATTCTACCAATTATGTTATCCAACTATCAACAATAGGTAATATGTTTCATCAACAGCTCACATACTTTCTACATGTTTATCTCAAAATCCTAAACACACAAACACAACAACAACAATAGCAACACATGAATCACACTAAAATATGAAGAACACTACCAAACAACTTTCATAGAAGTTCATGGCTATAAGAAACATATATTTCAAACTATCACGATTCATGAAAAATAATTCAACAACAACAACATACTACCAAGCACAACATGTTATGATCAACAACAACAACCCAAATCCCAAAACCATGCATAGATTCTTGAAACCCTAATAGTTTCTAAATTCCCCAAGTTCTAACTAGGAACTCACCATTTGATTCAAGAAGAGGATGATGAAATTTGGTGAAGAAGATGATGAATAGTGATGATGTTGAAGATAAGATGGTGGTGGTGATGATAAGTTATTCCTTATTCCTCTTCTTCTCTCACGTTTCTTTCCTTCTCTTCTCTTCTCCTCTCTTCTTCTTTCTCTTTTTCCTTTTCTCTTTCTCTTTTTCTTTCCCTTTTTCTGATAACTCTTTTTCTCTTCTCCCACCTACTTCTTCTTATCTTTATCTTTCTTTAGTTCTCTACCACACAAATATATATACATACTATATAATATATAATATATAATATATAATATTAAGTAGTGATAGAAAATATCTCAATTGATATTTTGTCTTCTAGTACCAATTGATCAATTATTAATGTTACCACAATATCCTCTTATACTTATTAATATTGGTCTGTCTCTTTTATTAATAATTAATCTCTTCAGAGTCTACTAGTTACTCAATCGGTCCCAACTGATGACACTTAGAGCACTTAAGAGTTCAATAAATCCAACTGACACCCAATTGAGCATTTAAGAGAAATATGGGGTATTACACACTTCCCCCCTTAAATTGAAATTTATTCCCGAATTTCCTCTTCTCAATGAACATTACTCCTCATACCACTGTCAAGGATCAACACTTGACTTAATCTCAGTTAAACTTCTGACGTACTCGATTCCTTTCAACTTATTTTCACATATCAAATTTCTTGTATTCCACAACTTCTCAAACTTATTGGTCTTGACCATACTCTCGTTCTAACGTGTGGTTAACTTCTAACCTTGCTTTTTCTTAATTCATATGTCATTACATCTTAAACATTTGGTCACATCTGCTTGTAGGAACTACAACTCCATATTTTCCTAATGAAACACAAAACAAAACCACAATACTTCATCTCGATTTGGGATAGACAACGCTCATCACATATTCGCGAGACAATTCAATGACTCCTTGCCTTCCAGCAAATACTGATGGTCTTACTTTTATAAATCCTTCAACCCTTAAAACAACTTCATAATCCATCGATCCGTATCTTTATTAATCCCCATTGATCTGATGTTATACACTGTAACCATTTACGTTCGATGTTTCACCTCTTCCGTACTGTACCAATAAGGTACACCCTTAGCATGAGATCGTCTTACTTTCATTCTTCCAGGTAACTATCTCTCTGATTTCCATTATTATGACTAAACTCTTTCATCTGTCACCTTCCACTGTGCTACCCTGATTCTAACAGTGGAACATCTCGAACTCTTAGGCACTATTGGTTAGCTAACAATCCGCGTAGAAACACACTTATCCACCAGCATGTCTACTAACCAAACACACAAATGCATCTCCGAAAATGAAGCTTTTTGGGAGAGTTCATCTAATGTTAGCAACAGACTGAGGATATTGTAATTTCGAACACACCTACCAGTGGGAAAATAATAATTTGAGATATGCATAATATTGAACTCCCTTTGTGAGTACAAAATTATATTCAAATTAACAGACGAGCTTGAAAAGTAATGGAAAAACAAAAGGAAAATTTCACGTCATGCGTATCTAAGCAACAGAAAGAGAAAATTTCCAAATTAGTAAGAAGTGTCATCAACCTTACAACATTCGTTCAAACAGTGTCCCATCTCACATGTTATTATGAAGTTCTTTTATTGGAATGTGAGGGAAATATAGTACCTTGAAATATTTGAAAAATTGTTTGATGTCTTGGGTAAATATTTTTCACTCACATATATATCATGAATGTAATTCTTGTGTTGACAAGCTGGCGAACTATGATAATTTGATTGCATCTTCCACATGATGAAATATTGTTCCTCCTTTCATAAAAGTTAGGTTCTCAAGGGATAAGTTGGATCTCCCTTATTATAGATTCTTCTTGTAGTTTTTTCTTTCTTTTGTCTTTTTCAAGATAAAATACAGTGTCCCCTTGTTATATTTTCCTTTATTTATATATGGTTTGTGTTCATGTGATTAGGGAGAAAAGAGGTAGCAATATAGTTAGTGATCATACCTGGATCAGACAGTATCTGGTGGCCAACAACGTCGTCTGGACTTCAGCTCCGGTGAGGTTGAAAGACGCCGGGGGGGGGGGGGGGGGGTACCTACAAGGTACTCCGACGCTCAAGTAAGACAAGGGTCACAAGTAAAAGCAAGTATAAGGTTAGAGTAAGAAAGTGTGTGTAACCTGACCCTCTCAAGTGAGAGGGTATTTATAGAGAGCCCCCAGCGCGGGGCCAACGGTTACTTGCATTGGGTTGGATTGCCAGGCCTAATCCAAATAACTGCCAGGGCTTACGTGGCGTAGTGAAGATCAGCACGTGGTCTTCGCCCTGGGGTAACCGTTCTTAGATCTCCGGAATTAGAGCAGACCGATTCCATCGGGAGTGGGTGGTTACATGAGAACGTGTCCTCGCGGGGAGGAGTCTTGCGTGTCGGGGAGAGACGTGTCCTCGCGGGGAGGACTCTTATGTGAGAAGGAGATGGCTCCTCGCAGGGAGGAGCACCTGAGTGTCGAGGAAGAGCGAGCCCTGAGGGGCTTGATGCCTCTGCTCGACGGACTCTGCTGATCCCGACAATGTTGAGGGGTGGCACGTGCCCGACGCTGTTGGGACGTGTATGTGCCCGACAGTGGTCTTGTAAAGAGGTCCTTGTTGGGCCATCTCATGTCCTGTTGGTTGGGCCTTCTCGACTAAGGCGCAGACCCTGGCCCAGTCCAGAATAGGAGCCCCCCAAGTCATTGCTCTGACGTGTTGGAGCAATGACTTAAGGGCCAACAAGCATGTCAGGGGAGTATCGACCGCGTGACCGCGATGAGGGGAACTTGTTTGAGATCCGCTGGCCGTATCGTCGGGGAGACTCGAGCGTGGTAGTTCGCGGATGGTTGACTCAGCGGGGATGCGAGAAGTTTGAACTTGGGTGTCGAAGCAAATGGAGAGACGCGTGTTAGGGAGCGAACGGTCGCATGTATGCCACGTGTCAGACGCCATCATTTCCTAGGGGCGACTAGGCTAGGGTAGTGTACTCTAGTAGTCTAAAACTCTTCGAATTCCGTGAGGATCCTATAAATAGGCCTCACCTCGTTTCATTTGCACCATTTGCTCTTTTCCTCTCAGACTCTCCCTCTCTTCTTCTCCATTTTTTCGCCGCTGCCTTCCACTGTTCTCCATCGTTCTCCACCGACGATCGTCGTGTCGGAACCCTAAAAAGCATATTTCAAGTAAGTTTCTTTCTTTTTTCTGCTTTCGTCTGCATTTGTAGGGTGAATCTTATGGTGAACTGATGAAGTTCCCATGGAAGTCACGAAATATCCGACGAAAACGGCGGAATTTCATAGTTTAGTTGTTGAATCTCGTGGGGAGAGGCGATGAAATCCCCGAGGACACGAAGAATATCTCGGGGTCATGAGATGAATGTTTCTCAGCTCTTTTTTGAACATTCTGAGGATCAAGGACGGAATCCCCAGGGAGCCGACGTTTATCTCGGGGATATGGGTCGAATACCCCGGGGTCTCGCCCAATTTTGCTCCCAGTGGACCTGAGGATGGTCGCGGGTTCGCGTTCCCCGACGTTCCCTCCTCGCCCTTTCACTTGATCAGCGGTGGAAGGGGTGGATTTGATATGGGTCATCGAATTCACCATTTCCTTCTGCTTTTCCGGTAAATGGACGTATTGCCCGTGGTTGAGGGATCTTTGGATATTTACAACGGGCCCGATTCGCCTATGGCGGAGACAACCAGTGCCGGGGAGAGGCTTCCCGATGAGTTGGCCTGCGAAGAGGCAGTGAACATGATCTCCGAGTTTGTCGACCTAAACAAGGCCGACATATTTTGTACCGTCGAGCACCGCCTGATAGGTTCACAGAAGTCGTGGAATGTGTTCAGGCCTTTGCCACATCATCGAATATGCTCGACATATAGCGGGATGCGGTTTCCCGTATATGAGTTTATGCTCGACGAGGCGGGGTGGCGTTTGCCCTTCACGGATTTCCAACAGTCAGTGTTTGCCCACCTGCATTTGGCCCCTTCTCAACTCCACCCCAACTCTCTCGCATTCATCAGGGCTTTCGAGCTCGTGTGTAAATATCTGAAGATTGGGGCGACGGTGCCCCTATTTTTTCGCATTTTCCATCTTCAACGGCAGGCTGTCGACGGCAAGCATGGCTAGGTGTCCTTTAAGTAGGTGAGCAGCCTGTTTCACACTTATCTGGACTCCGTGCGAGACTTCAAGTATCGGTACTTCCTCGTGAGGCCGGTCACACATGAGGCCGTAAATACAGTGTACCGTCGGGTCGCCGAGGAAGTGGATGGACGGCGAGAGGAAGCCCTTGTGCCCAGGTTTCTGTTGTTCTGTACTGAAGAATACTTCAAGAGGGGGACAGACAACTATATTGTCAGCCCTGGTAAACTCTGCGAAGGGGATCGCTTGGCTCACGAGGCCATAGTCAAGTTCGTCAGTGGGTTTAACAAAGCCAAGTTCATGACGCCGAACGGGGACTTCCTTCTGGGCGACGATGGAGAGGTCTTAACAAAGCATCGATTGATCAACACTAGGGCTCTCCTCGAGACGTTTTCTGACGAGGAGGCTCTCGAGCTGTTAGGTGGGGTGCCTCCCCGACCTACCTTTCCCTTCATATTTCTTTTCGAATTACTGACCTCTTTGTTTTCTGTGCAGATAAGATGTCGTCTGCTGAGGAACGCCTCAAAAAGTTTAAGGCTAACCGCGCTACGAAGAAGGGAGGCAAAAGTCGTCTCGAGCAGATCCGAGCGCGGGAGTCCGTTCCCACTCAGACAACCGGGGGTTCTTCTGGCTCTCACAAGGATAGTGATTCTCCCAGCCCCCAGGTCTCCCCGAAGAGGCGGCGGGTTGCGAACACAGTGGCCATCGACCTTACTGAGAACGAGGGTCCCCCTGCTGTAAAATTCGTGCTCCCGCCTTGTCACTCGAGGCCGAACTTTTTCATGGGGAATAATTCCCTTTACGTGGGTACCCCCGAAGCTCAGGCCATCTTAGGGTCGACAAGGTCTCTCGGAGAAAGGCGCTGGTGGAAGATGTGTCCGCTGTGATGCGGGTTTGTGCGGCTGCCCTGGTTCTGAACGACGAGGCGTGCCCGGAAGGCGAACTGAACAGGTTGCGCAAGAGTTTCAAGTCTATCTCAGCCGAAATGGAGAAGGTGGGCAAGGAGCTGGCCGAATGCAAAAGCCAGAACCAGGCCCAAGTCGAGCTTCAAGGGAAGTTGGAGGAAAAGTTAAAGAATGCTGAGGAAGAGCGGAGATGTCTCGTCGGGATTGAAGAGGAGAGGTATCGTCTCTTGGCAAGGAATGCCGAGTTGGAGGAGGCTGTCCGCCCCGCTGATGAGGAAACCGAGGAAGATAGGTTGCTGACCTCGCGGGCAGCTGTAACATAGTGGGAGAACTGACTTTTTTTGTTTTGTTTTCGCAAAATATGTTGCGGTTAGCAAGAGTCGCCACTGACTTTTCTTTTATCCAATAAGGAAAGGCTGAAAAGAACAGGAAAGACCTTGATAGATTTTGAGTTCGGGGGGTAAGTTATACAAAGGGAAGGTATTAGCACCCTTTGTATCCATGGTTATCCACGGGCTCTTAAATGCTTAGCTCACATTTTTTACTTACTTTTTAAATGTGTGTGAACGTTTTGAAAATATTTTGTAAAAGTTTGACTTTGTAATAATTCGTGTAAGAATGTAAACAAAGTGTTTGTGTTTTTTTTTTTGAAAATATTTTTGGAAGAGTGAGATATGAAAAGTATTTGTTTTTGAGTTGTGAGCAAGCATTTAAAAGCTATTTACCCCTAATTTGTAAGGTCTTTCTTGTACTTATCGTTTTCCTTGAGAGATAGTACTATCCATACCATTAGTGGGTAGGTAGTATTGTCTATTGGATGTTGAGGGACAGTGAAGGGTCATCGAATGGTTATAAAAGGCAACATGTAAGGATACCTTAGCAATGCGAAGGGACTATCATCATTTTTCCATAGGGTCGTTGAGGGACAAGATCATCTTTTTGTAGGCAGCTCGAAGGGTCATCGAGGGACTATGATCTTTATATCGAAGGGACTATGATGATATTATTTGCAAGCGTCTTTTGCTAAAGTACCCCTACTTTCGAGGGACATGACCGTTTTAATCGTAAGGCAACAGAGAGAGGTTACCCTAGAGGTGAATGTGTGCAATGTGCGTTGATTCAATTATATTATCTTGAGTTATAGGTTATTCTAACGTTTGATTTTAGATCTTGTCATACATGCCTATTTATCTAGCAAATAAAATATAAGTGCGAAAAATAAATACCTACACTATTACATGGCTTATGGGCAATTACATGATATAGTCGTGCGAGAATGTAGCATAGACTATTACAAGGCTTATGGATAGTTACATAATATAATCGTGCGAGAAATGTAAACTACACTATTACAAGGCTTATGAACAGTTACATAATATAATCGTACAAGAAATGTAAACTACACTATTACAATTTATGCACAAACCTATACATTTATTCTAAGAAAATAAATGATAAAAGAAAAGCAATTACATATTAAAAGTCAAGTTAAATGTCCTAAATATCTAAGTCAATATTCGTTTTTATTTTTATTTTTGAGAAATAATTTTGAAATAAATAAACCTAATTTCTAATTCATTTGTACAAAAATTAATTAATTATAAGCCTAAGTCTAAAAAATTAATTTTAATAAAAATAATCTAAGTAAAAAAAAGATTGCATGACCTAAACTATATTTTTTATTCTTTTAACGGTTTTATGATTTTTTTTGTTTTAATTTAATCGAAAATAAATAAATAAATTAATTGAAATATGATAAAAGAAAGGGATTAGAAAATAGTTAAAAAGAAATTGCATGGGGTGGGAATCGAACCTTCAGGATGAGTATTTAATCCTTGGTTTGGATTGAGAATGATTGGAAATGGTGTTTTGAATTTTCACCTCTTTTTTTTTTCAAGAATGTTGTGATTTGGAAGCCTTCCTTTGTGAAGCCTCTTGCCCCCTTTTCTCTTGTGTTTGAGCCTTGTATTTATAGGAGAAACATGGTAGACAAAGAATCATTGAAGAGCTAGGATCAAGGAACATGTTTCCAACCATTTTAATTTTTTGAACACCATGTTTCCTTCACTCTCTCCCACAGTTTTATTTGGGTTTTGATGGCCTTGAATGACATGTTTTAACCTTCTAGAAACTCCATTAAAAGGGTCCATGTGTCCACCATTATTTGATTTATTTTGTTTTATTTAATTTTGTTTATTTCTTTGAATAAAATCAAAATAAAATAAAATCAAAATCAAAATAATACCAAAGTGAACTTTGAGGTCCTTGAATATTTCATAAACATGATTCAACTTTAAAAGATAGGCCCATTGGTCCAAAAGCTAAAAAATGTTCAATGTAGATTTCATGCGTTTCTCAAATTTTGTTCAACTTGCACCAATTGTAACTCTCTCAATTTTTGTCATATGAAGGTGATCTTGGACTTTTTGGAACCCTCAAGATTTCCCCTACAACTTTCGTGTTGATCACTTTTTCATTTGAAGTCTTTATTTTTGTGTAAATTGCTTTGACAAAAAAAGTGTCTTTTTGTTGACTTTCAAAATGACCTGTCAAGTTTTGGTCCATATCTCTCAAACAAGGAATTTTTGGCCTTGAGCTTAGAGAGACAAAGTTGTAGAGAATTGAATTTCCTTCTAAATGAGCTTTGGTTGAGGAATTTCTGATGAAGTATGTGAAAGTTGTGCATGGTCAAAGTTCAGTTGACTTTTCCTTAAGAAAACCCTAATTTGGCAATTTTTGACTTTTGAGTAAATCTTGATTTTCTTGAGGAATCATGATCAACCCTTGATCAAATGAGCAATGGGACTTCAAAATCTTGATGTTGGCAAGAAATGATGACGTTTGACTGTAAATTGGTCAAAGTTGACTTTTGGTCCAATACAATCGATTGTTGATCATTTGAGCAATTGACTAAGCAAACTTGTGAAGCAAGGCTTGAGACTTGACATGAGGATACCCTAGAGCACATAGAGAACCATTAAGTCCATTTAAGGTATTGAGAGCTCAATTCCTTTTGAGAAAAATAAAACCCTAGTTGTAGGTTGATTATTTAGGAGGAGAGCTTGTATGGTCAATCCTTGAGTAGTCTTGAGCTTTTGAGACTCCTAGGAGTGTAAGGAAGCTTCTTGAATCAATTTGTCTCAAAGGCGTGAGGGTAAATTTTAGGGTGCAACAGCTGCCCCTGTCCAATTTTCTTAAACCTGAAGAGTTAGATTGGCGCATCCGCCATTCGTGATCTGAAGGTGGAAGAGGATTGAACACCTAAGTGCCCAGAAATTTGCACTCACGGGTGCATGAAGTAACGCTGTTGGTTGATTGTATTGCTTAAATGGGCTTAAAGATGCCATTCGGAAAGATGACAGGATGGAGATGGGCTTATAGATGCCATCCAAAGTAACTGTTGACATGAGTATCAGAAGGAGTCTAGGTTTGACTGTATCTGAGGAGTATACTAGAATGAGTCTGTGTCCAACTGTATCTAGCAGATGTGCTGGGGAATGTCAGAATGAATCTACGCCTTGATTATATATGAGGATGTATTGGAATGAGTATCAGAATGAAATATATCTCTAGATCGTATCTGAACCGTATCTGGAAAATATACTTGACCATCTCTGAACTGAATCTGGAACATATTCTGGAGTAAGTATCAGAATTAAATCTTCATCTCGATCATCTCTGAACCATTTTTTTGGAAAATCTTCTAGGATAAGTGTCAGAATTAAATCTCTGTCCTGATTATCTCTGAACTGTTGGAGTATTAGAATTAAATCTCTGGGTAGATTATCTTTGAGCTGTTGAAGTATCAGAATTAAATCTCTAGGTTGATTATCTCTGAACTGTTTAAGTATCATAATTAAATCTCTGGGTTGATTATCTCTGAACTGTTTAAGTGTTAGAATTAAATCATCTGTCTTGATTATCTCTGAACTGTTGAAGTATCAGAATTAAATCATTTGTCTTAATTATTTCTAAACTGTTGAAGTATCAGAATTAAATCTGTCTTTGAATCAGTGTCAGAATTAAATCGTTATCTCGATTATCTCTGCACCATATCTAGAAGATGATAATGTTTGTCTGATTGTGAACTCACCTGAAAAAGGCAAAGTTAGTTGTATGCAATGTCATGATGTATGTAATGCATTGCGTAATGATGCTCTCAAGATAAATGAGAATGTTATATGTTTTGTATGTATATGCTATGATATTATGTACTTGATGCATGGATGTAAATGCTGCTGACGATAGCGGTGGCTTTGAATAGTAACGTCTGGCTGGGGAAAATAAATCCATGTTTGTTGTTGGGAATGAAGAATATCACTCTTCATCTTTTGTTTGGAACGACTGTACTGGGAATTCCCGCTTTTCTATTTGGGAATACTCCACTGGGGATCTTCGACTTCTGCTTAGGGATAAAAGCGTTCAAGGAGAGTTTGGCTGCATGTACCCTGACTGGGGATGAACGAGATGGATAATCCTCTGATGCAATATCTGCCTAGGTTCCAGATATGAGCGTCAACTATGCTGGGGGAGAGAATTTTGTTGGTGAATTTATAGTGTTGGAGGAATAAACTCAGCTGGGGAATTGAATTCTGTATACTACAAAGAGGGAATAATCTCTGATGGGGATTAGAATTTCATAGGCTACGCTGAGGAAATTTGTGTTGTATGCTGGGGAAATGATCAACTTCCTTATCTGCTAGGGGACCCATTGGGGAAGATGATCATGCCATGTTATCCATCAAATATATGGAAATGAACCGCTGAAAGATGCCCCAATTTCTGTCTGAGGGCATACTAATTCTGTCGGGGAATATATCTCTGTTGGGGATGAGCTTGTGAAGATAACTCTATAGAGATAGTTCCATGGAGATTGCTCTGTGGAGATATTTCCACAAAACTGGCTTTATGAGGGTTCGTGGACATCTTGAACATTATCCCAACTCCTAGAGTCCTTAGTAAATGTTATTCCTATTTTCACGTATATTTTTGGTAAACTTCAATCATATTCAAGTGCATATGTTCATTCAAAGTACCCATTAGACGTTTACGCAAACAAAACAGGGTAAGTAAAAACAATTTTGAATTTGAAAGTAGACTTGTATTGATTTTGAAATTGGCTTATAAATAGGTATTTTTGTACAAGGAAACAGAAATCCTAGTAAGAGGAAATTGTCGTAAAAATTGAAAAGGTACAAAGTGTTAAACAAAGAAAAACAGCTATGTGGAAATGATCCCATTGAGTTTCAACTCTGCTATTGCCATTATATCTTCAAGCATCTCATCCCTTGTTGTTGGAAGAAAGATGACTGGATTGATCTGCGCCGTTCGAACAAAACTAAGCTGGAAGTAGATAAGTGATCCAACGGGACATAGACGTATGCTTTAATCCCTAACTTTTGCCTGGACCGCTTTTTCAGGTTTTCAGTCCACCGGGATACCCTTTTTTTTTACCCAAACTGCCTTTTCAGGTTTTCGACTTGCCTGGTGTACAGTTATTTTGTATATATATCCCTAATTTTTTCCCAAACCCTTTTGGTTCACCGGGATGCCCTTATTTTTGCCTAGGTCAGTCAACCTAGCGGGTCTCTTTTTATGCGTAGTATCTTTTGACTATGTCCGCGTTCACAGGGTGCGGGAAATCTTCACCGTCCATAGTAGTAAGCATCATAGCGCCGCCAGAAAATATTTTCTTGATTACAAATGGACCTTCATATGTGGGAGTCCATTTGCCCCTGGGATCACCCAGTGGTAGTATGATACGTTTTATTACCAAATCACCGGCCTGGTACACTTGGTGCTTGACTTTCTTGTTAAAGGCCTTGATCATACGCTTCTGATACATCTGGCCATGACAGACAGCCGCGAGCCTCTTCTCATCAATCAAATTTATCTGATCAAGTTGAGTTTGAACCCATTCGTCTTCGTCTAAGTCTGTATCTTTCATAATCATTAGGGAAGGAATCTGAACTTCAGCAGGTAAAACTACCTCCATACCATAGACCAAAGAGAAAGGGGTTGCCCCTGTTGAGGTACGTACTGAGGTGCGATAATCATGAAGAGAAAATGGTAACATCTCATGCCAATCTTTGTATGTCACCGTCATCTTTTGTAAGATCTTCTTAATATTCTTGTTGGCGGCTTCCACTGCGCCATTCATCTTTGGTCGATATGGAGAAGAATTGTGATGCTTAATCTTGAACTGCGTGCAGAGTTCAGTGATCATAGTGTTGTTCAGATTAGTACCATTGTCTGTGAGAATCCTTTCAGGGATGCCATACCGACAAATAAGATTATTCTTGGTAACAAAAGCGAACGAGGCTGCTTCCACCCACTTCGTAAAGTAATCGATAGCAACAAGGATGTGTTGTACCCCAAATTTTACCCTCATTTTTCTGCTAGTTGATGTTTTATTTATTTTTCTCTATATTTTAATTTAGTATTTATTTTAGTATTTTATTTGCTTTTATTTAATTTAATTTCAATATGGCCTTTTTTTTATTTCATTTATATTTTATTGTCCTATATTTTTTTATTTTATTTTAAATTAATCTCAATTTAATTTAATCTTGCTTTAGTTTATTTATTTAGATCAATTGTCTATTTGGTTATTTAATTAACATTTTAATTAATAGTTATTATTATTATTTGGCATGTTACAATTAATTTAATTCAATTAAGAAAGAGTTCATTTCCATTGCCAATTTATAGTGGTCCACCGTATGCTTTTCTTTTTTGAATTATTGGAGGATTTCATTAACCAAGCAACCAATGAGAATCAAGCATTTTTGTTTGACTTTTCAACCCATGTCATCAACCAATGGATAGGCGCCGTGTGGCATTTGAAGGAGGAGAAGAAGCCAACATCTTCATTCTCCTTGTCGTGTATTAGGATTTGCAGAAGGAATGAAAAAAACCCCAACAAGCTCGTTTCAACTCATTTTCAAATTTTTGATCCGGTTTAATACTACCCTGCTACTTCCTCTGCTCAACCGTACGAAGCTTTTCAACGTTAACCTGCAACCTGAAAAAGACAATACAACAACGGTCCCAAATTCAAATTGAAATTTATGAAGCAAACTCCGTTTTCTGGAGGATAAAAATAGCAGAAGGAGAGAAAACTTTTAAAAGGACTCTAAAAACCAAAAAAAACCAACGATCTGCTTCTTCCATCCATAACAAAAAACAACTGACCTTGAGACTAAAAAAAAATCCATCAGCTACAATCCTCCTTCCAATTATCTTCTTCATTGTTCACACATAACCTCCTTTCAACCTCAAAAGAACAGCAGCATCAACTCCACGACATAACCTTCACCCTCCTTTTTTTGCGAGTCACTCTCCTTCACCGTTCAAACACATTCACCATAACAGAACCCCTTCTATTCTTGAACGCACAAACATTTTCTTCAAACACCATCTTTTTCTTCAATCCAAATAAAAAACCTACCCCTTTGTCGGCTTTCGTTCACACCCTGAACTTGCATCATCCAAAAACCTTCAACTCACCCTTCTGTTTCCAGCACTCCCCTTCCACAAACCGTCCACCTTTCTTCTTCACCTTCATCAGCCACTCAACAGCCAATTGAACCGGACACCGACACCATACTGCTCCGTTCAAAAAAACCTTTCACCACAAATAACTCATATCCATCACCTTCTTCTAAATAACCTTCCACTCAAATAACTACGCCTTAAAACCTTCGATGATGACCTGTCCAAGGGTAAAAAAATAACGATTCAAAATAACTAACTCCAAGACCAAACCTTCACAATGATTCTTAAGACCTTTTCCAAAACTCTTCAACTTTCACCAACTTCGTCCCTCCTTCGATCCCTCCGTACACGACCTTCGTCGGACCTTTCCTTTCCTTTCCTTTCCTCATCATACCACAACTCAACCAAATCAAAACCTTCACCTATCCTCTTTTCGTCAATCCCACTCAAAACCACGAAACACAAACCCAGAGCAAGGATGAGATGAAGAGAAAGTTTGAAACCAAAACCCAAATCACACAAACCTGAATCGCGAATCGCATAGAACGGAGACGAGTTTGATTCGTAACCATTTTCGCGATGGAGGAGTGTTGGGTTAGAGGAGGTTTGCGACGATTTAGTGACGTTTTTCCTTCGATCGCATTCTCCTTGGCGGTGGTACTTGGGTCTTTGAAGTGGTCAACTCTGAAAGAGGATTTCGTTTAAGTCCAATTTTTAATTGTTGATGATGTGGAGTGGTTGAGTCTTTACTAATGTTGTGTTTTGTTTAGGTTTTTGTTCTTAGCATTTGTGGAATTATTTGGGCTCTATCCATCTTTTTTTTGCTATCACCACCCTTCCTGTGAAACCGTGTGGTGGTTGATGGGCCTTGAGGCCCACATGATGCTACCTACGTGTTATCTTTTTTTTCTCAGCCGCACCTCCCTCTTTTATGTGTTTTAGGAAAAGTTTTTTGGATTGTTTCTTTTTTGAGATTTTAGAGGGTTTGTTTTTAAATGGTGGATCTTTTAAATATTTAGCAACTTGTTTTTTTTTTATTTTCTCATTCTGCTTTAAATTATTTTAAGGCCAATGATATGTAAAAATCATGATTTGGTGGTTTATTTCAAATCACTAAATATCTTGGTTTATGCGAGGCCACCTTTTTCTTTTTTTGTTGGTCAATGAAAGTCGAATATCAAAAGATTATCGATCCTCTGATTTAAATCTTGATTAAGACGAGACTAACCTTAATTTCACTTCAGTTCTATTTTTCCTTTATTTTGGCCAATGATATCATATAAATCTTGATTTTGTTGATTATTTCCAAATCACCAAAAATCTAGATTTGTAGGAGGCCGCCTTCTATTTCATCTATTTTTTTGGCCAATGAAAGTTAAAAATCTAAGATTATCGATTTGACGATTAAATCTTGATTTAAACGAGACCAGATTTATTTTCTTTCCGATTCTATTTTGGTCGATGAAAGTCAAATGTCAAGATCATCGATTTACCGATTTAAATCTTGATTAAGACGAGATCAACCTTATTTTTTCATAATCTTTATTTGGGCCGATGACGTTACACAAATCATGACTTTGATCATTTCAGATCAATAAAGTCTTGATAAATGTGAGGCTACTTTTTTATTTATTTTTGTTGGTCAATGAAGGTAAAAAAATATCAAGATTATCGATTTCTCGATTAAATCTTGATTTAGACGAGACCGATTTTATTTTCATTTCAATTCCCCTTTCTTTATTTTGGTCGATGACATAACAAACCTCATGGTTTGGTTGATTTCATTGAGTTAACAAGACTTTGATCAACACGAGACCACTTTCTCTTCATTTAAATTTTATTCACCTATCTAGTCAATGAAAGTCAAGAATCATTGATTATTGAGTTCTCGATTAAATCTTGATTAAGACGAGACTATTTCATTTTATTTCATCTTATATTTAATCATTGTCTAACATGTTTAATTCTCACTTTGCATTGATATCATGATTTTATCTTATTCATGTCTATTTTGCATCATCTTATTTGCATTATTAACTTGTTATCTTTTAGTAACTTATAACTGTTATCTTTCACCCCACTCCAAAGGAAGGTGAAATATGTTGACTCATAAGTCATTGACCTCCCACCTTAACCTAAGTAACCTCTTAGGAGAAAACTTTATTTCTTGGCCTCATCAGAGCCATAGAAATCATAACTAGCCTTAGGTTAGAGTTCCTAAACTCTATGTGATATTCATCCTAATGAATACTCACTTTCCCTATTGACTAAAACATAACATAGGTTCTTTTCAACTAGATTTAGAGAGTTCTTAAACTCTACAATGATCTTGTACTCATTTTCCCTCTGAATATTGACCATAGTCAACAGTTCATTAGAAGTAGAACTACGCATACTCTGATTCTACTCCCGAGGATACGTAGGCGTAAGGTGCGATGCCTTATCGAGTATACTTAGATACTAACCCCTAGGGTTTTTAACCTTTAGCATAGAATATTTAGCAAGCATAAGATAACATTAGCAAGAGGTTCCCGTAGAGTACTACGGACGTTTAGGGTGCTAATGCCTTCCCTAGGCGTAACCAACCCCCGAACCTTAGATCTTCCCCCCTTTAGGTTTTTATAACGATCTTGAACCTTTCCTTTGGATAAATCAAAGTCGGTTGTAAAAGAAATATGATGCAAATTAATTAATAATTTGTTATCCGATTTTCACCGCAACAGAAATGGCGACTTCACTGGGGAATAAGTTAGACCTATTGTTGGTCCTTTCCTAAGAGGGTTAAGCCAATCTTGTCTTTATGTTATCCATGTTTGCTTATTTACTTGTATATGCTTATGTATGTCATATTTGCTTATATATCTGTATAGCTGTTCTTGCTTGTCATTTTCTGTTTAATTTGGGTTGATATGATATCTATGAGTGAGATAAATTCTAACCCGGATTTGAGCATACACTTATGATAGGACGATGGTATTCAAGGAGGCTTTGAGGGAGTCGAATCCTGAAAAGTTGAATTGATAACACCATCACTCAGTTGAGGCCCTCTTGAGAGTCTAGTTATGTTGAACGAATTCGTTCGTGAAAGCGTGTTACTCTCGACCTAGGAGCCCATGATATTGAGAACCGTAGTTACCAAACCCCACTTGGCCTTTTAGGATGTAGTGCGGTGACCATGATGGAGTCTATTTTTGAATTGGTTGTCACGCGATACTACACTCAGACGAGATCCTCTTGAGAATTTTATTGATTACCAAGTCATCTGGGAAATCCTTAAAATCCGAAAGATGGGTTGCCGACTCTGGGAACTTTTTAGAACCCTGTTCAGCAGATGAAAACCAGTAGTACTTACCTATTGGGATGGGTAGACCATGGCTCCATTCATGAGACCTAAACGTAGGATTTGCATGTTTTGTTGTGTGTACATATGATTGTGCTCGCGTTGCATACATCTCTACATTCAAGCATTCTTAGCCCTTTGGTTTCGAGGAATTCAAATGTTTGTTTCCTTTTCAAAAGATCAACAGAGCTTGGATTTTAAAAAGCAAAAATTTCTTCAGATTTTCCAAAAAAAAATTCGTAACTTGCCTTTGAGTTCCTTGAAACCATTTGGCTTGCATTTGCATCATGTCATAGCATGTGCATTTCCTCTCTGTCCTCGTCTCATGTCGTCTCGTTCTCTTCAGAACCCGTCACCTTGATTTTCCAATCGTCAACACCCAAGTCCAAACTCGACAAAGGATGTCTGAACAATACTGTGAAATGGACAGAGTCAACCATGAATTAGGTCAGCTCCGAGGAGTAATGGGGCAGTTTTTGGAAGCTATTCAGGGCATGACAGCAACGATGAAGGAAATTTTGGAGTACCAGGAGAAAATGGGAGAGGAGATCAGAATCCTCAAGTGCCAGATGAATTGGGTTCTGGAAACTCTGTTGAAAAAGGAGAATTGCATTCATCCCGTCAGACCAGCTTTCAAGAGCGCTCATTCGCCACGTCAGCGTGGACGACAAATATCAAGGGAACCAGGGAGGAATTTCACTCCGTTGCCAATGGCATACAGTCAGCTTTTGTCGGTTTTGATCAAAAGTGGATTGATAATACCAAAGGATTTAGAGCCAGTGATCCCTCCATACCCAATAGGTTTTGATGCCAATACTCGATGTGACTACCATGTTGGGGCACTGGGGCATTCAACTGAGGATTGCAAGGTACTCAGAAGCCAGGTTCAGACGCTTCTTGATTCTGAGAAGTTATTATTTACACCACAAGGCATTCAAATCAACTATCCTTTGCCATCTCCTAAGGATCTCTCGTGTCCAGAATTTATTTTTGGAGAAGCCTCATGCCAGCTGAACGTTGATCCTATTCCTGCATCCAAACGTAATCTTCGTCAGGTGTTTACGAAGAGAGGTTTTCAGTCTCCAACGTGTGTTTCTCCCCAAGACAAGAAGAAGCGCGCTGTCAAAAGAGGAAAATTTAACCACCAGCCTATCCCGGTGCCGTTAAGCAAACTTTTCCCACTGTTAATGCAAAACAAGCTGGTAACTCCACGACTTCTCACACCTTTCCGGGGACCTTGGTATGATCCCAACCTAACCTGTGAATTCCATAAGGGAGTTGAAGGGTATGATTTGGACAATTGCCGAGCTTTAGGATATTTTGTACAAGAGCTGATCCATGACAAGGACTTAATTTTCGAAGAAGACCGCCCAAAGACTGAATACAAATTTCGCACTGGGACAATTGGACATCCCATTGAAGAATGCAAGGAATTTGAAGAGAAACTGATGAGCTTGCTAAAGAATCTGAAACCTCGGGAAGGTACTTCAGACGCTGGTACCTCAACTTCTGAAGCAAAAGGTAAAGGACCTGCAAGGCCTCTCAAAGTTCGATACCACAAGGAACAAGTGATTGGTGGTGAAGACTTTTTTCCGTTCGGACCCGGAAATTGAAATCTTTGGTTGGCTGTGTTTTGTATTTCAGTTGTATTTCCTTTAATTGTATTGATATTTGCTTATGAGCTTGCTTGTACCTTTAAATTGGCAAGATTAATGAAATATTTATGCATCTTTTGGTTAAATCCATTTGTTTCACTCATTTACTCTTATTTTCATAAAAGAAAAATATATATCTTTTCACCCCTTTTTCAAACTTTTGTTAAAAGCAAAGATTAGGGAGGATGATGAAAACCTCATGTTCATAATTGCTGTGGTATACTTTCAAATTAACCTTGCCGAGGATGTAAGGCATTGTTTCACATTTCCTAACATTGATAATCCCTTGTTAACCCTTTCGAGCCTAGAAGCAGGAGTTTTCTTTCTTTATGCAAAAAACCTTAAATCTCAACCTTGGGGCAGGGTAGTTCTCAGTTTAACTCGGTTATGCATTCAAACACGAGCGCTTCATATAAGACGCCAGTCAATTTTCAAATCAAGTGACTTCCTATTTTTGGAGATTTGAACGTATATCTTGAGTTAACTGAACGTAGGATTTGAGCCTTTATCTTTTGTTTCATAAACCATGAACCATACCACATTTCAACCCCTAAAAGACCTAATTGAGGTAAGGTTGTTTTGAAAAGCATACTACAGCAAGGTTGAGTAACCTGACTCCTAACAATCTTTGTTACTCGCGTGTGTTGGTCACTTCCTTAATGACTAGACCCACCTTTGTTTTTGACTCTTGAATCATTTCACTGTGCGTTTTTTATCAAAGCTTTGTTTTCAACTTTGCATTAACTTTGCATTAAACTTTGCCAATTTTAATGAACAACGCTTGTTTGGAATACCATTCGATATCAAGGAATCCCAACAAACGCGGTCAGTCAAGGAGTTGAACTTGATAGAGGAATTTGACTCAGTCAGGGGCAACCAAGTGTGAGTTGACAAATCAGAGGCAGAATTCTGCAAATTCAAAATATTGGGGCAAATATTCTTGAGATCATCTTATGACAAGTTTTGACTTCAGTAACCCATCAGCAGGGGAAAATCCGTTCCCCAGTAATTTTTACTACAGTTTGAGTATCACGAGTATAACTGAACAGGAACAGCTACCTCAAGATTCAAAAGTTGGAAGATATTGAATCATCTGGTATTTCAAGTCTTCCATAAAATTCTTTTGATTATTCAAGTTGGAAGATATTGAATCATCTGGTATTTTATTTCTTCTGTAAAATTCATTTGATTATTCAAGTTGGAAGATATTGAAGCACCTGGTATTTCAAGTCTTCCGTAAAATTCTTTTGATTATTCAAGTTGGAAGATATTGAATCATCCGGTATTTCAATTCATCTGTAAAATTCTTTTGATTATTCAAGTTAGAAGATATTGAAGTATCTGGTATTTCAATCCTTCTGTAAAATTCTTTTGATTATTTATCCCCTAATCTGGGGCGGTTATGTCGAGATCTCTCCAAGAGTTTGAAGATATTGAAACACCTTGTATGCCAATTCTTCTATAAAATCCTCTTGTTATCCTCTTCTGACAGATCATATAGCCTGGGGCAGATAAGACTGGAAGATGATCATTATGACAGTATCCTTTGCTAGCTCCCCAATAAGCTGTTACTTCAGCTAATCTTGACAAATTATCCATGGATCCTCTACCAACAAAGA
The DNA here is from genome assembly GCA_022829125.1 of Lathyrus tuberosus. NCBI lineage: Eukaryota > Viridiplantae > Streptophyta > Magnoliopsida > Fabales > Fabaceae > Lathyrus > Lathyrus tuberosus. The sequence continues at coordinate 11,621,847 of JALAZF010000011.1, read as the reverse complement.
GATCAAGCTCGCGATGGCAATCCTCATGACGTCATACCTCAAGTGGAATACTCTTTTCACCAACGAAGTTGTTGACTCTTCTTCTTCACCCCCAGTATTGGTCCAATCTGTTGAGTTTGGTTGGGTGTCCTTTGTCGACGTTTATTTCCTCTCCGATTTCGCTTCTTGTCTGTTTTGTCAGCATAAGCATAAGCATGGCATAAGCACTCATATGCATAGCATCTTAGCATTTCTGCTTCCTTTTCTGGTGTTTTCCTGTCTTTGGTTCACTTTGGCGTTTCTCCCCAAGTGACTGGGTGTGTCTATTCTCTCCAGTAGAAAGTCAGCCCTAGGCATAAAGTGCTCATCTTTTCTGAATTCCCCACGGAGTTTGATTCTCGTGGATGATGGTTGGTTCAGTTATCTTTTCCACATTCGGATTAGATAAATCCCCATTTGAGTTCATTCCTCAATTGGAGTCTTGTTTGACCGTTTCTTTCTAGCTTGTTCCTAGATTGAACTTTGGTCCCTGGCAGGGGTGCTTTCCGAACCCAATTTCGAAAGTGCATTTATTTTGCACCGTGTCTCGCAGAAAGATTCTTTTACGAATCCCCATTGAAGACAAAGTGATTCCTCCAGCAGTGTTGTAATATCAACATCTCTTTGGAATTTATGCCCAACGATAAGTGGCAATCTCTCTCACGAGAAGTTTATCCGTCCTTGGTTTTATTCATACTTCTACAATTACAAATGATGTTACCTTCAGTCTTTCCTTTCCATCAATCTGTTTGATGAGGTGTTCCGAGTTCAGGTTCCGTACCCTCGGATTTATGTTATTTCCTTTCCGTCAATCCGTTTGATGAGGTGTTCCGAGTTCAGGTTCCGTACCCTCGGATTTATGTTATTTCCTTTCCGTCAATCCGTTTGATGAGGTGTTCCGAGTTCAGGTTCCGTACCCTCGGATTTATGTTATTTCCTTTCCGTCAATCTGTTTGATGAGGTGTTCCGAGTTCAGGTTCCGTACCTTCGGATGTGTTATTTTTCCTGGCCATCGAGCTTCTTGATGATGTGATCCCTGTTTTTATCCCTTACCGTCTATCCTTTGACGATGTGAACCTTTACTTCCCCAGTGGAGTAAAAACATTCCCGGTATGTCCAAAATTTTTGCCTAAGCTAGGCTTACGTTCGGTCACCACCTTTGAGTGCCAGATTTTGACTCCTTGTGCTTTGTTTTGCTTGTGGTCTTTTGTTTGTGCCTGTCTTTATTTCCCCAGTGAAGTAAAGACATTCTCGGTTTGCTTTGTGTCGTGCTTGTTCGGTCTTAACCTTTGCGTGCCAGATTTGAATCTTTAAACCTTTTGCTGTTCCCCAAGAAGTTTAACATTAAAGATTTTGTAAAACCGTTCTCGTTTGAATCGTGTAAAACTTGAACTTGGACTTTGTTTGAATCGTGTCAAGCATTGTCTTCTTGTTTTAAAACTGTTCTTGTTTGAATCGTGTCAAACTTGAACTTGGACTTTGTTTGAATCGTGTCAAGCATTGTCTTCTTGTTTTAAAACCGTTCTCATTTGAATCGTGTCAAACTTGAACTTGGACTTTGTTTGAATCGTGTCAAGCATTGTCTTCTTGTTTTAAAATCGTTCTCGTTTGAATCGTGTCAAACTTGAACTTGGACTTTGTTTGAATCGTGTCAAGCATTGTCTTCTTGTTTTAAAACTTGTTCTTGTTCGAATCGTGTCGGACATGAACAGAGTCTCTGTTCGAATCGTGTCGGACACTGCCTCTTGTTTTAAAACTGTTCTCGTTTGAATCGTGTCAAACTTGAACTTGGACTTTGTTTGAATCGTGTCAAGCATTGTCTTCTTGTTTTAAAATCGTTCTCGTTTGAATCGTGTCAAACTTGAACTTGGACTTTATTTGAATCGTGTCAAGCATTGTCTTCTTGTTTTAAAACCGTTCTCGTTTGAATCGTGTCAAACTTGAACTTGGAGTTTGTTTGAATCGTGTCAAGTATTGTATTCTTGTTTTAAAACTTGTTCTTGTTCGAATCGTATCAGACATGAACAAAGTCTCTGTTTGAATCGTGTCGGACACTGCCTCTTGTTTTAAAACTGTTCTCATTTGAATCATGTCAAACTTGAACTTGGACCTTGTTTGAATTGTGTCAAGCATTGTCTTGTGTTTTAAAACTGTTCTTGTTCGAATCATGTCGTACATGAACATAGTCTTTGTTCGAATCATGTCGGACATTGCCTCTTGTTTTAAAACTATTCTCGTTTGAATCATGTCAGACTTGAACTTGGACTTTGTTTGAATCGTGTCAAGCATCGTCTGCTTGTTTTAAAACTGTTCTCGTTTGAATCGTGTCAAACTTAAACTTGCACTTTGTTTGAATCGTGTCAAGCATCGTCTGCTTGTTTTAAAACTGTTCTTGTTTGAGTCGTGTCAAACTTGAACTTGGATCTTGTTTGAATCGTGTCAAGCATTTTCTTGTGTTTTAAAACCGTTCTTGTTCGAATCGTGTCGGACATGAACAAAGTCTTTGTTCGAATCATGTCGAACATTACCTCTTGTTTTAAAACTGTTCTCGTTTGAATCGTGTCAGACTTGAACTTGGACTTTGTTTGAATCGTGTCAAGCATCACCTGCTTGTTTTAAAACTGTTCTCGTTTGAATCGTGTCAGACTTGAACTTGGACTTTGTTTGAATCGTGTCAAGCACCGTCTGCTTATTTTAAAACTGTTCTCGTTTGAATCGTGTCAGACTTGAACTTGGACTTTGTTTGAATCGTGTCAAGCATCGTCTGCTTGTTTTAAAACTGTTCTCGTTTGAATCGTGTCAGACTTGAACTTGGACTTTGTTTGAATCGTGTCAAGCACTGTCTTCTTGTTTTAAAACCGTTCTTGTTTGAATCGTGTCAGACATTGAACCCTTATTTTGGATTTTGAAACTTGCTTTAAGCTAAGCTTCTTGGAACAATTTTCTTCAACCCTTAAGACTCCTATCTGGTGCGCAGGGTTTGTCTCTGTCTTTATGGCTTTTCTTGAAGATCCCATCTTAAACTCTTCGGTATAAGAATCCCCAGGAAGTCTTCGCTTGGTTGCCTGTCTCTTTTGGACTGATCCCCAGTGATCAGGTTTTTCTTTCTGATTTCGTGCCCAGGAAGAATGTGGGTTTGTTCTGTCCCTAGTAGTCTATCTCCCCGGATCCTTCCCCAGTGGAGATTGTCTGTGGCCTTTTCCCCAGTGTTTCTTTGGAGTCTCCCCGGTGGGTCTCTTTTGTTGGTTAGCTGGTATCCCTAGTGAGGTGTTTCTCATGGATACTAACCTTCGTCCTTCCCCCAGTGAAGCTCCTTGGTCTTTTTGCTTCCTGTTTACCCCTTGGTGTCTTGTTGTGTCTGCATTTTCTTGCATCTTCTTGGCATCATGTTTGCTGCATTGCATGTGTGTGCATCTGAGGGTAAAATTTTCGGTTATCTGTATTTAAATATCTTTCACTGTTGATTACATGAGGATCTTCATCTCTCATGTCATCAGGTGAAAATATTTAAATAGGGGCAACTGTTGTACCCCAAATTTTACCCTCATTTTTCTGCTAGTTGATGGTTTATTTATTTTTCTCTATATTTTAATTTAGTATTTATTTTAGTGTTTTATTTGCTTTTATTTAATTTAATTTCAATATGCCTTTTTTTATTTCATTTATATTTTATTGTCCTATATTTTTTTTATTTTTTTTTAAATTAATCTCAATTTAATTTAATCTTGCTTTAGTTTATTTATTTAGATCAATTGTCTATTTGGTTATTTAATTAACATTTTAATTAATAGTTATTATTATTATTTGGCATGTTACAATTAATTTAATTCAATTAAGAAAGAGTTCATTTCCATTGCCAATTTATAGTGGTCCACCGTATGCTTTTTTTTTTTGAATTATTGGAGGATTTCATTAACCAAGCAACCAATGAGAATCAAGCATTTTTGTTTGACTTTTCAACCCATGTCATCAACCAATGGATAGGCGCCGTGTGGCATTTGAAGGAGGAGAAGAATCCAACATCTTCATTCTCCTTGTCGTGTACTGGGATTTGCAGAAGGAATGAAAAAACCCCAACAAGCTCGTTTCAACTCATTTTCAAATTTTCGATCCGGTTTAATACTACCCTACTACTTCCTCTGCTCAACCGTACGAAGCTTTTCAACGTTAACCTGCAACCTGAAAAAGACAATACAACAACGGTCCCAAATTCAAATTGAAATTTAAGAAGCAAACTCTATTTTCTGGAGGATAAAAATAGCAGAAGGAGAGAAAACTTTTAAAAGGACTCTAAAAACCAAAAAAAACCAACGATCTGCTTCTTCCATCCATAACAAAAAACAACTGACCTTGAGACTAAAAAAAATCTATCAGCTACAATCCTCCTTCCAATTCTCCTCTTCATTGTTCACACATAACCTCCTTTCAACCTCAAAAGAACAGCAGCATCAACTCCACGACATAACCTTCACCCTCCTTTTTTTGCGAGTCACTCTCCTTCACCGTTCAAACACATTCACCATAACAGAACCCCTTCTATTCTTGAACGCACAAACATTTTCTTCAAACACTATCTTTTTCTTCAATCCAAACAAAAAACCTACCCCTTTACCGGCTTCCGTTCACACCCTGAACTTGCATCATCCAAAAACCTTCAACTCACCCTTCTGTTTCCAGCACTCCCCTTCCACAAACCGTCCACCTTTCTTCTTCACCTTCATCAGCCACTCAACAGCCAATCGAACCGGACACCGACATCATACTGCTCCGTTCAAAAAAACCTTTCACCACAAATAACTCATATCCATCACCTTCTTTTAAATAACCTTCCACTCAAATAACTACGCCTTAAAACCTTCGATGACGACCTGTCCAAGAGCAAAAAAATAATGATTCAAAATAACCAACTCCAAGACCAAACCTTCACAACGATTCTTAAGACCTTTTCCAAAACTCTTCAACTTTCACCAACTTCGTCCCTCCTTCGATCCCTCCCTACACGACCTTCGTCGGACCTTTCCTTTCCTCATCATACCACAACTCAACCAAATCAAAACCTTCACCTATCCTCTTTTCGTCAAACCCACTCAAAACCATAAAACACAAACCCAGAGCAAGGATGAGATGAAGAGAAATTTTGAAACAAAAACCCAAATCACACAAACCTGAATCGCGAATCGCATAGAACGGAGACGAGTTTGATTCATAACCATTTTCGCGATGGAGGAGTGTTGGGTTAGAGGAGGTTTGCGACGATTTAGTGACGTTTTTCCTTCGATCGCATTCTCCTTGGCGGTGGTACTTGGGTCTTTGAAGTGGTCAACTCCGAAAGAGGATTTTGTTTAAGTCCAATTTCAATTATTGATGATGTGGAGTGGTTGAGTCTTTACTGATGTTGTGTTTTGTTTAGGTTTTTGTTCTTAGCATTTGTGGAATTATTTGGGCTCTATCCATCTTTTTTTTGCTATCACCACCCTGTCATACCCCAAATTTTGACCACTAAAATTTCCCATCATTGTGCAAATCATCAGCACAATATGGATGTACCTTTGTACCTCATTAGTCTCCCCAAAGGTGGGTGAGCATTCACTACAAACAGGATTTAGGGTTTCAAGCCCTCGCAGAGCTCTTAGACAAAGGATCAATCAAGGAATGACATGATCTTCAACTTGTCTAGCCTCTCAAATATCCAAAAAGGATCAAGAGGACTCCCACTTCAAGGATTAAGCACAAGTTTGCTCCCTTCTAGGTGGATCAAGCCTCAGGATCGCCAGTGTCACCAAATTAGGGTTTGGTCGACTAGGGCCTCCAGATGGAAATTTTCCTCTGGGCATGAGCCAATGCTTCAAAGCATAACCTAAAATGCTCCATGAAACATCATAAATCCCATCATCAAGTCAATTTAGCCTCAAGGGATGCATACATCAAAAATCAGGAATTAGGGTTTCTTGACCTAATTCACCCCTAAGTTGACTTTTGGGACAAATCATGAGCCAAGACCTCAAGACATGATTTGAGGGTCTCCAACATACCACGTTGATCCATTTTCAACAATGGATTGACCCAAGAAGCTTGAGCAACAAGTTTCATTTTCATCTGAACCACAGTTAGGGTTTCGCGAGAAAAGTCAACTGTAGCTTTGACTTTTGACCAGGACATGCTCCCAAGCCGTGGGACACGATTAAATACACCCTATAACACCCATGGAACATGTCCATCAATTTTGATTTAGGTCAAGGACATGATTTCCTGAAGAATCGCACAGTTTGGAATTCATCTGATAAAAAGTCAATTGTGCACAAAAGTCAAACTTTGACTTTTTGAGATTTTTCATAAAAATGGTTTTTTAACCCTAAAATGATGTTAATGTGTGATTGGAATCATCATTCATCAAGAAAAATCAAAGAAAGTGGGATAACTTGTAAAAGGGGTAACCATAAAAACTTAGAAATTTTTCTAAGTTATGAAAAAAAGTGGCAAGGGTACCAACTTTGGAGGATCATAACTCCTAAACCACAAAGCCATTTTTCTCCATCCAAAGCTTGATTTGTATCCCTCATTACCCTCTACAAAAACTTCAACTAGACCTAAGCCCAATTCATTAAGGCTTTTGAGTTATGCTTGGATCAAAATGGCTAAAAAGTTAAAATTGACATTTTTCAGCACAATGTCCCAACTTCAAGGCTGTTTTTCTCCATGATCCAAGTTGAACCAGGTCTAATGTTAAACATCAAAGTTGAAGTACGTCATCTAAGCTTTCTGAAAAGTCCTAGAACGTCCATATAGCATACTCGAGCAAGGAGTTATTGATCTTACAAAAGGCCTTGCTGAAGCTGAATTTTACAAAGCAGATTTGCACATTTTTTGTGCCACACGAATTTTCAAGCCTTGTCATCAGTTTGGACACATCTAAGGATCAAATCCAAGTGGGATGATCTGATCCATGAACCTCCCAAGTCCAAGGAACAAAGAAAAGCATGTCAAAGCCTAGAAATCCCTAAAAGAGGGACAAAACTCCAATTTTGGTTTGGAGCATTTAATGGATGCTTAGAGGTGGCATGTACTGAGCCATTCTCATCTAAAATTAGTCAAGACTTATCCAAGACCAAGGGAACCAGCAGCCTGTGCCCTAACCTCTAGTCAATGGCTAGAGGAGACTTGCATTTCCATTGGCCAACATGGAACAAACACCTGCTGCAGCCACCATTCACTGTGGATCCCAAAACAAACTTGCTCTACTATAAATAGAGCTCATTTGTGCTCAGTTTGAGTACACCAAAGCCATCAAACAGATGCTTTCCTCAAATTCTCTCTTTCACTCCAAAATGCCTTCATTAGTAAGGAAATTATGAGTTTTTGAGCTAGAGAGCAATTCCACTCAAACTAATCACACACACACCTCATATATATCATATGTAAGCTGTGCAAACCATCAAAAGTGACCTGTAATCACAACATCACAAAGTCACCTCTCAAAACCTCAAAATGACACTTTTTTGCATTTTTCAAGCCATGTCTTGATTCAGTCACTTTCCAAGCCAGATAAAACCTCAAACACACTCTAAATATCATCCTTGAACTATCCCAAATGGTGCCACACATCTGGAACACCATTTGAGGGAGTTGGCATTTTGGCCGTTTTTGACCATTTCGCGAGAAAGTGCACAAACTTGCTCCAGAGGTTTCCAGCCAATTCCAACCATCCTAAAAGCTTCTAAGAGGTCATTTGAGGTTGTCCAAAGCATCAAATCATTTCTGGAACAAAGCACTTGGAAGGTTGCCCAAAATCTCCAAAAAAGAGGTAAAATTCACAACTTGAATTCTTTGAATCATGCTTTCCTTTGTTGTCCACACACATGCATCATATTGAACAATTCTTGAGGTAAAAATGTGGTCCTTAATGTGTATGTTGTGATCCTCCCACTGTTTGCATTTTGACATGTTTTTATGTGGAATTTTGGTTGTTTTGAAACCATGTGCAGTTCTGTCTTTTCTTCATTGGTGTGTTCTATACATTAAGTTTTAGTTTGTATGAGTAACACCATTGGATTCCTTGCGAAAAATCGGTCAAGATAGGTTTTTACGGATTTCAATTCCGATGAAAATTAAGAGAGTTACGCGCGTTGGAAATTTTACGCGAAAACGGCGTCGAATTAACGATAGCGGTTCTATTTTTTTGCTTTGTACAGTGAGTTTCCGAGTGCGTGAATAATACCATTGGATTCCTTGCGAAAAATCGGTCAAGATAGGTTTTTACGGATTTCAATTCCGATGAAAATTGAGAGAGTTACGCGCGTTGGAAATTTTATGCGAAACGACGTCGAAAACAACGATAGCAGTTTTTGTTTTTTAATTTCTGCGTTTTGTGCGACGATTTTCCATGTGCGTGAGTAATACCATTGGATTCCTTGCGAAAAATCGGTCAAGATAGGCTCTTGCGGATCTTGATTCGGTTAAAAATCGAGAGAGTTACGCGCGTTGGAAATTTTACGCGAAACGATGTTTTTACACGCAGTAGCTCTGGTTTTTTTATCGCTGCGTTTTGTACGTTGAGTTTCGGCGTGCGTGAGCGATACCATTGGATTCCTTGCAAAAAATTGGTCAGGATAGGCTTTTGCGAATCTTGATTCGGTTAAAAATCGAGAGAGTTACGCGTGTTTGAAATTCAACGCGGAACGATGTTTTTAATCGATAGCAGTTTTTGTTTTTTAATTTCTGCGTTTTATACGTCGATTTTCCGCGTGCGTGAGTAATACCATTGGATTCCTTGCGAAAAATTGGTCAGGTAGGTACTTCCGGATTTTGATTCCGATAAAAATCGAGAGAGTTACGCGTGTTGGAAATTCGGCGCGGAACGATATTTTTTAATCAATAGCAGTTTTTTCTGCGTTTTATACGTTGATTTTCCGTGCGCGTGAGTAATACCATCGGATTCCTTGCGAAAAATTGGTCAGGTAGGTACTTTCGGATTTTGATTCCGATAAAAATTGAGAGAGTTATGAGTGTTTGAAATTTGATAAAAACGTGTTGAAAATTAAAGTTTCGGTACTCGTTTTTACCCCAAAAAATGTCGAAAATGATATTTTGATATCTTTCCTCTTTTTCTTACTTTTTATTTTCAAAACTCAACCAATTTTTTTCACATAGCAAAAATTCATCGTTTTCCAATTCGTACCCATAATATTTTAATCCAAAAAAATCACAAAAAAAAGTATTATTTTTAATATATTTAAAAATAGTGTTTTAAATTGTTTTAAATGCTTTTAAAATGATTTCTTTTTTTTTCTTGATTTTTTAAAACCAAAATGATTTTAAATATTTATGTTGATAAAATATTTTTTTTCATAAACTTTAATCATTATTTAATGATTTTATTTGATATTTTTATCATTTTTTACTTAATTTTTCTTGAAAAAATGTCTAAAAAATGAAATTGGGGTTTTCTTTTATTTTCACCCTAACAAATCTTTTTTAAACACTTGGGCCTCTATTAGAGTGTACGACCCAATCCCTTTTTAAACAAAACAATTTTGGGTCTCACTTATTGTATAAGTCCCTCTGCGTTAAAAAAAAAATTCGGCGCGATCGCCATTTTGGCTTCTCTTTGAGCTATAAGTCTCATTTCTTTTCATTTTTAACACTTGGGCCTCTATTAGAGTGTAAGACCCAACCTTTTTTTAACGAAACAATTTTGGGCCTCAGCTATTATATAAGTTCCGATACGTTAAAAATCTCGGCGCGATCGCCATTTTCAAACTGAAAATATTTTGGGCCTCTCTCTGAGTTGTAAGCCCCATCTTTTGTACAAAAATACACTTTGGGCCTCTAATAGAGTGTAAGACCCAACCCCTCTTTTTTATATTTTCTTATTATTTTTTAATAATTTGGAAAATTAATAACTCCTTCAATTTTTATTATTTTTTATTGGTTCTTTTTCTGAAAAATCACAAAAATAGTAAAATATTTTATTTTACAAAAAAATCAAATTTATATTATTTATTTAATATAGTTGGTATTTTTGTGAATAAATTCATTTTTAATTGTTTTTAAGCATTTTAAAAGTGAATATCCCTTTTCAAAATTAACCATTGGGCCTACTCTCGAGTAGTAAGACCCATTTCTTTTCTTAAAACTCACTTGGGCCTCCAATAGAGTGTAAGACCCATCCCTTTGTACAGAAAAACTTTCTTGGGCCTCAGTCACTTGTATAAGTCCCTCTGTACAAATTCAACAGTGCGCTCACTGATAAAACCCGGGGCCTCTCCTTGAGCTGTAAGCCCCAAATCTTTCTTTTTCAAAGCACTTTCTCCTTTGATTTTGAATATACTGTTGTTTTCAATCTTTCTTTGTTGAACAACTAACCAAACAGCATGGAAGCTCTACAACCGAGTAAGTGTTTACCCGCTTTCATTTACCGCTTTCATATGTATATAACTGTATTGTGGGGCTGTTTCACTGTAAGTCTTCTTTCATAAACTCATATCAACTGTGTAATAATAGTATAGATATTTAGAGTTTCCCCGGCAACTACGTCTAGAACTAGGTGACGCCGTTTCGTTTATTCGTAGAAATAGACAACTAGATCCCCAATAGGATCACCAGATACAGTCTTCCCTTCGGTTGTCCTCATTAGGAATTGTTAAGAAACTCTACTCCCAAAGATGAATGTCTTCTCCGTGAATGGCATCTTTGAGTTTCTTCCAAATTCTCGAACTTTCCTGACTTGACCTATTCCTTGTGAATAGGTTGCCTTGAATTTCTCGGGGTTTGGGGACCCACGGGCTTCTTAAAAGCATCGACCTCCTCTTGGGCATCGTACAAGGACCCACAGGCTTCCTCAAAGCAACCCCGCCTCCTCTTGGGCTTCGTACAAGGACCCTACGGCTTCTTAGAAGTATTCACAGCCTCCTCTTAGGCTTCGTATAATGATCTCTTCCTCCGGGAATGATAGCCTCCTCTTGGGCTTAGTACAAGGACCTGTCGGCTTCTTAAAAGCTTCTAGCCTCCTCTTGGGCTTCGTACAAATTGTCCCGACGACCTCCTAGAGGTATAGGAACAGAACCTAGTCATTCTCATAGAACAGTCCTTTCATAGAGTCTACTACTGTTTCTCAAAACATAGTACAAAAGATGAAACTCTAGACATGGACAGTCTAACTTCCTTGAGTCTCAAAGACATTCTCAAGTGACCCATTCGTTAAATAGGAAGGAAACCCGCAGACTCGGACAGTCTCAATACCCTTTGGATTTCCCGTTTCCTCAAAGAGAGGGAAATATCCCTGATCCTCAAATCAAATCCCTGAGTACAGTGTTGCTCATATAAGAACTGATTTTCTCTTTTAAAATCAGTACATTGGACCTGTCACTTAACTGAAACAGTTACCATGGCCTCCTCTTGGGCTTTGTTCAATGATTCTTCCCAGCGAAGCAAACGTTTAGCCTCCATCTCGGGCTTCGTACGAGATACCAAAATCCTCCCCAGTGGAGTCAAACAACGTTTAGCCTCTCTCTCGGGCTTTGTACGAGACACATAAGAGACTCCCTCGTTGAGTCAATCACTCCTTTCGCCTCCATCTCGGGCTTTATACGAGATACAAAAAGGTTCTTATTGATCCAAATAAACAACAGCCTCCATCTCGGGCTTCGTAGGAGATACAAAGACTCTCTTGTTGAGTATAAAGGACTCTCTTGTTGAGTCAAACACTTTTAGCCTCCATCTCGGGCTTCGTATGAGATACAAACACACTCTCTTGTTGAGTATAAAAGATTTTCCTGTTGAGTCAACCCTTTTAGCCTCTCTCTCGGGCTTCGTACGAGACACATAAAAACTCCCTCTTGTTGGGCCAATAGCCTCCTCTTAGGCTTTGTATAAGAAAGCCACTAGTTGATCCAATCAACCTTTTAGCAGCAAAGTTGTGCCTCGTTTACAGTACACAAACATCAACAACTCTCTTCCCCTTCATCTAATTGCTGTAAGCGGCAAGCCTCTGGATCATCTACATCCATGCCACTGTCCCTCTTTTAGCATGAGAAATTCCTAAGGAAAGATAGCATTGCTCTACACTGAGTTAAAGTCTTCTCCTTCAGGTTAAAATCCCCTATAAAGGAAATTATGGCATTGCTAGGATCCGCGTATCCCGGTTAAAGTAATTCTCCTTTATAACCAGTCACCCAACAGTTGTGACAGACAAACCCTTCTTTAGAGATGACAAATTCTCTCTAAAGTCGAGGTCCTTCAGCTTCACGTCTTGGGCTTTGAACAAGACACAAATAGACTTTTCAGCTTCACATCTTGGGCTTTGAACAAGATACAAATCACCTTTCGCTTCATGTCTTGGGCTTTGAACAAGACACCAAAAACCAATTTCCTCCCATAGAATAGGAGGAACTACGAACGCTCTGATTTCCCTATTTCGGTAAACGGGAATACGTAGGCATAAGATCGAAAGAAAAGATCTTAGCGAGCGCAATCAACAAAAAACCCAAATCCCATATCTCCATCAATCAAAAGCATCAGTCCTAACATCCTAACCCTTGTTCCCCGCTAGAAAGTCCTAGAAAGAAAGAAAACTGTATTGGCGAAAATACAAATAACCAGTACAAGGCCCCCCCACATTGATAGCATTCGTAACCTAACAGACCGCTGTTTAAACTCAGTATGCAAAGCAGGGTTAATTGGAGACATCTATTTCCCTTCCTTATTCAGCTCACAATAGGATAAAAAATGAATCGACCTGTAGTCAAAGCTCAAACCGCAGAGAGCGACCAGCGCTTAAGAACCGCGTCCAAAATCGCTCGCTACAGAAAAATGGCGCCCACCGTGGGGCCATCCTTTCTTTCTTTCTGTTTTCCTTGTGTAGAAACTACAGAGTGGTAACTCAACCGGGGAGCCATTTCTGTCAGGAACTTAGGATTCTTAGCTTTATAAGTCTAGGATGTTTAGGACAAATATATATACTGCTTTTCCTAATTGCTATACGTGTTTATTTTTCTGCTAATGGGAATGCGGGTGATGCCGTATGTGGAAAGAATGAGTATACACTTAAGATAAGTGATGGCGACGGGGTCGACCATCAACCTCAGTGGAGGCTGACCAACGCAACCCATTCACTCTTTTAGCCAATGGCCCGGTTGTTAAGTCTGAGAAGCTGAGGAGCCAAACCCTTTCGTATTGCGAAAACTATCAAAAATAGTTGTTACGCGATACTACCCTCATTTGAGGCTGGTGATCTATTCTCGGTGAATGGCACTTACTCTAAGATTGCTCTACAACTCGCTGGCGATCCGCTTGTTATTTTGCTTTCCTGGGAGAAGCTGATGATAATGAGTACAGGTACAAAAATCACCCTAGTATAAACCTTTAGGGATGGGTAGAGCCTTGACTTCATGACAACGACCCTTTGACCCCATGTTTTTTCTATGTTTTTGTGTGCTGCATTCATGCATTCATTTAATAAAACATTAAAACATTCAAAAAACTTCTCTTCTAGTCTCTCTGTTTTTCAAATTAAACTAAGACTGTGATTGCAAATATCAGAGAAGAGGATTACGCTAATGGATTTCGGTAGAATGAGAACTCATACGTACACCTTCAAGGTTCCAAAGCTAGAGGATTTGAGAAGGTTAGCAAGGATGATCACTAACCCTGAGGCTTTCAGAGCCAGGAACGGAGGTTTGCTACCACTGTTAAGAGTCCATGTGATTGAGGGAATCATGGATGCGCTCATTCAATTCTATGATCCGGTTTATCACTGTTTCACATTCCCGGATTACCAGCTCGCACCAACGCTGGAGGAGTATTCTCATCTGATTGATCTACACATTACCGATCGAGCTCCATTTTCTGGACTGGAAGAAATTCCAAAGAATCAGACCATTGCAAGAGCAATTCATTTGGACGAGTCTGAGGTCAAGACTCACATGACTACTAAGGATGGCATTCAAGGTTTGCCAGCCCAGTTCTTGACAAAGAAAGCTCTGTACTTTGCTAGTATAGGGAACAGGACTGCTTTTGAAAGCGTCTTTGTCTTGCTCACCTACGGGTTATTTTTGTTTCCTAACATCAATAACTTCGTCGATATCAACGCCATTAAGGTTTTTCTCATTGGAAACCCTGTGCCGACTTTGCTCGCAGATGCGTATCATTCTGTACACTTGGGGAATTTGTACAGTGGAGGGGAGATCACATGTTGTGTACCTCTGCTTTATAAATGGTTTATCTCTCACTTGCCCAAGTCTGCTGCTTTTTGGGATTGCAAGAGTGTCTTACGTTGGTCGCAGAAGATCATGTCTCTTACCAACTCTAATATAGATTGGTGTAATAGGATTTATGAGGGAATCAGGATCATTGACCATTGTGGAAACTTCCCCAACGTACCCCTCATAGGAACTAAAGGAGGAATCAACTATCACCCGGTATTGGTTCGCCGTCAATTTGGATACCCGATGAGACACATCCCACTAGGTGTTCATCTGGAAGGTCTTTTCTTCAAGGAAGGAGAAAGTGACAGAGCACTAAAGATGGAAATAGTGCATGCTTGGAAACATGTTCATAAGAAAGGACGGGAGTCTCTGGGAAAACCGGACTGTGTCTCGGTGGAGCCTTATCTCCATTGGGTACAAACTAGAGCTCTCAAGCTAAAGATGCCTTATCATCGTTACGGAATTCTTCCTCCAAGGGAATCTGTCATGTACTTCATGACGGAAACTGAAAAGCTTCAGGTTACTCTCAACAAAGTTCAACGGGAGAGAAGGTCTTGGAAGAACAAGTACCGCACCCTCGACGTCGAGTGCATGCAAATACAGCAATTACTGAAAGCGAAGGACGCTCTGATTGAAATTTTGGAGCAACATGCTGTAGAGAATCAAGACGACCAAAGGAATTTGCTCACTCCTTTCACTTGGCAAAGGAATGACAACCCGACAACGGCCCAAGAGCCCCGGTAAAAGAAAAGGAAGATACCAGAATCAGCACCCGATTTCTCTTCAGAGAGGACTCGGGACCCATTAGCTTAGGTTTTTGTTTCTGCATCTTGTAATCTACTGTATTTCCATTTCTGTAATCCTTTGGAATTCAATAAAAAGGGGTTTCCCCACTGTTTGATATTTGCAATCTAATTGTCGAAGTTTATTTTGATTAAACAAAAAAAAGAACAATTAATATAATCATTGCATTCATCATTCTCACGTAACGCATTCTTCTTACCTACGAATCTCACGTTTGTGTCTCGGTTCTAGAGTCAAACTGTCTCATTCGTACAATACTCGGGCCAATCGTCAGAAAAAGATGGATGATCTTGAGGAAGAAAACAGAGAGTTGAAAGAAGAGATCGACACTCTGAGAGAGGATATGAGAAAGCTTCGTAACGACATGCAAGCCATGGCAGAAGCTCAGCTGCAAAGAACTGTGATCTCAGAGATCACCTCAATGCCCATAGTGGAGAAGAATGATCCTAGGTATCAGATGCCGAAAGATCGTCCATGGGGCATGCCTGTCAACTATATCCCGGGAGGATATGTTTTGCCGATCACTGAAGATCAGGGAATCTCAACAGAAGCCGCTGGGCCTGAAGGTTACAAACTTCGGGAAAGCGAAGATGCCAGGGGCATACTGAAGACTCTAGAAGGTTACAAACTTCGGGAAGCGCCAAGATTTACTGCCGTAGTCACGGTACCACCCCCTGTGGTGCACACTGTCCTGGAAGGAAAGATTCCACAGATACCTTCTGGTAAGAAGGAAACTATGTTTGACAGAATGGAGGAATTCCAGAAACAGTTCTTGGAAATGCAGAAAGAGCTGCAAGCCATTCGCGGTCAGGATTTATTCGGAAAGGACGCCGCAGACCTCTGCTTGGTCCCCAATGTGAAAGTCCCGCACAAATTCCAAGTGCCCGACTTTGAAAAATACAAAGGTAACTCTTGCCCTCAAAGCCATCTGGTGATGTACGCTCGGCGGATGTCAGCTCAGACGGAGAATCAGGACCTACTGATTCACTACTTTCAGGATAGTTTAACCGGTGCCGCACTCAAATGGTACATGGGTTTAAACCGTGCTACAATCAGCACTTTCAGAGATCTTGGTACTGACTTCGTCCAACAATACAAATACAATTTGGACATGGCACCCGGCAGAGATCAACTCAGATCGATGTCGCAAAAGGACAAGGAAACCTTTAAGGAGTATGCTCAAAGGTGGCGTGAAATTGCCGCTCAAATTTGTCCACCTCTTGAGGAAAAAGAGATGACAAAGATCTTCTTAAAGACCTTAAGCTCATTTTACTATGACCGAATGGTTGCCAGTGCGCCCAGTGATTTCACCGAAATGGTCGGCATGGGCGTACGTCTTAAGGAAGCCGTCCGAGAAGGACGTTTGGTAAAAGACACTGGATCGACGAGCGGTACTAAAAAATATGGTAGTGCTCTCCCTAAGAAAAAAGAGCAAGATATTGGGAATATCTCTCTCGGAAAGCAAAGGCGTCGATATCAACCAGTAGCGGTTATGACTCCTGCTGTCAACCTTGCGCCTATTCCTATGTATCAACCTCAGGTTACGCAGAGCCAACCTGATTAGCAAAGGACACAACAGCCTCTTCAGCAGGCTCATCCTCTATACAATAACAACCGTACAACACGACCATCAGGGTTTGATCCTATACCCATGTTGTACGCAGAATTATTTCCGTTACTACTGGCTAAGGGGCACATCCAGACTAAGTCTCCTCTTACCGTACCGGAAAATCTGCCTTTTTGGTTTAAGGTGGATCAGACATGCCCTTATCATCAAGGAGGTTCAGGGCATAACATTGAGACTTGTCTTAATTTCAAGTCCGACGTGCAAAAGCTTGCTAGGAGCAGGCTCTTATCTTTCAAAGATACGAATCCCAATGTTCTCACGAACCCGCTGCCTCAACATGAGAAAGCTGCAGTCAATCTGATTGAGAAAGAGACTAACAATGTCTATCAAATTCATGATGTACTCTTGTTAAAGACCAATCTGGTCAAGATGCATTGTAGACAGAGTGGATATGGCCATGTGCCACCTCATAATTATCACCAGTGTGATATCTGCTCTAAAGATAACCAAGGATGTTCGGTAGTGCAATTAGCTCTCCAGGAATAGATGGATCTCAGATGGATCCAAGAGCACCGAGTTCGTGGAGTTAACATGGTTTACACGAATTCTAACGTCATTCAGAACCACAGAATCCGTGCAATGAATGTCAACTTGGTGGCGATGCACTCAAGGCAAAGCCAGTATCATAATTTGCCACGGCACGATTACAGTTCCTGTCTGATTTGCTCGGTAAACAAACAGGGATGCTCTTTCATACAAGAGGCCCTCCAGCGTCAGATGGATCTTGGATGGATCCAAGACTACCATGATAGGAACCCTTATCAGATCAATATGGTTCAGATCTTTGATATTCGCGTGATGAATACCAACCTGGTAGAGTTACATGCTGAGCAGGACCGACTCGGATTCTTAATATCACATGACTATCAAAGCTGCAAAGCAGATTGCGAAAATGATCAAGGTTGTACCCTTGTCCAGGAGACACTTCAGCACTTGTTAAATCACTGGTGGATGCCAATCTACATGGATGAAGATACTCAGCAGATTAGTATCAGTAACAGGAATCCTACTCGTCGTCAAAGTTAGGATGTCCGATCTGTGGAAGCTAACCTAGTGAGGTTACATTGTATTCAAAGTGGGCGTGGCCAGGTGCCACTACACAATTACGACGGTTGTAGCGTCTGTTCGGAAAGTAACCAAGGGTGCTACCTTGTGCGAGCATCTCTCCAGGGGCAGGTGGATCGTGGAGAGATTCGTCCATATCCAGGTTCTGGACCCATCAACTGGACGCCGAACTACCTTGCCGATCAAGTCGAGGATGTTGTCACAATCTCTGGTCATCACCATACCAGGGATGTTTTTGCCATCATCCCTCTATTTGACAAATCTAAAGTTCCCAACCAGGAACGGATCAAGATTACTTACGATGGTCAGAAAAATCAGAAGGTTCCCATAGTCATCTATCTACCGGGACCACTACCATATGAATCAACTAAGGCTATCCCTTACAAATACGGTGCAACGATAGTCAAAAATGGAAAGGAAATTCCATTGCCCTCCGTCGTGAACATTGCAGATATCAGTCGAGTAACACGGAGCGGTAGAATCTTCAAACGAGGGGTTGGGGAAGTTAACAAAGAAAAGGAACTTCAGACAGAAGCTCCCGATCCACCAATCGGTCAATCCAGTAATCCCGACCTTTCAAAAAATGATGATGAGATGCTGAAGCTCATCCAAAGGAGTGAATACAACATTGTCGATCAACTGTTGCAGACTCCTTCAAAAATCTTGGTATTATCACTGTTACTAAGTTCAGAAGCCCACAGGGAGGCTCTACAGAAAGTCTTGGAGCAAGCCTTTGTGGAACAGGATGTAACAATCAGACAGTTCGATGGTATTGTCTCTAACATCACTTCCTGCAATAATTTGGGATTTAGTGATGAAAAATTACCTGAAAAGGGTCGCCGTCATAACATGGCGCTCAATATTACAGTCAACTGCCAGGACAATGCTTTAGCTAGCGTACTGGTAGACACAGGGTCAGCCCTGAATGTTATGTCGAAGTCTACTTTGATGCAGTTATCATTCAAAGGCCCTCCGATGAGAGTCAGCGAGGTCATCGTCAAAGCATTCGACGGATCCAGAAAAACAGTTATCGGCGAAGTTGATCTTCCCATAATTGTTGGTCCTCACACTTTCCAAGTCACTTTCCAGGTCATGGACATCCGGGCAACATACAGTTGTTTATTAGGAAGACCTTGGATACATCAGGCTGGAGCGGTTACTTCAACCCTCCACCAAAAGCTAAAGTTCGTCAAGAACGGCCAACTTGTCACAGTCTGTGGAGAACAGGCCTTGCTCGTGAGTAACTTATCATCATCTGCTTGTGTAGAACCTGAGGAGGTTATTGGAACTCAGTTCCAAGCACTGCCGGTGAGCAAGGACAATCATTTCAAAAGAGGAACCTCGATTTCCTCATACAACGATGCTATCAAAGCGGTCGAGAGTACCAATACGACAGGATGGGGACAGCTTGTCATTCCCATTAACAATAAAACAAAGAAGGGTCTTGGTTTTTCTGCAACATGTACCCAGACAGTTGTCAACGATGAAAGTCTTCATCCCCTTCAAAACTTCTTCCACAGTGGAGGTTTTCTTCACCCAGTGTCTCAAACAGTTCATGCTATCAATGAGGAAGATCCCTCTGACACAGATGAAGAATGGAAGTCCCACCTTAACAAGGACGGTTATATGTCTCAGGAAGAGGTGCCTATGCCTTTTTGCTTTCCTACAGAAAGTCCGAGATTTATACCAAGATCAGATGTCGAAATGATCTACGGAGATTGTGATCCGGAAGGATGTCGTGCTCCGCCAAATTCATTAGAGGAGGACACTTTGATGAAAGACAACTTTGACCACAATTACTATGGCCCGATGGATGGCCTGCCAATGTGGCAGCCTTACCCAGGAGACTTGGGGCAAGAAAGTCAGTCGAACAATGAAACTCAGCTGAGCGTCATTGAACAGAATACCCGTATCCCCACTGTCGCTCCCGGGATTTTCATCCTAGTACAAACGCGAAAGTGGCACCGAAACAGAGTCGCCAGCAATGTGTATTTATCCCAAGAGAGGGAAAGGGAACACCGCATAAACCTGAAGGAAAGGATAGAGCATGGTCTTGCGACCAAGAGAAAGGGTAAGGGAGTCGGTTACGCGAGAGGAAGGTATTAGCACCCCCTCGCGTCCATCGTACCCGATGGGATCCCCGCTTGCTTGCTTCGATCAAAGGGTGATAGAAAATGATACTGGAAAAGGAACTGAAAGAAAGAAAGGAGAGAGAATGGAAAAGGAATGAGAAACAAATGTAGGGAAAATAAAAGAAGTGCTCGCATGGGCCCTACCCCACTGCCTACGTATCTGATCGGGAGCATGAGAATCAGAGCGACGTAGTTCCCCTCACTAGGGATGGATTGTTTGTATTTTTTAAGGAACGGCTAACGTTCTAGCTCAGGTGTTGCAGGCTCGCTGGTCCGAGTGCGTTACCATCTTGCAATAGAACGAGTAGGAGCATGTTTATACGTTGAGAGTGAATGAGGTGAGAAAAGAATTCCCGAAGGAAAGACGTTGTTGTTTGTTTTTGTCTTTTAGAGTTTTTTTTCATTTGTTTGCATATGATAGTGTATCTGAATCTTAGTCATTGGAATGTGTCCATTCTCACATTCCAAGATGGAATGGGTAAGAAAGCACACTAAGAGCGAAGAAGACCCCCACACTTAGTTCCAATTGTCAAGGTTCAAACACACTAGCATACTTGTGTTTATTAAGTGTTTTTGTTGATTAAGAAATGAAGAAGTGTTTTTTATTATTTATGCCTTCAACAAGTATTGCATTTAAGTCCCTCATAGAAGATCAAATGTTTAACACATTGACCCAAGATGGGCTATATGCTACACATTCTAAGATTATAAGAGAATACCCCTTTATAATCTCTTCTTTATATGAAAGGCCTAAATGCAATAAGTGCCTACCTTTATTAGATATTTTGAATTTTCTTAGAGATGAGAAAAGAGACTCAAGAGAGGAGAAAGGTAAAATCTATGTGAACTAAGACTCAATCCTAATTGATTAGTTAAGGGGAGTGATCCTAATGGTTTGTGAGGTTTAAAGACTCTAATCCTAAAAGAAGAGAGAAGAACATAAGAAGCAACTTACTTCCAAGATGGAAGTTAAGTTGATCTTAAAGAGGGATGAAGAAAATTAAGTAAGCAGAGAAACATTTAATCAGGAATTAAACAGAATAAGCATAAAAAATCCAAGCTAGAATTAAAATGCTAAGTAACAAAGTCAAGATTAAATTCTAACAAGAAAAATAAAATTTGAGGTTAAAAACTAATTCTAAAATTAGTTCAAGTTAATTCTAAACTAAATCTAAAGAAAATTAATTCTAACATTAAATCAAGAATTAAAAGAAAATATTAATCCTAAAAACTAATTCCAATTAATTTCTAATTAAGAACTATAATCCTAATTAGTCAAATTCTAAAGCTATATCTAACTACTAAAAGTGAATTAACCAAAACTTAGGCTTAAGAATTAAAATCAAAAACCAAAGATTAAATCCTAAATCTCTAATTAAAATCTAATTAATATTCAAAATTCTAATTGAAATCTAATCCTAATTAATCAAGAGTAAAATCAATCAACACCAAAATAAAAGTTAACTTCCAATTAGAAAAATCTAACTTCAAAAAAATACTAAAAGTTAATTCTAAAACCAAAATATTATCTAATTAATATCTAATTAAAAAGTTAGAACAAAAAATCAAATGAATTTAAAAGGAGGGTGCAGACAGGTCCAGGTAGTGTGAATAGTCAAGATGGGCGCAGTAGAAAACAAAAGGCGCTGGGGCTGAATGAATTTGGGCCTATTGGTTTTTCAAGTGTGAACAAGAGGGGTGCAGTAGGTGATTTGGGGGGTGAGCATGTAAATCGTGTGGGCCTTTGAGCCCGAACCAACACAAGTCCATGACAAAAACCCTAAAACAAGCTCTTAACATTCTCAGCTTCATCATACTTCCTTCAACCCACCGCCGTCTTCATCCCCACCTCATCTTTCTCCTTCTCCCTTGTACATTCCTCAATGTTACGCCGTCACTACAACAATCTCTCGCCATCATTCGCAAGCAACATCGCCGTAAAGACACACCGCAACGAGGAGCTCTCTTCTTTCTCAACGACCACAACCTTTCCTCCATTAATGGCGCCGCCGCGGACACGTCGTCATCGGCGTTCATCTCCTTTCGCCGTCAAACTTTGTCCGTTTCTCTTCGCCTCACACGAACATCTCCTCCGCGCCTTGATTCTTCCGTCAATCAAACCGTCAACCTCAAAATGATTCCAAATCGCCGCACTCGGCCGCGTCAGGGACATTCTCCGCCGCGCCGTCTTCCTCATCTTCGTTGCCGGAGCCTCACTCTCTCTCTCTCTCTCTCAAATCAACGCCGGAGATCTCGATGATCTATCCTGCCGTCTTAAGAACACGGACTCACCGCGCCGGTACGCCTCGCAGCGGCAGCAACCGTAACTTAAATGACTCACCGCGGCAATAGTTCATCAACCGTAAAAGATGCAAACCACACGTCAACGAGCAAACATCGAAACAAACTCAAATACGGAGTTCCAATCCGAATCCACAGCAATCAAACGAACAATACAAATAAAGTGCGGGAATCGTTTACGTACCTACCGGAGATAGTCCGGCGCTTCTTCAATCTCGAACGGACTGGTGCGAACCAAGAAATTTCAGGTATACGCAAACTTCTCATTCTCGAAATCTCTCCTCTTTGATCCACTTCTCTTTCTGCTTCTTCTTATTTCTACGAATCTGAAGAAGTCGTTGTTGATGCTGAGTATTGAATGTTGTGTTATTTCTTCTTGAGTTTACTATGCAACCTGCTGATACTGAATCATGAATTCTGCAGGTTGATGAAGGTTTGCGACGGAATTGTGAAGGTTGAAGAGATGGATGCAAGGTTGTTCTTGGTGAATTTGCAGGTTTTTTGATTGGAAGATTGAAGATGGAGGAAATTGATGAGCAGCAGAGTGAAATAGTTCGAAGAATGAAAGTTGCCGAATGAAGAAGAAGATTGATGGAGTTTTTATAGCAGAATTCAGGGAGGGGTAATTTGGTATTTACAGGTGAAAATCGGTTAGAAGTTTGTTATGGTAGTTATTCTGTTAGAGGTTAGAGGATTCTCTGATAAAAAAAAGTTAGAGGAATTATGTTGATTCTGTTAGAAAGTGTTAATGAAAAATATTATGAAGTCTGGTGTAATGCATTTCTGCTATATTGATTTTCTTTTGTTGTGAAAATTGGTTAGGAATTGTGAGTTGTAACTGAAATCTTGGAAGTGCCTTTGTAACTGAAATGTTGAATTCTCTAAATTTTCTGCTGCTAAATTTCTTGTACCCTGCGCTTGTCATTGCTTTTGTATCATTTGCGTTGTGTAATGATGGTAAAGTTAAGGCTGATGGTTTGTTTGGTAGCAGGTGGATAACGTATCAAGTGAGTTATTTATTGTACATTTTTCAATTTTCTTGTAATGGGTTTGTTGACGGGAAGAGAAAAGAAATAGATAATGAGCTTTGGAAAATGATTTCGGACTTTATTGAATTTGTATAATGAACCTTGTTTTGGATTATGGTTATGGATTAAGAATTGGATAGAGAATGGACTTGGTAATAAAGGAATATGGATAAAAGATAAAAATGGATATGAATGAAAATTGGTTTAGGGTGATTTAGGATTTAGAAAAAGTGGTCATGAATTTAAATTAGAAAAAGAAAAAAAAGAAAAAGTTATGAGATAGAATTGGTAACGAAATGGACATTAAAAATGATGTGGATAAATTGGTTTAGAAAAATGGGTATTAAAATGAAATGGATATGGACCAAAAAAGTGGTTTTGGATATCTGAATATGGATATTTAGGAAATGGACTCTTGCAATTGACTAATCAAAGAAAATGGCTTAAGAAAAGATTATGAAAACATGGATTGACGAAAATGGATATTGGATATTGACTTTGGAATTAATGAAAATTAGTATTGAATGAATATGGGTCAGAAAATGATTTGAAACGAATATCAAAATGGTTATGGGTTAGAAAAAAAAGAGTCGTGTCTCGAATTCCAAGCAAGTCACATGAGTACATTCAATCCACATCCCATTTTAGATCCAAAGTGACTAGGAAAACCTCAGATCAGGAAGATTACAACGAGGAGAATTCAACCTCTTGCTCCAACTTAATCGGGAATAGAAACCGACTGAATCCCTTATGAATAAGGCTAAGAAAATCCTTTGATCCCATGTCTCAGAAAACCAATGCAATGATATGATTATGAGTTATGACCTAAAAATGCAGATGAATGCGAAACAAAAGCCAGAAAAAGGTAGGGCAAATTTTGGGGTGCTACAGCTGCCCCTATTCAATCAACTTGGACCTGAAAGGATGATAGCAACTGCTTTCAGACATTCAAGGTACGAGGTGATTGAATACAAAAAGAACCGCAAAATTTGCACTCTGCGAGGAGAAACAATGTAAATAGAGCCCAGTCACACTTTGCGAAGGATTTTGACGGAAAGACAACATACCTAGAGAACCACATCGTCAAAGGGTTGACGGAAAGAAGAATGAAACCCGACTGAAAGGACACGTCGTCGTAGGGATGACGACAAGAAGACTCAACTGAAGAAACACATTGTCATAGGGATGACAGGAAGACGAGTCGACCAAACGAAGCACATTGTCATGGGGATGACAGGAAGAAAACTCGACCACAGGAAACACATTGTCATAGGGATGATAGAAAGAAGACCCGACCAAACGAAACACATTGTCATAGGGATGACAGCAAGAAGACCTGACTTAGGAGCACATCGTCAAAGGGTTGACGGGAAGAAGATTCCACCGTAGGAACACATCGTCATGGGGATGACGGAAAGAAAATCTGCAAAGATAACACATCGTCATGGGGATGACGGAAAGAAAACTAAACATATCCGAAGGTACGAAACCTGAGCTCGGAACACATCGTCAAAGGGTTGACAGGAAGAAACTGAAAACATCCGAAGGTACAAAACTTGAGCTCGGAACACATCGTCAAAGGGTTGACGGGAAGAAACTGAACATATCTGAAGGTACGAAACCTGAGCTCGGAACACATCGTCAAAGGGTTGACGGGAAGAAACTGAAAACATCCGAAGGTACGAAACCTGAGCTCGGAACACATCGTCAAAGGGTTGACGGAAAGAAACTGAAAACGTCCGAAGGTACGAAACCTGAGCTCGGAACACATCGTCAAAGGGTTGACGGGAAGAGGACTCGACCACAGGAAACACATTGTCATAGGGATGACAGAAAGGAGACCTGATCAAGAGGACACATTGTCATAGGGATGACAGAAGGAAAGTCCAAACGAAGATAACACATTGTCATGGGGATGACAGAAAGAAAACCATACGCAGAAACACATCATCAAAGGGGTTTGATGGAAAGACCTGACCGAAATGTCGTCATCAAGGGGTTGATGGACAAAGACTGGTCGAGGGTAAGATTGACGTATGATCTACGACCCAAAAGAAAGGTAAGCAGAGGGGTTGATTGTAATGTCTGCTGGGGATATGTCACCGTCTTGATTGTGAGTTGATTTGGGCTCCCATGCAAGGTACCAAATCTGGCTTATGCTTCACATGCATATGTTTGAATTTTCTTTCTATGGCGTAATTCTCCATATCAAATGGAAATGCTACGCGTTTTGAGGATGCAATGATCACTATATGCAAAATGCTGACGCATGCTCGGGCTACCGGGAAAAGAAGGATGTGCCATGTATGATTGAACTTTACTGGCTAGAACAGGGGAAACCTGATGGTGATTGTTTTTCAAAGGCGAAATCTTTCTGGGTACCAATGGGGATTGGATTTTGAATGAAGCGCCAATAGGGATTGGACTTCTGGTTTGAAGGAAACGCCAATTGGGGTAGGGCTTCAGGTTTTTGAAATATGCCAGCAAAGTGGGTTGTGGAAGGATGCCAAGCAAGGTTGGGCTATGGATTTTCTGTTTGGTTTTACAAGGTTTCATGCAATGATATGCGATGATAATGATTATGCAATGATATTGACATGCAACAGGACCACTCCAGCAAAATAAATGCTGAAGAGACGAGGCCAACTCCGCTGGGGATAACAAACTGAATCGCCTTCAGTGTCATAAACTGCTCGAGATCCCAACTAAACCTCCATTCTGCAGGAAAGTATGGATACAAACTTCTACTGGAGAAACCTCCCAGGAATCTGCTGAAGAAAAGTGCCAATGACAATCGACCTTTGACTTGCTTGGGAACGCTAACCACCACGAAAAATATGCTTGGGGGACAGTGGTTGACGACATCAACTCTGTTAGGGGACAAGATCAGACTTGGTCCTCTGTTAGATGCTTGCCTCTTACCCTTACTCTGTTGGGGAGATGGGAACAACTTTACCACAAACTGAGGAAGCACAAATCTAACACTCTTATCCTGTACGGGTGTATGAACTCTTGCTGAAGATCAATAAACTTCACCAACTTAACTAGGGGAGAGCGAAATTCTGACATCTTGCTGGGGGAGTATAATCTTCATAATGCTCTGCCACGAGTGATGAAACTCCAGCTATCTCTGCTAGGGAGAGAGACTCTACTGGGTTCGTCACGTGTCAGCTATCAACATGAGCCTTGCAGATGTGATATGGCCAAAAGAGGTGTCCAGATGAAGCAGAACCTGTAAATGAACATGTCTTTAAGATCCGGCATATGTTGCCCCATGACTTTGATTAACCGTCCTCCGAAGAGAATAACCTTTTGCTTTAGGGGTGACCTGCCCCAGCCTTGAAGTGACTTATGCCCCTGTCTGGCTAACCTGTGGGGGAATACCTTTAACTGACCTTCGAGAGATTTGTGGAATCTCGACTTGATTGCCCCAGATTTGCTGAATCTTGGAATGGATCGCCCGTTTGGTATGACTTGCCCCTGCTCAACTGAGTACTCGGGCACTTTGCACCTTAGATCAATCAATCTTTCCATTGTAGAAACTTTCCTGATGTCAAGCACTTACTCGCAAGTAAAACAAGTCATTTTAAAAAATAATTTTGATGCAATGCATATGACAGTTTTGAAATCCAATTCTGTTCACTGGAAAAAAAGTTGTGACATATAGTGAATGAATCACTTATCAGAATGTCACATCGATACCAACATGAATGGTAAGAAAGTCCTTTTGGGAGTCAGCTTCGCCGCGATCTTTACCAAAGTATACTTTTGGAACAACCCTGCTTCAATTAGGTCTTCCGCATGTTGTAACGTGGACTGGTTCGCGGTTCGAGAAAGAAAGGATTTAAGGCTCAAAATTTTGTTTTAACCCACCCAATCTTCTTGATGTTCTCCATTCCTACGTTCATCTAACTTGACACAAGCGCTCACCTTTCAAAAAAGTTATGAATGGTAGGAGGATAGTTAAGGAACCCACACGGTTTTACAGAGTGACAGTCACCCCTTTTTCTCTTCGGTGTCTGTAGTCACACGACTTGTTCTTTGCTTGAGGATTTTTCTTTTGTAATCCTTTTGTTTTCACTTTTCGTTCTTTTGTTCTTCCCTGATTTTGCCTGGACGAATTCTTTTTGAATTTTTTTCAATTTTGGAGTCCAGCGGGATGCCCTAACTTTTGCCTAAGTCACTTGTTTTCAAGTCTTGACTTAGCGGGCTTTCTTTTTTTTCTTTTTGATTCCCTTTCTCTTTTTTTTTTTGAACTAATCGTGTGACACAGGTTTGTCTTGACTTGTAAAGGGTTGTGACCGTCTCACTCTTCGGTTGGTGAGGGATAACCATGGATGTAATTGATCCTCGAATGGGACACTCCTTTTGAAATTTGAACGCACGGTCAAACTAGCTGACACCTACCCTGCCCCAGGTTAAGATTGAGGGTTTTTTCATTTTCAGAAAGAAACTCCTACTTCTAGGCTCAAAGGGGTTTACAAGGGATTATCTTCCTTATGTCTCCGGTGTTTAGGAAGTTGAAACAATGCTTGTACATCATCAGCAGGGTTTTTGTTCAAAAGCATACAATCGGAAGTTTTGCGTCTTCGATTTCGTCATCCTCCCTAGGATTCTGCTTAAACAAGCATATGATATCGATAAAAAGTATGAGTGAACATGACTGGATTTAATCAAAACATGCATATTCATTTCATTACCATTATCAATTAAAAGCAGACAAGTTTTACAAATGAGTTTGTACATTTTAACAGAAAAGAAACTACAAATGCAAAGAAATGACATGATCTAAATGGTCGCCAGCTTCGAGGAACTGGGCTTTCCTAGCTTGATTTGCAAATGCTTGCCATCTTCAGAATTGCTCATCAAAGTCAGTCTGATACTCATCTGCACAACTGCTCTCGGTGACTTCTTCCATAACCTGGATGCATGAACCCACCTGACTGGACGAAGGAGGATTGTTGATCTGAATACCCTGAGGCGTGAATGAGAACATGTTGGAGTCAAGAAGAGTCTGAACCTTGCTCCTGAGCACCTTACAGTCTTCCGTTGAATGCCCCTGTGCCCCAGCATGGTAGTCACAACGGGCGTTGACATCAAAACCTGGTGGATACGGAAAAGGCACTGGCTTCAATTCCTTCGGCACTATCAATCCACCTTTGATCAAATCTGGCAACATCTGACTGTACGAAATTGGCAACTGAGTGAACTGTCTCTCTGGCTTCCTTGGCCTTTGTCGGGCGTGCTGATGCTGCTGACGGCGATATGATCGTTGACTCTGAGAAGGTCCCTGATTTGCAGAAGAATATTGTCCCTGATATGAAGACCCATAAGACTGTTGACTCTGAACAGTTGATATGTCTGAACACCGAGAACGAGGTGGTGTAGATTCCTGAATGGAACTATTTCCTTCCTCGAATTCTTCCTGAGAACTGACAACTGATTCATTTTCATTAGCTTGGAAGTTCGAGACACCTTGGAGCTTTCCACACTTGATCAGGCTCTCGATACGTTCTCCCACCATCACCAGGTCAGAAAATTTTGTTGCCCCATTGGCAATCATCTTTTCCAAGTACGGCCCTTGCAAGGTATCCATGAACAAATCAACAAATTCTCTATCTGAAAGTGGCGGTTGAACACGAGCGGCTAACTCTCTCCATCTCTGAGCATACTCTCGGAATGATTCGTTATCTGCCTGACACAAGTCTTGCAAATGCATTCGGCTGGGATCCACGTCAAGATTATAATCGTACTGCTTTACAAAGGTGTTGGCTAGATCTGGCCATGATCGGATGCTACCACTTTCCAACTGCATATACCAATTCAGTGATGCCCCACTCAGACTGTCTTGGAAACAGTGAATCATGAGCTTATCATTGTCGACACGCGAGGTCATTCTTCTGCAGAACATCACCAAATGTATCCTCGGACAACTATCCCCTTTGTATTTTTCAAATTTCGACATTTTAAACTTTGGAGGCATTGCCAGGCCAGACACCAAACACATGCTCGAAGCATTCAAATCAAGAGTATCACGCCTCTCCAGGGCTGTAATCTTCTCGTCCAACACACGGTATCTTTCTTCATCAACAAATCGTGGATCCTTAGGGTTCACCTTTGAAACTACCCCCTGGACATCTGGCATAGAGAAGGTAAAACTCTGATAATCTGTGGCATCAAGAGAAGATGAATGTCCGTCTCGGACAATAGGAGGTTCTTGCTCAACTTGATTCTCGACAGGGATCCGCACTGGCTGAGTTTGAGCAACATTGTTCACCAGAGGTGGAATAACATTCTCATTTCTTTGAATATTGGCCTCTCCCCTTGTCATGGTGGCCATAGCTTCCATCAGTTGGTCCAATTGATTCTTCATCGAATCAACATCAGCCCTAGTCACAAACTGATTCTGTTCCCCAGAGTTCATGATCTTTCCAGAAGCTGATTCAAGTCCAATACAAAAGTCGGGAAATCAAACTGCATTTCAGATAAAGGATGGATGAGCTCACTGGTCTGGCCTGGAGAAGGATATGCAAAATGATGCAAGATGCAAATGCAAATGCAATGCAAAGAATGCAATAAGACATGGGATCAAAGCTTCCATAAATTCTGCATAATCACTGTGCTGTGTTGATGACTGAATAAGCTCATAGGTCTGTTCTGAAGAGAATACCGGAATACCAGAATACCGGATGATCAGAATACCAGAATACCAGGCTGATAAGTCTACACTGATAGGAAATCCAAAATATCGGGTATGTTGAAGGTTAAGGTTACCTGCAAACCTGTAAACAACCCGCCCCTCTCACATGTGGGTACTAGGATGTTCAGTATCCCGGGCTCTCAGGTCGAGAAATGATGATACATTCACCATTTCTGGTTTGCCATCATCATCAATCGAGGAGGCCTCAACTGATTCTCCAAAACGAAAGGTCCTCAGCTTCTGGCACTGAGGTAGAGAAGCAATAATACATTCATCCCTTGGGGTACAGTACTATCGCCAATCAAGGAGTGCCTCCACTGATTCTCTTTCAAAAAGGATATCCTATGCAAGTTCCAAAGTGGGCCCTCGAGTGCGAGTGGGTTTGCCACGGAATATGGTCTGCCACTGTCACCACTAAAGAGAGATGTTTCCACTAAGGTCCTCATGATCGGTCACTAGAGTCGACAGCTCTCTAGATCGATATCCTGGAATACGCAAGATGTGTACGCCATGATGGGTCCCAAGATAGCCTCGTCTAGCTGTGAATTTCATGATTACCAAACGTACACAGATGGCACGTAGGTCCCACTACTCTCCACTCTAAATCTAAGTGTATACTCAAGCCTGTGTACTGAGCTCATCTCTCAGAAATCCCATCCCGTCAAACAGACAGAACAGTGCAACACAGTATAATATATGAAATGTAAATGCAAATATGCTGTAAATATGGTACAAGTAATAAAATACAATAAACAGCAAATACAAGATAATAGTAAACACCCAATGAAAGAAAAGCAAACAAGTGCTAGGATTGACTCGCTTAGGATGGACCAGCAATAGGTCAACTTGTCCCCAGCAGAGTCGCCAGCTGTCGCTCCCGGGATTTTCATCCTAGTACAAACGCGAAAGTGGCACCGAAACAGAGTCGCCAGCAATGTCTATTTATCCCAAGAGAGGGAAAGGGAACACCGCATAAACCTGAAGGAAAGGATAGAGCATGGTCTTGCGACCAAGAGAAAGGGTAAGGGAGTCGGTTACGCGAGAGGAAGGTATTAGCACCCCCTCGCGTCCATCGTACCCGATGGGATCCACGCTTGCTTGCTTCGATCAAAGGGTGATAGAAAATGATACTGGAAAAGGAACTGAAAGAAAGAAAGGAGAGAGAATGGAAAAGGAACGAGAAACAAATGTAGGGAAAATAAAAGAAGTGCTCGCATGGGCCCTACCCCACTACATACGTATCTCATCGGGAGCATGAGAATCAGAGCGACGTAGTTCCCCTCACTAGGGATGGATTGTTTGTGTTTTTTAAGGAACGGCTAACGTTCTAGCTCAGGTGTTGCAGGCTCGCTGGTCCGAGTGTGTTACCATCTTGCAAGAGAACGAGTAGGAGCACGTTCATACGTTGAGAGTGAATGAGGTGAGAAAAGAATTCCCGAAGGAAAGACGTTGTTGTTTGTTTTTGTCTTTTAGAGTTTTTTTTCATTTGTTTGCATATGATAGTGTATCTGAATCTTAGTCATTGGAATGTGTCCATTCTCACATTCCAAGATGGAATGGGTAAGAAAGCACACTAAGAGCGAAGAAGACCCCCACACTTAGTTCCAATTGTCAAGGTTCAAACACACTAGCATACTTGTGTTTATTAAGTGTTTTTGTTGATTAAGAAATGAAGAAGTGTTTTTTATTATTTATGCCTTCAACAAGTATTGCATTTAAGTCCCTCATAGAAGATCAAATGTTTAACACATTGACCCAAGATGGGCTATATGCTACACATTCTAAGATTATAAGAGAAGACCCCTTTATAATCTCTTCTTTATATGAAAGGCCTAAATGCAATAAGTGCCTACCTTTATTAGATATTTTGAATTTTCTTAGAGATGAGAAAAGAGACTCAAGAGAGGAGAAAGGTAAAATCTATGTGAACTAAGACTCAATCCTAATTGATTAGTTAAGGGGAGTGATCCTAATGGTTTGTGAGGTTTAAAGACTCTAATCCTAAAAGAAGAGAGAAGAACATAAGAAGCAACTTACTTCCAAGATGGAAGTTAAGTTGATCTTAAAGAGGGATGAAGAAAATTAAGTAAGCAGAGAAACATTTAATCAGGAATTAAACAGAATAAGCATCAAAAATCCAAGCTAGAATTAAAATGCTAAGTAACAAAGTCAAGATTAAATTCTAACAAGAAAAATAAAATTTGAGGTTAAAAACTAATTCTAAAATTAGTTCAAGTTAATTCTAAACTAAATCTAAAGAAAATTAATTCTAACATTAAATCTAGAATTAAAAGAAAATATTAATCCTAAAAACTAATTCCAATTAATTTCTAATTAAGAACTATAATCCTAATTAGTCAAATTCTAAAGCTATATCTAACTACTAAAAGTGAATTAACCAAAACTTAGGCTTAAGAATTAAAATCAAAAACCAAAGATTAAATCCTAAATCTCTAATTAAAATCTAATTAATATTCAAAATTCTAATTGAAATCTAATCCTAATTAATCAAGAGTAAAATCAATCAACACCAAAATAAAAGTTAACTTCCAATTAGAAAAATCTAACTTCAAAAAAATACTAAAACTTAATTCTAAAACCAAAATATTATCTAATTAATATCTAATTAAAAAGTTAGAACAAAAAATCAAATGAATTTAAAAGGAGGGTGCAGACAGGTCCAGGTAGTGTGAATAGTCAAGATGGGCGCAGTAGAAAACAAAAGGCGCTGGGGCTGAATGAATTTGGGCCTATTGGTTTTTCAAGTGTGAACAAGAGGGGTGCAGTAGGTGATTTGGGGGGTGAGCATGTAAATCGTGTGGGCCTTTGAGCCCGAACCAACACAAGTCCATGACAAAAACCCTACCACAAGCTCTTAACATTCTCAGCTTCATCATACTTCCTTCAACCCACCGACGTCTTCATCCCCACCTCATCTTTCTCCTTCTCCCTTGTACATTCCTCAATGTTACGCCGTCACTACAACAATCTCCCACCATCATTCGCAAGCAACATCGCCGGAAAGACACACCGCCACGAGGAGCTCTCTTCTTTCTCAACGACCACAATCGTTCCTCCATTAATGGCGCCGCCGCGGACACGTCGTCATCGGCGTTCATCTCCTTTCGCCGTCAAACTTTGTCCGTTTCTCTTCGCCTCACACGAACATCTCCTCCGCGCCTTGATTCGTCCGTCAATCAAACCGTCAACCTCAAAATGATTCCAAATCGCCGCACTCGGCCGCGTCAGGGACATTCTCCGCCGCGCCGTCTTCCTCATCTTCGTTGCCGGAGCCTCACTCTCTCTCTCTCTCTCAAATCAACGCCGGAGATCTCGATGATCTATCCTGCCGTCTCAAGAACACGGACTCACCGCGCCGGTATGCCTCGCAGCGGCGGCAACCGTAACTTAAATGACTCACCGCGGCAACAGTTCATCAACCGTAAAAGATGCAAACCACACGTCGACGAGCAAACATCGAAACAAACTCAAATACGGAGTTCCAATCCGAATCCACAGCAATCAAATGAACAATACAAATAAAGTGCGGG
Organism: Lathyrus tuberosus; assembly: GCA_022829125.1. Taxonomy (NCBI): domain Eukaryota; kingdom Viridiplantae; phylum Streptophyta; class Magnoliopsida; order Fabales; family Fabaceae; genus Lathyrus; species Lathyrus tuberosus. The sequence goes on along the minus strand of JALAZF010000011.1, from coordinate 11,588,420 downwards.
AATCGTTTACGTACCTACCAGAGATAGTCCGGCGCTTCTTCAATCTCGAACGGACTGGTGCGAACCGAGAAATTCCAGGTATATGCAAACTTCTCGTTCTCGAAATCTCTCCTCTTCGATCCACTTCTCTTTCTGCTTCTTCTTATTTCTACGAATCTGAAGAAGTCGTTGTTGATGCTGAGTATTGAATGTTGTGTTATTTCTTCTTGAGTTTACTATGCAACCTGCTGATACTGAATCATGAATTCTGCAGGTTGATGAAGGTTTGTGACGAAATTGTGAAGGTTGAAGAGATGGATGCAAGGTTGTTCTTGGTGAATTTGCAGGTTTTTTGATTGGAAGATTGAAGATGGAGGAAATTGATGAGCTGCAGAGTGAAATAGTTCGAAGAATGAAAGTTGCCGAATGAAGAAGAAGATTGATGGAGTTTTTATAGCAGAATTCAGGGAGGGGTAATTTGGTATTTACAGGTGAAAATCGGTTAGAAGTTTGTTATGGTAGTTATTCTGTTAGAGGTTAGAGGATTCTCTGATAAAAAAAAGTTAGAGGAATTATGTTGATTCTGTTAGAAAGTGTTAATGAAAAATATTATGAAATCTGGTGTAATGCATTTATGCTATATTGATTTTCTTTTGTTGTGAAAATTGGTTAGGAATTGTGAGTTGTAACTGAAATCTTGGAAGTGCCTTTGTAACTGAAATGTTGAATTCTCTAAATTTTCTGCTGCTAAATTTCCTGTACCCTGCGCTTGTCATTGCTTTTGTATCATTTGCGTTGTGTAATGATGGTAAAGTTAAGGCTGATGGTTTGTTTGGTAGCAGGTGGATAACGTATCAAGTGAGTTATTTATTGTACATTTTTCAATTTTCTTGTAATGGGTTTGTTGACGGGAAGAGAAAAGAAATAGATAATGAGCTTTGGAAAATGATTTCGGACTTTATTGAATTTGTATAATGAACCTTGTTTTGGATTATGGTTATGGATTAAGAATTGGATAGAGAATGGATTTGGTAATAAAGGAATATGGATAAAAGATAAAAATGGATATGAATGAAAATTGGTTTAGGGTGATTTAGGATTTAGAAAAAGTGGTCATGAATTTAAATTGGAAAAAGAAAAAAAAGAAAAAGTTATGAGATAGAATGGGTAACGAAATGGACATTAAAAATGATGTGGATAAATTGGTTTAGAAAAATGGGTATTAAAATGAAATGGATATGGACCAAAAAAGTGGTTTTGGATATCTGAATATGGATATTTAGGAAATGGACTTTTACAATGGACTAATCAAAGAAAATGGTTTAAGAAAAGATTATGAAAACATGGATTGACGAAAATGGATATTGGATATTGACTTTGGAATTAATGAAAATTAGTATTGAATGAATGTGGGTCAGAAAATGATTTGAAACGAATATCAAAATGGTTATGGGTTAGAAAAAAAAGAGTCGTGTCTCGAATTCCAAGCAAGTCACATGAGTACATTCAATCCACATCCCACTTCAGATCCAAAGTGACTAGGAAAACCTCAGATCAGGAAGATTACAACGAGGAGAATTCAACCTCTTGCTCCAACTTAATCGGGAATAGAAACCGACTGAATCCCTTATGAATAAGGCTAAGAAAATCCTTGGATCCCATGTCTCAGAAAACCAATGCAATGATATGATTATGAGTTATGACCTAAAAATGCAGATGAATGCGAAACAAAAGCCAGAAAAAGGTAGGGCAAATTTTGGGGTTCTACACCCACCATGTCATGGGATCAACACTCAGGTCATTCGGAAACTACTCAACATGACGATGAATTTGCAACATTCGCAGGACTTGAATTCATCAACTATGTTTTTCCTGAGGTCAACGTCATCGAGAGGGATGACTCCTCCAGTTCCAAAAAAGTGTGGGACACCTTGGGACAACCGAGTGGAAAATACGACTATATGGTCAAGTACACCGCTCCCGAAAGCTCTCGTTTCAGGCTCGAAGATATCCAGCCAACTGGATGGGGAGATACAGCTGAGAGCACAAATGTTATGCAAAATACAACAGAGGAATCCTCCTACGACAACTTTGCTTGGGAGACAGGTTCCAATGATCCTGCTCCACCAGAAATCAGCGTCATTTCGGAAGACAAATCAAGGAAGGTGCCAGACTTTGTGATTCACCGAGGAGTTCGCCGCCAATGGGTTGCTGTCGATGTCCCGAAGGCCGTTTACCAGTCAAAGTAATTGCCATCTTTAACCTTTCACCCTGCCCAAGTGAAACAGATGTTTTGATAGGGCTCGCTTTCTATAAATTTCCCTCTTCGCTTTGCCCGAAGCGACAGAGTTTTGTTTTATAGGGCTGTAGTTTCAAGAGTCGACTTGTTCATAAATAAAATAACGTCGTTCTGTAATTTCCGCATTAATTGTTGTTTTCTCTTTTTGCTTTTTTCAGAAAATGGTAATCCTAAAAAAACAATTCAAAAATAAAAACAAGCAGTAAAACAAATACACTGCACACACTTGCATTTTCTCTATCTCTTGTAAACACGAATCATCACGTCATGCAGATTGCTTATTTTACACCCCGTTGAAACATACGATCCAATGCCTTCTCCCAACTTTGAATTCTCGGTATTCGAGGCTGAAGAAGAAAATGACAACAAAATTCCAGAAGATATCTCCCGATTACTCAGACAAGAGGAAAGGTCCATTGAACCTCACAAAGAGCCGTTGGAAACGGTAAACTTGGGTTCAGAGCAAGAGAGAAAAGAAATCAGGATTGGGGCACTGCTCAGTCCAACTGCCAGAGAGGGTTTGATAAAGCTTCTCAAAGAATTCCCTGATGTATTCGCTTGGTCCTATCAGGATATGCTAGGGTTGGATACCAGCATCGTGGAACATCACTTACCGCTAAGATCGGAATGTCCGCCAGTAAAGCAAAGGTTGAGACGCACTCACCCGGACATGGCCATCAAAATCAAAAAGGAGGTACAGAAACAGATTGACGCGGGTTTCCTTGCTACATCTGAATATCCTCAATGGTTAGCCAACATTGTACCCGTTCCCAAAAAGGATGGAAAGGTCAGAATGTGTGTTGATTACAGAGATCTGAACAAGGCAAATTCAAAGGACGACTTTCCTTTACCACACATTGACATGCTGGTTGACAGTACAATAAAGTTCAAAGTATTCTCCTTCATGGATGGATTCTCGGGCTATAATCAAATCAAAATGGCGCCGAAAGACATGGAGAAAACTTCGTTCATCACCCCATGGGGCACCTTTTGTTACAAGGTAATGCCGTTCGGTTTGAAGAACGCCGGGGCAACCTATCAAAGGGCCATGACTACTCTGTTTCATGACATGATACACAAGGAAATCGAAGTGTATGTCGATGATATGATTGCAAAATCAAAAACAGAGAGTGAGCACGTTGAACATCTGTCAAAATTGTTCGAACGTCTAAGAAAATTCAAGCTCCACTTAAATCCCAACAAGTGCACCTTCGGTGTCCGTTCAGGGAAACTACTAGGGTTCATCGTCAGCCAGAAAGGAATTGAAGTTGATCCTGACAAGGTCAAGGCCATTCAAGAAATGCCTTCTCCGAAAACTGAAAAACAAGTCAGAGGATTCCTGGGACGTTTGAACTACATCTCCAGATTCATATTCCTCATGACCGCGACATGCGCGCCGATCTTCAAGTTACTCAAAAAGAACCAGGATTGCGTTTGGTCAGAAGATTGCCAAACCGCCTTCGACAGTATCAAGGAATATCTGTTGAATCCTCTGATTCTATCACCTCCAGTGGAAGAAAGACCACTGATTATTTACCTCACAGTCCTAGAGGACTCAATGGGATGTGTACTTGGCCAACAAGACGAAACTAAAAGGAAAGAGTCTGCCATCTACTATCTAAGCAAGAAATTCACCGACTGCGAGACTCGGTACACGGTGCTTGAGAAAACTTGTTGCGCTTTGGCTTGGGCAGCCAAACGTCTTCGCCAGTACATGATTCGTCATACTACTTGGTTGGTCTCCGAAATGGATCCAATCAAGTACGTTTTCGAAAAACCTGCTCTCACGGGAAAAATTGCCCGTTGGCAGATGCTGTTATCAGAATATGACATAGAGTACCACGCTCAGAAAGTCGTTAAAGGAAGTATTTTAGCCGATCATTTGGCTCATCAACCGATTGACAATCAAGAATCAATCGAGTTTGACTTCCCAGACGAAGATGTCATGTATCTAAAAATGAAAGATTGCGATGAACCGCTACCCAGTGAAGGGCCAGAACCAGGTTCCCAGTGGGGACTTATCTTTGACGGAGCTGTCAATCATTACGAAAACGGAATTGGGGCTACCCCTTTCTCTCTAGTGTATGGCATGGAAACAGTGCTCCCCATAGAAGTAGAGATCCCATCAATCCGGGTATTGATGGAAGCGAAGCTCACCGAAGCTGAATGGTGTCAAAGCCGACACGATGAACTGAATCTGATCGAAGAAAAGAGAATAACGGCACTATGCCACGGTCAGTTGTATCAACAGAGAATGAATAGGGCATTCGACAAAAAGGTCCGACCTCGTGTTTTCAGAAAAGGAGACCTCGTGCTCAAGAAGATACAATCATTTCTCACTGACTCTTGGGGCAAATGGACCCCAAATTATGATGGCCCCTATGTGGTCACGAAAGCTTTCTCAGGCGGCACCTTGAGACTTGCAACCATGGACGGAGAGGAATTTGCCTACCCCACGAATGTTGATGTAGTCAAGAAATACTTCGCCTAAACTAAAAAAAAAAAAAAAAAAGTCTCGGTGGATTGAAAACCCGAAAGGGCGGTCCAGGCAAAAGTTAGAGACATGAAAAAAATCATCCCGGTGGATTGGAAACATCGTAGTACAATCCAGGCAAAAATTAGGGATAATGGCAAGTAACTATGTTCAACAGAGGCAAGTCCCTCAGCAGCAGTTACAACATCCATCGGAGGAAAACTCCAGTCAAGGTCATCTTCGACAGAAGCGCAGGATGTCCCGAATTCAAAGTTGGTAGAAGGATAGTGGTCGTTATGTTTCAACGTAGCCCTTTTCCCTGTAAATTACCATTTTCAAACTTTGTAAATACTCTTTGGAATCACGCGTTTGGCTGATCTCCATCTTATCAATAAAATTTGGGCCCTTGTGCTTTTGTTTGTAATTCTTATTTGTTTTAGCTTTACAGAACGACGTTGTTAACATGATTAACGATTCTTGAAATGAAGCAAAAATGAATTTACTTGTTAAATTTTTTTCTGCTTTTTTAAAATAGAGATGGCAATTTCTTTTGACTGTTGAACATCAGAAGAATATCAATCGCGTCTCCAAAGGTGTTCGAACCTCAAAGTGCAGAATCAAAGTACTCCTTCTAAACCAGTACGCCTGAATGAAGGATCAATAATGTCAGAGACCATGTTCCATCTGACATCTTCGGCCGAGTTCTCGTCTCCTAAGCCCGACTAGCGTCGCTCCCAACAGGGACCGTTTCTCCTAAGCAAGGCAGAATTGCTATCTTGAACCAGCGATATTTCTACACGCCCCGCGGTGGCCGAGTATCCAATCGTGTTCATCCCTTAGTCTGTATGTTGCGTCAGTTTTGTCCGCATATACATATATACATCATGCATTATTGATTTGCATTCACATTCATATTGCATCACTATCACTCTAGTCGTTCTTATCCCCTAGTGATAAGTCCTCTCAATCGAGTTATCAGACCTTCCCTCATTAGGAAGTGAATCATCTAAGCAATCTCTCTCCCGTTTATCTCTGGATTAGAGACGGTCCTTGACCACTTTGATAACTTGAACCTCTGAGAAACAAGAAAACTTTCAACAAATGTCGCTCTTCGCCATCAAAGACGATATCCTTGCTTTCCCGGATTAAGGAAAATCCCCAGAGAAAGCCTCTTAATCAGAGATTTGGCGGTACGGCAGTTTTTCTCCGAAAAAACCACTGATGAAAAGGTCACCGGCACCTTAAAATTGGATCCCATCATATGGCGTTTCTCCGGAAAGATCCCGAGAAAATTATGATGTAAGCCCCCAAACGAAAACAGTCTCTCAAGAGACTCGTTTTCCCCAGTAGAATCGACAAATGGCGTCTCCAAAATAGAGAAGTTTGTGTACCTCTACAATTCAGATGAATGGGTTCCCCAGCAAGTCTGACATCAAATATTTTCCCACTCAAATGGCATCTCCCCAGGAAAATTCGGCGAGAAGTTTGAGGAAAACCGCTACTAATAGCGTTCCTTGTCAAGAAAGTTTATTGACAAAAGAAACTGAGATCAGTTCCTTGGTAGGAAATCAGGATCGAGGGGAAGTTTATTTCAGCAACTAAGACCAGGTCCTTGGCAGGAAACCAGGATCAAGGGGAAGTTTATATCAGAAAACGAGACCAGATCCTTGGTAGAAAACCAGGATCGAGGGGAAGTTTATATCAGAAACCAAGACCAGATCCTTGGTAGGAAACCAGGATCGAGGGGAAGTTTACAAAAGAAACTAAGACCAGTTCCTTGGTAGGAAACCAGGATCGAGGGGAAGTTTATTTCAAAAAAAAAAAACTGAGACCAGCTCCTTGGTTGAAGACCAGGATCGAGGGGAAGTTTACCTTTTCTAAGCATCTTCGCTTAGCTAAAGAAGATGAATGCGTAAGCTACCATTCATAACCACCATCAAAATTTCGGGTATTCCGATATTTAATCCTCTTGCACCCCGAATGCCCGAATACCTTCGCCATTCACACCTTCGGTCCAAGAAGATTAAATAGGGGCATCTGTCATACCCCAAATTTTGACCACTAAGATTTCCCATCATTGTGCAAATCATCAGCACAATATGGATGTACCTTTGTACCTCATTAGTCTCCCCAAAGGTGGGTGAGCATTCACTACAAACAGGATTTAGGGTTTCAAGCCCTCGCAGAGCTCTTAGACAAAGGATCAATCAAGGAATGACATGATATTCAACTTGTCTATCCTCTCAAATATCCACAAAGGATCAAGAGGACTCCCACTTCAAGGATTAAGCACAAGTTTGCTCCCTTCTAGGTGGATCAAGCCTCAGGATCGCCAGTGTCACCAAATTAGGGTTTGGTCGACTAGGGCCTCCAGATGGAAATTTTCCTCTGGGCATGAGCCAATGCTTCAAAGCATAACCTAAAATGCTCCATGAAACATCATAAACCCCATCATCAAGTCAATTTAGCCTCAGGGGATGCATACATCAAAAATCAGGAATTAGGGTTTCTTGACCTAATTCACCCCTAAGTTGACTTTTGGGACAAATCATGAGCCAAGACCTCAAGACATGATTTGAGGGTCTCCAACATACCACGTTGATCCATTTGCAACAATGTATTGACCCAAGAAGCTTGAGCAACAAGTTTCATTTTCATCTGAACCACAGTTAGGGTTTCGCGAGAAAAGTCAACTGTAGCTTTGACTTTTGACCAGGACATGCTCCCAAGCCGTGGGACACGATTAAATACACCCTATAACACCCATGGAACATGTCCATCAATTTTTATTTAGGTCAAGGACATGATTTCCTGAAGAATCGCACAGTTTGGAATTCATCTGATAAAAAGTCAACTGTGCACAAAAGTCAAACTTTGACTTTTTGAGATTTTTCATAAAAATGATTTTTTAACCCTAAAATGATGTTAATGTGTGATTGGAATCATCATTCATCAAGAAAAATCAAAGAAAGTGGGATAACTTGTAAAAGGGGTAACCATAAAAACTTAGAAATTTTTCTAAGTTATGAAAAAAAGTGGCAAGGGTACCAACTTTGGAGGATCATAACTCCTAAACCACAAAGCCATTTTTCTCCATTAAAAGCTTGATTTGTAGCCCTCATTACCCTCTACAAAAACTTCAACTAGACCTAAGTCCAATTCATTAAGGATTTTGAGTTATGCTTGGATCAAAATGGCTAAAAAGTTAAAATTGACATTTTTCAGCACAATGTCCCAACTTCAAGGCTGTTTTTCTACATGATCCAAGTTGAACCAGGTCTAATGTTAAACATCAAAGTTGAAGTACGTCATCTAAGCTTTCCGAAAAGTCCTAGAACGTCCATATAGCATACTCGAGCAAGGAGTTATGGATCTTACAAAAGGCCTTGCTGAAGCTGAATTTTACAAGGCAGATTTGCACATTTTTTGTGCCACACGAATTTTCAAGCCTTGTCATCAGTTTGGACACATCTAAGGATCAAATCCAAGTGGGATGATCTGATCCATGAACCTCTCAAGTCCAAGGAACAAAGAAAAGCATGCCAAAGCCTAGAAATCCCTAAAAGAGGGACAAAACTCCAATTTTGGTTTGGAGCATTTAATGGATGCTTAGAGGTGGCATGTACTGAGCCATTCTCATCTGAAATTAGTCAAGATTTATCCAAGACCAAGGGAACCAGCAGCCTGTGCCCTAACCTCTAGTCAATGGCTAGAGGAGACTTGCATTTCCATTGGCCAACATGGAACAAACACCTGCTGCAACCACCATTCACTGTGGATCCCAAAACAAACTTGCTCTACTATAAATAGAGCTCATTTGTGCTCAGTTTGAGTACACCAAAGCCATCAAACAGATGTTTTCCTCAAATTCTCTCTTTCACTCCAAAATGCCTTCATTAGTAAGGAAATTATGAGTTTTTGAGCTAGAGAGCAATTCCACTCAAACTAATCACACAAACACCTCATATATATCATATGTAAGCTGTGCAAACCATCAAAAGTGACCTGTAATCACAACATCACAAAGTCACCTCTCAAAACCTCAAAATGACACTTTTTTGCATTTTTCAAGCCATGTCTTGATTCAGTCACTTTCCAAGCCAAATAAAACCTCAAACACACTCTAAATATCATCCTTGAACTATCCCAAATGGTGCCACACATCTGGAACACCATTTGAGGGAGTTGGCATTTTGGCCGTTTTTGACCATTTCGCGAGAAAGTGCACAAACTTGCTCCAGAGGTTTCCAGCCAATTCCAACCATCCTAAAAGCTTCTAAGAGGTCATTTGAGGTTGTCCAAAGCATCAAATCATTTCTGGAACAAAGCACTTGGAAGGTTGCCCAAAATCTCCAAAAAGAGGTAAAATTCACAACTTGAATTCTTTGAATCATGCTTTCCTTTGTTGTCCACACACATGCATCATATTGAACAATTCTTGAGGTAAAAATATGGTCCTTAATGTGTATGTTGTGATCCTCCCACTGTTTGCATTTTGACATGTTTTTATGTGGAATTTTGGTTATTTTGAAACCATGTGTAGTTCTGTCTTTTCTTCATTGGTGTGTTCTATACATTAAGTTTTAGTTTGCATGAGTAACACCATTGGATTCCTTGCGAAAAATCGGTCAAGATAGGTTTTTACGGATTTCAATTCCGATGAAAATTGAGAGAGTTACGCGCGTTGGAAATTTTACGCGAAAACGGCGTCGAATTAACGATAGCGGTTCTGTTTTTTTGCTTTGTACAGTGAGTTTCCGAGTGCGTGAATAATACCATTGGATTCCTTGCGAAAAATCGGTCAAGATAGGTTTTTACGGATTTCAATTCCGATGAAAATTGAGAGAGTTACGCGCGTTGGAAATTTTACGCGAAACGGCGTCGAAAACAACGACAGCAGTTTTTGTTTTTTAATTTCTGCGTTTTGTGCGTCGATTTTCCGTGTGCGTGAGTAATACCATTGGATTCATTGCGAAAAATCGGTCAAGATAGGCTCTTGCGGATCTTGATTCGGTTAAAAATCGAGAGAGTTACGCGCGTTGGAAATTTTACGCGAAACGATGTTTTTACACGCAGCAGCTCTGGTTTTTTTATCGCTGCGTTTTGTACGTTGAGTTTCGGCGTGCGTGAGCAATACCATTGGTTTCCTTGCGAAAAATCGGTCAGGATAGGCTTTTGCGGATCTTGATTCGGTTAAAAATCGAGAGAGTTACGCGTGTTTGAAATTCAACGCGGAACGATGTTTTTAATCGATAGCAGTTTTTGTTTTTTAATTTCTGCGTTTTATACGTCGATTTTCCGCGTGCGTGAGTAATACCATCGGATTCCTTGCGAAAAATCGGTCAGGTAGGTACTTCCGGATTTTGATTCCGATAAAAATCGAGAGAGTTACGCGTGTTGGAAATTCGGCGCGGAACGATATTTTTTAATCGATAGCAGTTTTTTCTGCGTTTTATACGTCGATTTTCCGTGCACGTGAGTAATACCATCGGATTCCTTGCGAAAAATCGGTCAGGTAGGTACTTCCGGATTTTGATTCCGATAAAAATTGAGAGAGTTATGAGTGTTTGAAATTTGATAAAAACGTGTTGAAAATTAAAGTTTCGGTACTCGTTTTTACCCCAAAAAATGTCGAAAATGATATTTTGATATCTTTCCTCTTTTTCTTACTTTTTATTTTCAAAACTCAACCAATTTTTTTCACATAGCAAAAAATCATCGTTTTTCAATTCATACCCCATAATATTTTAATCCAAAAAAATCACAAAAAAAAATATTATTTTTAATATATTTAAAAATAGTGTTTTAAATTGTTTTAAATGCTTTTAAAATGATTTTTTTTTCTTGATTTTTTAAAACCAAAATGATTTTAAATATTTATGTTGATAAAATATTTTTTTTCATAAACTTTAATTATTATTTAATGATTTTATTTGATATTTTTATCATTTTTTACTTAATTTTTCTTGAAAAAATGCCTAAAAAATGAAATTGGAGTTTTCTTTGATTTTCACCCTAACAAATCTATTTTAAACACTTGGGCCTCTATTAGAGTGTAAGACCCAATCCCCTTTTAACCAAAACAATTTTGGGTCTCACTTATTGTATAAGTCCCTCTGCGTTAAAAGAAAAATTCGGCGCGATCGCCATTTTCAAACGAAAATCAACTGGGCTTCTCTTTGAGCTGTAAGTCTCATTTCTTTTCATTTTTTAACACTTGGGCCTCTATTAGAGTGTAAGACCCAACTTTTTTTTAACGAAACAATTTTGGGCCTCAGCTATTGTATAAGTCCCGATACGTTAAAAATCTCGGCGCGATCGCCATTTTCAAACTGAAAATATTTTGGGCCTCTCTCTGAGTTATAAGCCCCATCTTTTGTACAAAAATACACTTTGAGCCTCTAATAGAGTGTAAGACCCAACCCCTCTTTTTTATATTTTCTTATTATTTTTTAATAATTTGGAAAATTAATAACTCCTTCAATTTTGATTATTTTTTATTGGTTCTTTTTCTGAAAAATCACAAAAATAGTAAAATATTTTATTCTACAAAAAAATCAAATTTATATTATTTATTTAATATAGTTGGTATTTTTGTGAATAAATTCATTTTTAATTGTTTTTAAGCATTTTAAAAGTGAATATCCCTTTTCAAAATTAACCATTGGGCCTACCCTCGAGTAGTAAGACCCATTTCTTTTCTTAAACTCACTTGGGCCTCCAATAGAGTGTAAGACCCATCCCTTTGTACAGAAAACCTTTCTTGGGCCTCAGTCACTTGTATAAGTCCCTCTGTACAAATTCAACAGTGCGCTCACTGATAAAACCCGGGGCCTCTCCTTGAGCTGTAAGCCCCAAATCTTTCTTTTTCAAAGCACTTTCTCCTTTGATTTTGAATATACTGTTGTTTTCAATCTTTCTTTGTTGAACAACTAACCAAACAGCATGGAAGCTCTACAACCGAGTAAGTGTTTACCCGCTTTCATTTACCGCTTTCATATGTATATAACTGTATTGTGGAGCTGTTTCACTGTAAGTCTCCTTTCACAAACTCATATATATATAACTGTATTGTGGGGTTGTTTCGCTGTAAGTCTTCTTTCATAAACTCATATCAACTGTGTAATAATAGTATAGATATTTAGAGTTTCCCCGGCAACTACGTCTAGAACTAGGTGACGCCGTTTCGTTTATTCGTAGAAATAAACAACTAGATCCCCAATAGGATCACCAGATACAGTCTTCTCTTCGGCTGTCCTCATTAGGAATTGTTAAGAAACTCTACTCCCAAAGATGAATGTCTTCTCCGTGAATGGCATCTTTGAGTTTCTTCCAAATTCTCGAACTTTCCTGACTTGACCTATTCCTTGTGAATAGCTTGCCTTGAATTTCTCGGGGTTTGGGGACCCACGGGCTTCTTAAAAGCATCGACCTCCTCTTGGGCATCGTACAAGGACCCACAGGCTTCCTCAAAGCAACCCCGCCTCCTCTTGGGCTTCGTACAAGGACCCTACGGCTTCTTAGAAGTATTCACAACCTCCTCTTAGGCTTCGTATAATGATCTCTTCCTCCGGGAATGATAGCCTCCTCTTGGGCTTAGTATAAGGACTCGTCTGCTTGTTAAAAGCTTCTAGCCTCCTCTTGGGCTTCGTACAAATTGTCCCGACGACCTCCTAGAGGTATAGGAACAGAACCTAGTCATCCTCATAGAACAGTCCTTTCATAGAGTCTACTACTGTTTCTCAAAACATAGTACAAAAGATGAAACTCTAGACATGGACAGTCTAACTTCCTTGAGTCTCAAAGACATTCTCAAGTGACCCATTCGTTAAATAGGAAGGAAACCCGCAGACTCGGACAGTCTCAATACCCTTTGGATTTCCCGTTTCCTCAAAGAGAGGGAAATATCCCTGATCCTCAAATCAAATCCCTGAGTACAGTGTTGCTCATATAAGAACTGATTTTCTCTTTTAAAATCAGTATATTGGACCTGTCACTTAACTGAAACAGTTACCATGGCCTCCTCTTGGGCTTTGTTCAATGATTCTTCCCAGCGAAGCAAACGTTTAGCCTCCATCTCGGGCTTCGTACGAGATACCAAAATCCTCCCCAGTGGAGTCAAACAACGTTTAGCCTCTCTCTCGGGCTTTGTACGAGACACATAAGAGACTCCCTCGTTGAGTCAATCACTCCTTTCGCCTCCATCTCGGGCTTTATACGAGATACAAAAAGGTTCTTATTGATCCAAATAAACAACAGCCTCCATCTCGGGCTTCGTACGAGATACAAAGACTCTCTTGTTGAGTATAAAGGACTCTCTTGTTGAGTCAAACACTTTTAGCCTCCATCTCGGGCTTCGTATGAGATACAAAAACACTCTCTTGTTGAGTATAAAAGATTTTCCTGTTGAGTCAACCCTTTTAGCCTCTCTCTCGGGCTTCGTACGAGACACATAAAAACTCCCTCTTGTTAGGCCAATAGCCTCCTCTTAGGCTTTGTATAAGAAAACCACTGGTTGATCCAATCAACCTTTTAGCAGCAAAGATGTGCCTCGTTCACAGTACACAAACATCAACAACTCTCTTCCCCTTCATCTAATTGCTGTAAGCGGCAAGCCTCTGGATCATCTACATCCATGCCACTATCCCTCTTTTAGCATGAGAAATTCCTAAGGAAAGATAGCATTGCTCTACACTGAGTTAAAGTCTTCTCCTTCAGGTTAAAATCCCCTATAAAGGAAATTATAGCATTGCTAGGATCCGCGTATCCCGGTTAAAGTAATTCTCCTTTATAACCAGTCACCCAACAGTTGTCACAGACAAACCCTTCTTTAGAGATGACAAATTCTCTCTAAAGTCGAGGTCCTTCAGCTTCACGTCTTGGGCTTTGAACAAGACACAAATAGACTTTTCAGCTTCACATCTTGGGCTTTGAACAAGATACAAATCACCTTTCGCTTCACGTCTTGGGCTTTGAACAAGACACCAAAAACCAATTTCCTCCCATAGAATAGGAGGAACTACGAACGCTCTGATTTCCCTATTTCGGTAAACGGGAATACGTAGGCATAAGATCGAAAGAAAAGATCTTAGCGAGCGCAATCAACAAAAAACCCAAATCCCATATCTCCATCAATCAAAAGCAGTAATTCAAAAGCATCAGTCCTAACATCTTAACCCTTGTTCCCCGCTAGAAAGTCTTAGAAAGAAAGAAAACCGTATTGGCGAAAATACAAATAACCAATACAAGGCCCCCCCACATTGATAGCATTCGTAACCTAACAGACCGCTGTTTAAACTCAGTATGCAAAGCAGGGTTAATTGGAGACATCTATTTCCCTTCCTTATTTAGCTCACAATAGGATAAAAAATGAATCGACCTGTAGTCAAAGCTCAAACCGCAGAGAGCGACCAGCGCTTAAGAACCGCGTCCAAAATCGCTCGCTACACACCCTTCCTGTGAAACCGTGTGGTGGTTGATGGGCCTTGAGGCCCACATGATGCTACCTACGTGTTATCTTTTTTTTCTCAGCCGCACCTCCCTCTTTTATGTGTTTTAGGAAAAGTTTTTTGGATTGTTTCTTTTTTGAGATTTTAGAGGTTTTGTTTTTTTAAATGGTGGATCTTTTAAATATTTAGCAACTTGTTTTTTTTATTTTCTCATTCTGCTTTAAATTATTTTAAGGCCAATGATATGTAAAAATCATGATTTGGTGGTTTATTTCAAATCACTAAATATCTTGGTTTATGCGAGGCCACCTTTTTCTTTTTTTGTTGGTCAATGAAAGTCGAATATCAAAAGATTATCGATCCTCTGATTTAAATCTTGATTAAGACGAGACTAACCTTAATTTCACTTCAGTTTCATTTTTCCTTTATTTTGGCCAATGATATCATATAAATCTTGATTTTGTTGATTATTTCGAAATCACCAAAAATCTAGATTTGTAGGAGGCCACCTTCTGTTTCATCTATTTTTTTGGCCAATGAAAGTTAAAAATCTAAGATTATCGATTTGACAATTAAATCTTGATTTAAACGAGACCAGATTTATTTTCTTTCCGATTCTATTTTGGTCGATGAAAGTCAAATGTCAAGATCATCGATTTACCGATTTAAATCTTGATTAAGACGAGATCAACCTTATTTTTTCATAATCTTTATTTAGGCTGATGACGTTACACAAATCATGACTTTGATCATTTCAGATCAATAAAGTCTTGATAAATGTGAGGCTACTTTTTTATTTATTTTTGTTGGTCAATGAAGGTAAAAAATATCAAGATTATCGATTTCTCGATTAAATCTTGATTTAGCCGAGACCGATTTTATTTTCATTTCAATTCCACTTTCTTTATTTTGGTCGATGACATAACAAACCTCATGGTTTGGTTGATTTCATTGAGTTAACAAGACTTTGATCAACACGAGACCACTTTCTCTTCATTTAAATTTTATTCACCTATCTAGTCAATGAAAGTCAAGAATCATTGATTATTGAGTTCTCGATTAAATCTTGATTAAGACGAGACTATTTCATTTTATTTCATCTTATATTTAATCATTGTCTAACATGTTTAATTCTCACTTTGCATTGATATCATGATTTTATCTTATTCATGTCTATTTTGCATCATCTTATTTGCATTATTAACTTGTTATCTTTTAGTAACTTATAATTGTTATCTTTCCCCCCACTCCAAAGGAAGGTGAAATATGTTGACTCATAAGTCATTGACCTACCACCTTAACCTAAGTAACCTCTTAGGAGAAAACTTTATTTCTTGGCCTCATCAGAGCCATAGAAATCATAACTAGCCTTAGGTTAGAGTTCCTAAACTCTATGTGATATTCATCCTAATGAATACTCACTTTCCCTATTGACTAAAACATAACATAGGTTCATTTCAACTAGATTTAGAGAGTTCTTAAACTCTACAATGAGCTTGTACTCATTTCCCCTCTGAATATTGACCATAGTCAACAGTTCAGTAGAAGTAGAACTACGCATACTCTGATTCTACTCCCGAGGATACGTAGGCGTAAGGTGCGATGCCTTATCGAGTATACTTAGATACTAACCCCTAGGGTTTTTAACCTTTAGCATAGAATATTTAGCAAGCATAAGATAACATTAGCAAGAGGTTCCCGTAGAGTACTACGGACGTTTAGGGTGCTAATACCTTCCCTAGGCGTAACCAACCCTCGAACCTTAGATCTTCCCCCCTTTAGGTTTTTATAACGATCTTGAACCTTTCCTTTGGATAAATCAAAGTCGGTTGTAAAAGAAATATGATGCAAATTAATTAATAATTTGTTATCCAATTTTCACCGCAACAGGATGAAATGATGTCCATTGGAAGTGGTAGGTTTAATCTCTCCTATCATATCAATGCCCCACATTGCAAAAGGCCAAGGAGCAGTCAGAACATTCAACGGAACCGGAGGTACATGTACTTTGTCAGCATAGATCTGGCACTTGTGACAAGTTCTGGAGTGATGATGGATTGGCAATCAGTTTCCATGGTTGACCAATAGTAACCTGCTCTCAAAATCTTCTTAGCCATTGTATGCCCACTGGAGTGAGTGCGTAAGATTCCGCCATGCATCTCTTCCATAATCTTTTCTGCTTCCTTCTTGTCTACACAGCGAAGCAAGGTTGAATCGTGGTTGCGTTTATACAAAATTCCGTTACTTAGAAAGAACTTGGCAGAGAACCTCCTTAGAAATTTCTTGTCATTGATAGATGCCCCTTCAGGATATTCCTGAGTTTCGAGATATATTTTCACTTCGTGGAACCAAGGTTTCTCTTCTACTCCATCAGTATCAACTTCATAACAATATGCCGACTCGTCTAGTCTATCAATAGTAATCCTAGGAGCCTCATTATCCCATATGACTTTGAACATAGAGGACATGGTGGCTAACGCCTCTGCCAACTGATTCTCTTCTCGTGGAATATGCTCAAAAGTGATTTCTTCAAAGTATGGAATCAAAGTCAACACAAGTTCTCTGTAAGGAATGAGATTTGGATGCTTCGTGTCCCATTCTCTTTTAATCTGACTGATCACTAGGGCTGAGTCCCCATATACATTCAAGAATTTGATCCTCATATCAATGGCAGCTTTGATACCCATTATGCATGGTTCATATTCAGCCATATTGTTGGTACAGTCAAAGCAAAGTCTAGCAGTAAACGGTGTATGGCAACCCTTAGGAGAGATAATTACAACACCAATACCATTGCCAAGTATGTTAGAAGCTCCATCAAAAACCATAGTCCATCGAGATCCCAGTTCAGGTCCTTCATATGGTCCAGGTTCTTCATAATCAGTAACAAGCATAATATTCTCATCTGGGAACTCAAAATTCATAGACTGATAGTCATCCACCGCTTGATGAGCCAAATGACTAGCTAGTACACTTCCTTTGATTGCTTTCTGCGTAGTGTGCTGGATGTCGTATTCTGTCAAAACCATCTGCCATCTTGCTATTTGTTTGGAGAGAGCAGGTTTCTCAAATATGTATTTGATAGGATCCATCTTAGAGATCAATAAAGTGGTATGAGTCAACATATACTATCTTAGTCGGCGAGCAGCCCATGCCAAAGCGCAACAAGTTTTCTCAAGCAGTGAATATCTTGTTTCACAGTCGGTAAACTTTTTGCTAAGGTAGTATATTGCATGCTCTTTTCGACCAGACTCGTCATGTTGCCCCAACACACACCCCATTGAATTCTCTAGCACTGTTAAATACATGATTAGAGGTCTTCCTTCAACTGGTGGCATCCGAAATGGAGGTTCTTGGAGATACTCCTTGATCTTATCAAAAGCTATCTGACATTCGTCGTTCCACTTCACTACTTGATCTTTCCTCAGTAATTTGTAGATTTGCTCACAAGTAGCGGTCAAATGAGAGATAAATCTGGAAATATAGTTTAAACGTCCCAAGAAACCTCTGACTTCTCTCTCATTACGGGGAGCGGACATATCTTGTATAGCTTTTACCTTTGCAGGGTTGACTTCAATACCTTTACCACTGACGATGAAACCCAAAAGTTTACCGGATCTAACCCCAAAGGTGCATTTGTTTAGATTCAATCTCAATTTGTACTTCTTTAACCTCTCAAACAGCTTGTGTAGGTGGTCAAGGTGCTCTTCTTCATTCTGAGACTTGGCTATCATATCATCAACGTATACCTCTATCTCGTGATGGATCATATCAAGGAATAAAGCAACCATAGCGCGCTGGTTTGTTGCCCCTACGTTCTTCAAACCAAATGGCATTACCTTGTAACAAAAGGTGCCCCACTGTGTAACAAACGTAGTCTTCTCCATGTCTTCAAGTGCCACCTTGATTTGATTATAACCTGAGAAACCATCCATGAATGAGAATACCTTGTGTTGAGTAGTGTTGTCTACCAGAACATCAATATGTGGGAGAGGAAAGTCATCTTTGGGGCTTGCCCTGTTCAGATCTCTGTAGTCCACACACATGCAAACTTTACCATCCTTCTTATGCACTGGTACCGCATTTGCAACCCACTGAAGATATGATGTGACAGCTAGAAAACCTGCATTGAACTGCTTCATAACCTCGGCTTTGATCTTTTCAGACATCTCAGGGCGCATACGACGAACCTTCTGCTTTATCAGAGGACAACCTTCCTTCATCGGTAAACGGTGAACCACGATATCGGTATCAAGTTCTAGCATATCTTCATAAGACCAAGCAAAAATCTCAGCATAATCATGTAGCATCTGAATCAGTCTTTTCTTGATACGGTCTTCTAATCCAGCACCTATCTTGATTTCTTTCTTATCCTCCTCAGTACCTAGATTTACGACCTCGACTGGCTCTTCGTGCAGTTGTATGGTCTTTTCTTCTTGCTCTAATAGTCTAGCAAGCTCTCTAGGCACTTCACAATCTTCCTCACCTTCGTCCTCGGCTTGGTAGATCAGATTTCCGAAGTCATAATTGACAATAGGAGAACCGTTATCAATGGGATCCAGAGTGGATGTGGATCTGCAGTTTGTCGCGTGGGTGTGTGTAAGAACACATAGCTATTTTGATGAAGATAAAGTAAAAGAAAAGACAAAGAGCGCAAAATTTGAATGCAAAACATCCATTGATTTATTGAATGAAAATATGCGATGAAATGACAACCCTAACAAATGGGCCATTGTGCCCCGGGCAAGGCATAAGGCTTAAAAGTTTTATTGATCAAATTACAAAACCAAACTTTGAAAATAAGAAAAATAGAAAATAGCATTTACTCCTGACTAAAGGAGATAGGAATAAAATCTTCAGTCTTCCAATTTTTGAGCCCACTGCCAATGGTAGGAAAGATCCAACTATCTAGGTCACAGTCACTATCAGCATCTTCCACAGCGTTGACCTGATCTTTATGAACTCCTTTGTTGGTGATACGAATAGCACGAGCACGACGTACAACCCTCTGAGCCTCTGAAGTGAAGCCCAAACCAAATTTGTCAGACTTGTAAGGAATGTCAGGAAGCTGACCCAAAATGGTACAACCACCTTCTTCAACCACATCTCTAGCATCCTTTAGGGAAGCCATTGTATGAGGCACTCTAGTAACCTTGGGAACAGTAGGAACTGGTTTAGCAATAGGAACAGTCTGAGGAGCCAATTCAAATGTCTGACAAGGAGTCTCGAGGAATTCACCATCCATCTCAACATACTTGAAGGTATTCAAATGACTAACCATGTACTCTTCTTCACCACAGACGGTGACAGGCTTGCCTTTCACGGGATACTTCAACTTCTGATGTAAGGTAGAAGTCACAGCGCCTGCCCCATGTATCCAAGGGCGCCCAAGCAAACAAGAATAGGCAGGACGAATATCCATTACATAGAAAGTATAATCAAAGACTTGAGAACCCACTCTGATCGGGAGATCAACCTCTCCATGCACCATTCTCTTCGAACCATCAAAGGCTCTTACCATGACATCACTAGGTTTCAACACAACCCCTTCATAGTCGAGTTTGTCTAGAACAGCCTTTGGCAAGACATTCAATGAGGAACCATTGTCCACCAATACATGAGATAGGGTAGTGCCCCTACACTCAATAGATACGTGCAGGACCTTATTATGGTTCCTTCCAGCGGGAATCAGATCAGCATCAGAAAAGCCTAGACCATTATCAGTTGTCAGGCTAGCGACACAAGTTTCAAGCTGGTCAACAGAGATTTCTTGCGGCACGTGCGCAGATTTCAAAAACTTCACCAAAGCTTTAGCATGGGCCTCGGAGCACAACAACAGAGATAGCATAGAGATCTTGGAGGGGGTGTGCCCCAACTGTTCAACAACATTGTAATCACTCTTGCGGATAATTTTCAGAACTTCCTCTATTTCTTGCTTGGAGGAATCTTCGATAGTAGTTTCACCCGGGGCCTCCATCTTGGCAGGCTCAATCATTGGTTCTTTGCCTCGAGTCTCAGTAATTGGCTCGGAGGCAGAGATACGAATTGGAGTAGTAACAGTCTTCGGAGATATTTCTGGGGAGAAGATCCTTGCACTTCAGGTAACCTTACTAGTCCCAACGATATTGTCGACATTGGGATTAATAACTTCAGTCGTTCCATCAGTCAAAGGTTCTTGCTTGACACCATGAATGTAAACATCAGCACTATAATTCCAAGGGATAGCCTTGCTAGAGGAATATGAAATCGGACCGGGCGTAATAATAATCAGGGGAGCCACTCTAGGCTGACAGTAATCTTCATAGGACCTTTAGAGGTGATCCTCACTGGAGTTTTGGAATTAGTGTAAGTTCCTGGATTGGCTGGAATTTTGGTAAAACAACAAGGTGTTCAATGTTGATGTCATGGTGTTGATGTTGCAACATTGAGTCTTAGTACTGGGTTGTACTAAGTTGTGAAGGTTAACAATGTTGGATGTCATGGGCTTGATGTCACAACATTGTGCTTAACACTGGGCTGTGTTAAGTTGTTTAAGTGGATGTCTGATGTCACGTGGCGATGTTGTGACATTAGATCTGCAGAATTAATAACATCAGGTTTTGTGATGTTATTAGGGCACGCGTGTTAGCTGGAATTGTGAAGAGTGGTTGACTCATTGGATGAGAATATCTTGGGATAGATATTTTCTGTTACATGGGAGATTTGATTGCAGGTCTGTTGGAGAATTAAAAGGTTGAAGATTTAAAAAGATTTTGGGGATAAAATCTGTTTTGAAGATTCAGTTTTAATTAACAAATCTGATCAAATATTGTGACAAGTCCAAGCCCAATTCAGGATGCTATATAAAGCGTACAAGACCAAAGGAAAAAGTATAGATTGAAGATCAAGAGCAGAGGCTGAGTGTCATAGATATTTGTATGAATTGTGAGTAAACCATTCAAGTGTGAATTGGTGATCTGTCCTCTCTAAAGCTGTGAAGCAAAGAGAGTTGTGTGACTTGATCGAAGCTAGGAAGCAAGATCAAGGTTTCTCAAAGAGGTTGTTCTTTGAGTGTTTTAGGGATTGAGTAGAGTTCTCATATCTAAGTGGGTTCTTAGGTAGAAAGTCACTAGTAGGAATTAAGTTTAGGAGATTGTCAACTGGGTTGTTGAGTCTGTAAATTAATTCTACAAGTAGTGAATTTCATCCCTGGCTTGGTAGCCCCCAGACGTAGGTAGTTAGACCGAACTGGGTGAACAATTTGGTGTGTTTTTCTGTTGTTTATTTTATCCATTATGCAGAGTGTGTTGTTGTGACATCGCACCTTAACATCACACGTCTGATACCAGAATTTCAATTGGTATCAGAGCAGGCATCCTGTCTGTCTCTGGGTGAGATCTAGGGAAGTTACTTTCTGGTATAAAGATGGACAAAGAAGTTGGAGGATTCGTCAACAGACCCCCTATTTTAGATGGATCCAATTATGACTATTGGAAACCAAGGATGACCACCTTCTTAAAATCCTTGGACAGCAGGGCTTGGAAGGCTGTTATTAAAGAATGGAAAGCACCTGTTGTGTGTGAGAAAGATGACGCTGGCAAAGATAAAGAAGGCACCTCAAGGCTGAAACCTGAAGAAGAATGGACCAAGGAAGAAGATGAGCTTGCCCTTGGAAATTCAAAAGCCCTAAATGATATCTTCAATGGAGTTGACAAGAACATATTCAGGTTGATCAACTCATGTAAAGCTGCTAAGGTTGCATGGGATATTTTGAAGGCTACACATGAAGGAACATCCAGAGTGAAGATGTCAAGACTTCAGCTTCTAACATCAAAGTTTGAAAGTCTGAAGATGAAGGAAGATGAGACTATCCATGACTTCCACATGAGTGTTCTTGAGTTGGCTAATGCATCCAGTGCTCTTGGTGAAAAGATGTCAGAGGAAAAGCTTGTAAGGAAAGTCCTTAGGTCCCTTCCGAAGAGGTACAAGATAAAGGTGACTGCAATTGAAGAAGCTCAAGACATCAGCAAGATGAGGGTTGATGAGCTCATTGGATCTCTTCAAACTTTTGAGCTCGGTTTGAATGAGGAAGAACCAGAAAAGAAGCCCAAAAGTATAGCCTTGGTCTCCACTCCTGCAGAAGCTAAGAAAGGTACAGATGATGATTCTCAGGAAGATCTGTCTCAAGCCATTGTTATGTTGGGAAGACAGTTCAACAAAGTGTTCAAGAGAATGAATAATAACTCCAGGCCTAATGTCGAGAACATCTCTTCTGACATCAGCAAGTCAAAAGAGAAGGATGAAGAGAAGAATGCCCAAGATAAAGGAGTTCAGTGCTTTGAATGTGAAGGTTATGGACATGTCAAGAAAGAATGTCCCACATTCTTGAAGAAGCAGAAGAAGGGCATGACAGTTTCTTGGTTTGAATCTGATAGTGAAAGTGAAGGTGAGTCAGCAAAGCATGTTAGAGCCTTAACAGGAACAGTTTTTTCTGATGGTGATTCTAGTGATGAGGAACTGACCTTTGGGGAGTTAGCAGCCTCCTATCATGAGCTGTGTCTGAAGAATGCAGAAATCTGTCAAGAAAGTGAAAAACAGAAGATACAGATTGTCCAGCTTGAGACTGCTAAAGCTGATTTGGAAAATGAAGTCTTATTGGTCAAAGCTCATTTTGATCATATGACCAAATCTGTTAGGATGTTGAACAATGGTACAGACACACTCGATAAGATCCTTCAGACAGAAAGGGTAGTTGGAGACAAGACTGGATTAGGATTTGTGGCTGAGAAAAAGGTATTTGCTGAAGCAAGCACTTCAGGAACCAAGAAGGAGATGTCTCAACCAATGTCTCAGCATCAAACAAAGAGACATGATTCTACACCTAATAAGGTTACTCATCCACTGCCTCAGAATGTTGAGAAGAAGAATGCTCATCATCAGAAGAAGGTGCAGTCTCAGGGAGCTAGTCAGTATATGGTTTATCAACATCAGGGGAACATGTATGAATATGGATACAACAATGATGTGCCTCATTACTATGGAAGAAGGAAGCCTCGTCACCATAGGAGACAGTTCAAATGACAGTATCCTTACCATAGAAAACAGTCAAACTATGGTAGTAGAAGACAACAACCTTATCATAGAAGAAGAAATCAACACTATAGATGGCAGCACCAGCAACATCATCATCATGGTGGCAGAAGGTTTAACCACTTTAGAGATGACAGAGTTAGATGCTTCTACTGTGGCAGATTTGGACATATGCAGTTCTCTTGCTTCAAGCTTCATGGTTATCCAAATTCTGCTCCTCAACCCAGACAGAAGGAGGTCAGGCCCAAAGTAGTAAAACAATGGGTTCCTAAAGCTCAGGTCACATGTCTATTGGCTCACACATCAGATGGATATTTTGCTATGGATGCATGGTACTTTGACAGTGGATGTTCAAAGCACATGACTGGATCCAAGAAGCATTTGGTAGAGTTAAATCCTTGCCATGCAAATGATGTTATTTTTGGCAATGGTGAAAAAGGAGTAGTAGAAGGAGTTGGAAGAGTGAAGAATCATGAAGGTCTTACTCTTGATAATATGCTCCTTGTTCAAGGGTTGAGTGCTAATTTAATTAGCATAAGTCAACTTTGTAATGAAGGTTACAAGGTAAGCTACACCAAAGATGAATGTGCGGTAGCTGATGAGCAGAATGAGGTAGTGATGAAGGGAGTAAAATCCAAAGATAATTGCTATCAGTGGATACCTCAAGTGGACAGCTTATCTAGTGATGATGCTGTAACATCAGATGGTGACATCAAGGGTGAAAGTATGGTGAAAAGTCAATCTGGGTTAATGACTTATGGTGTTGTTACTCCTAAGATTGATGATGTGTTAAAAGCCAACTTGAGTAGTCAGTTATGTGAGCAAGATGAAGGGGTCAACAATGCTGATGGAAGGATCAAAAGTTGTGACCTTAAGAAGTGTTGGGAGCTGAATACTTGCAAGAACAAGAAAGATGACAACCTGACTAATGACTCCTATAGTTCAGAAGAAATTTTTTTCAAGTTGACAATCCTTAGGTTGGAAGATGCAGATGTTAGAGCTGATGTTAAAACATCTCAAGTCAAGAAAGGTACTTCTAGCCTTAAAATAAAGAAGAGTGATGGTGAACTAATTGAAAAAGTGGTTCCTAGGGTTGCTAAACGACTGAAATCAAGGAAGAGGAAAGCTAATGAGTCACCTCCAAAGATGAGAACTGATAAGCAGAAGATCTATGTGAATGGTACTACAAAATCCAGGGGTAAAGTGTTCATCTCTTCCAGAAATAGGAAGATCAGAGATAAGTCTGATGATAATGTCCAGGATATCTCTCAAATAAAGGAAGTCGTTGTTGTTAGAACTTCTGAGAAAATTCAAAAGGCCATACTAGATAACATTCCTGAGCTTTTCATAAAATGGTGGAAGTATGTTCTGGAAAAAGAATTTGGTATAAATACTCTGGATATGGTTGAATTTGCTAAGATATGGTTCAGAGAGGGTGTGGGAACTTATGGTATTCAGGTGTGTATAACCTGACTAAGCTGCTATGACTGTGTTTTTTTGGAGCTTCTTGAAGGACTTCTTTGTGCAATGAGTCCTTTGGATGGTGAAGTTGATGTCCCAAAAGATGTTGTAACATCACGTTTGCTGGTGGTTATATCTGGAAGATGATTAAGATTGGACATGTAGAAGAAGTGTTTCTGTTTATGTGAATTAGAATGTGAAGTTTAGCATGACTACTGATTTTGAAGACTTCACTAGTATCAATAACTACTGGTGGATGTAATGGTAGAGGTATTGTGATCTGATCATTATCTCTTGAAGAGTCTGGATCTCAGTAAAGCTTTTAAGTAAGCTGAGAATTTGTGGAGTTTGTGACACAGTGTTGAGTTTGGATTATTTTGCTGATAGTAAATCCAGTAGTGGAGCATATGTAATACCCTGGTGTCAAGAGTGTCAAGAGTATCCTTGGTGAAGGATGTCTTTGTTCTGGATCTGAAGCTTAGTGCTTACATTATATCTAAGGAGCATTTGCATAGTCATACGGGAGAATGATGAAGTAGAAGGTTTGCCTTGGATGGAGAATGTAGAGAAGACTGAAGTTGATCAGGAAGTCTGATGATGAAGATTTTGATAGGGAATGACTGTTTGTGGAAAAAGGGACAGTGGTACCAAAATGAATGTGCTCAGCAAGTGTGCTCAAATGTTCATATTCATCTAGAGCAATTGTTAATCATGACAGGGGGAGTACTTGTCTATGGATTTTGCAATAAATGTGCATTGTGAAGATTGCGTGCTTCAGATCTTGTGGATGATTGTGTGAAGCCTTCATAACTGCATGGATGAAGAATATGTTGAGTTTGTCAAATTGTGGCTAAAAAGGGGGAGATTTATTCCATGCTGCTGGTTAGTGCTGGAGTTTGTTTGTGCAGCATGCTGAAAGCATTGTGAAGTGTAGCTGTTTGTCTATTTGTTTAGACTGAGCTGCTAGTGAAGATATCATAGCATTTGAAGAGTGCAGCCAAGCAGACATCAAGGGGGAGAAGTGCTGCACATTGTGAGCTACTGAACAGCTGTGATGCTGGTTCATGTTTTTGAGGGGGAGCACCAATTGGCTGTTGTCAATATTGAAGACGGTGCTGCAGTAGATCAAGTGATGAAGACTATGAAGATTGTCAAACTGCTGCTGATGAAGATTTCAAATTACTGAAGATTTTCCGCTGCTGAAGACTCTGAGGGTTCAGAGGGTGTTTTAGCCAAAATTAGCCAAAGGGGGAGATTGTAAGTTCCTGGATTGGCTGGAATTTTGGTAAAACAACAAGGTGTTCAATGTTGATGTCATGGTGTTGATGTTGCAACATTGAGTCTTAGTACTGGGCTGTACTAAGTTGTGAAGGTTAACAATGTTGGATGTCATGGGCTTGACGTCACAACATTGTGCTTAACACTGGGTTGTGCTTAGTTGTTTAAGTGGATGTCTGATGTCACATGGCGATGTTGTGACATTAGATCTGCAGAATTAATAACATCAGGTTTTGTGATGTTATTAGGGCACGCGTGTTAGCTGGAATTGTGGAGAGTGGTTGACTCATTGGATGAGAATATCTTGGGATAGATATTTTCTGTTACATGGGAGATTTGATTGCAGGTCTGTTGGAGAATTAAAAGGTTGAAGATTTAAAAAGATTTTGGGGATAAAATCTGTTTTGAAGATTCAGTTTTAATTAACAAATCTGATCAAATATTGTGACAAGTCCAAGCCCAATTCAGGATGCTATATAAAGCGCACAAGACCAAAGGAAAAAGTACAGATTGAAGATCAAGAGCAGAGGCTGAGTGTCATAGATATTTGTACGAATTGTGAGTAAACCATTCAAGTGTGAATTGGTGATCTGTCTTCTCTAAAGCTGTGAAGCAAAGAGAGTTGTGTGACTTGATCGAAGCTAGGAAGCAAGATCAAGGTTTCTCAAAGAGGTTGTTCTTTGAGTGTTTTAGGGATTGAGTAGTGTTCTCATATCTAAGTGGGTTCTTAGGTAGAAAGTCACTAGTAGGAATTAAGTTTAGGAGATTGTCAACTGGGTTGTTGAGTCTGTAAATTAATTCTACAAGTAGTGAATTTCATCCCTGGCTTGGTAGCCCCCAGACGTAGGTAGTTAGACCGAACTGGGTGAACAATTTGGTGTGTTTTTCTGTTGTTTATTTTGTCCATTATGCAGAGTGTGTTGTTGTGACATCGCACCTTAACATCACCCGTCTGATACCAGAATTTCAATTAGTAACCACAGATACGTCCTCAAACTTCAGACCTCGGGACAAATGTTCACATAAGCTCTCCATATAAGGAGTCTTCTCAAACAATATAGTACGGTCTTCCATCAAACGCTGAATACCTTCTTTCATCTTCACACAACCATTGGATTGAGATGCACAATAATAACAGTTTTCAACGCAACCTGAAAATAAACCGGAACAATCAAGTCAACCACGGTAGAAACACAAGAACCATCATCAATAGCACTAACGATCTTGTCATGATTCGGCATAGGAGCGGTAATCACATTAGGAGTCTCATGGGGATCAAACTCAATATTCTTAGCGTCAATCATGTCTTGAATCTTGTTCTTCAGTGACCAACAACTACTCGTATCATGTCCAGGACTATTAGAATGGTATGCACACCTTGCATTGGGATTATAGCTAGGAGCGGAAGTATTAGGATTCCTAAGAGGATCCCTCAAAGTAATCAATTCTGCCTTCAACATATGCTGCAACGCCTGAGACAATGACATGTTGATCTTTGTAAACTGTCTCCTGGGTGCATCCTGCTTACGCTAACTACTCTGTTGTTGTTGTGGCACCGATGTAGAGATCAGAACTGCCCCAATAGATTGGTTACGGTCATTCTTATTACGACCCTTCTGACTGTACACATCATTAGACTCCTTCTTCCCATTATGTGGCTTTTTTGTAGTGTTTGAAGATATAGCCACGTGTATTTTACCACTTCGAATTCCACTTTCAACACGTTCTCCTGTCAATATCAGCTCGGTGAAACCAGATGACGAGCTTCCAAGTAGATGACTATAGAAAGGATCGGTTAGTGTGCTCATGAACATGTCAACCAACTCTCTGTCAGCTAAAGGAGGCTGAACCCTGCCTGCAAGATCTCTCCATTTCTGGGCGTACTCTTTGAAACTTTCATTAGGGCCCATGGACATGCTATGGAGTTGCATTCGAGTTGGCGCCAAATCAGAGTTATATTGGTATTGCCGGTAGAAACCTTCAGCCAAATCATTCTAGGTACGAATATTGGTACTCTCAAGTTGATAGTACCACTCCAGTTGAGCTCCAGACAAACTCTCTTGGAAAAAATGCACCCACAACTTTTTGTTAGTAGTATGTGGCTGAATCTTTCGGACATAAGATCTCAAATGCAGCTTCGGGCAAGACACACCGTCATATTGTGCAAACGTGGAAATTTTGAACCTAGGAGGAATGACAACTCCTGAAACCAAGCCCAAGTCCTCAAAATCCAAACCAGGTACTTTCTGAACCTCCATGGCCATCAGACGTTCTTCAAGTAATTTGTATTTCTCATCACCAGGGGGATACTGATCATCCAGATAATCATCTTCCTCTTCAGAGTGTCCACCGGTGCCGTGGTTACTATTTTCCTCATGTTTGTCACTTTCATAGTTGTCATCCAGTTCATCATCTTGGTCTTCTGGAATCCCAATTTCCTTGACCTGTTTAGCCAGACCTTTGAATCTCCTCCCCATGTTGATGACGCCAGTTGATTTTCTTGCTTTCTTCTTCCTCTTGGTCAGAAGTGCTTTCAGTTCTTCTTGCCCCTTGGACAAGTTCAGGATCAGCTCTTGGAACTGGACGTTCTGGGCCTGGAGATCTTTGACGGTTTGCTCGAGAGCCATTTCTGCTGAAATAAACAGCGAGAAGATGAGAAACCTGTCTTAGAAACCTGCTATGCAATGATTATGAGATGTAGATGCATATGCAATGATTTCAAGGACTTTAGAGTTTATCTTTGCAAACAAACATAAACAAAAGGAAAACTTTTATTAGTAAACTCAAAATTCCTTTTTTTTTTCTTTTATGCCTCTTGGGCTACAATGAAAGGAAATTTCAAAAAGCAAATTCAAAAATGCCTAAGACCTAGGACTCAAGACTCAAGTCTCCCACGGGCGTTTCCTCTTTGTGCCAATGTAAGCATTGATGCTCTGCTCCTCATGAAGTAATTTCGTCAACTCCAACACCTTCTTCTCACTAGCATAGAACTGAGTCTCAAAGGTGTCCCTTTCTTCTTTCATCTAAACCCAGGACTTCTGCAACTCTTCAAGATCGGTAGGCATATCTAGGTGGAGAATGACTTGAGGAACATCTCCTTCAAACTCAGGTTCAACAATCACTGGTCTGACAGCTGGATATGGCATAATAAGATCTCGAGCACGAGTGCGCACCCATCTGAGGTAAGGCTCCAAAGGAATAGAGTTCTTCTGTCCCAAGGTCTTGCTTTCAATCTTATACACCTTATTCCACGCGCGTATAAACCTTTAACGGTAACCTTGAGGATTATCTTCATAATCGAACACAATACCCTGAATAAGCATATCATGAGGATCGTCCCTTCGAACATAACCAAACTGGCGCAAAGCTAGCGAAGGATTATAGGTGATGCCTCCCCTAATGCCAAGGAGTGGCACATTAGGGAATTCCCCACAATGATCAATAAGAGTGAAGTCTTCAAGAGATCGGGCACACCAATAGATATCTGAATGGGAGAGTGACATTATCCTTCGAGACCACTGTAACCTTTGTTCATTCTTCAACACTGACTGGGGAAGGTGCGAAATAAACCACCTGGATAGTAAGGGTACGCAACACATGAGAGTCCCTCGCTCCTTGATAGTACGAGTGTGAAGCGAGTGCAGAATATATCCGAGCAAGGTAGGTACCGGGTTATGAGTCAGAAATATTTTAATAGCGTGCACGTCTATGAGTTGGTCTGGATTAGGGAACAACACCAACCCATAGATCAACAAAGCCAATACCTCCTCAAAAGCATGGTAACTCATAGCGCTTAGGAATAATTGAGCCTTCTCAATCAGGAACTTAGCAATAAACCCCTTGACTCCACTCCTTGTTTCCCAATTGGACACAATGTCTGACCTCTTCAGATGTAAAGCAGCTGCAATGACTTCAGGCTTTGGAACGTCTTCTAGACCGGTAAACGTATCTGATCGAGAATAGGTATTCCAAGTAGCTTAGAGAACTCCTCCATCGTGGGCACCAATTGGTAATCCGGGAAGGTGAAACAGTGGTGCTTAGGATCAAAGAACTGGAATAGGACTCTCATCATGTCTTCTTCAAAACCTGAGGTAACCAAGTTAAGTAGAAAACCGTGCCTATTGATGAATCGAGAGCCATCGGGAACCTTTGAGACCAATTCTTTAAGCTGGGAAGGAACCCATACAAAGTTGACTCGGATGAAATTTCTAGGAACGGAAGCCATGGCCTGCAACGACGAATAAAGATAAATTCCTTGGTCCTTGAAATGGTTAGTGAAAATGATATGTTATGATGTTATGATGTCATGTACATGTTAATAGTAAATAAGTAGCACACACAAATAAGTCATACAAGAGCCTTAGGTTTAAAGGCTTGCATGAAGTCCAGAGGTAAGTACCCTTCCCCACTGAGGTTTAGTTGGCTCAACCTGTCCTAGAATAGTAACCGGGTTCTAAAGGACTCATACCACAGATCTTTCTCGAAGGCTTTATTTTTGTGCGACACTCGAGTGGCCGGCCAAAACATCCCGAAAGTCTGATCTCAATGAGCGTAGCCTCGAGTATCAACCAACTTCGGTCTAAATTCAAAGTCGGTCATCTCGCTACCTTCTAATGGCTCAAGATGAGTTAACTAGGGTTCTAAAGACTGTGACCATCATATCAACCATATCGGTACATGTCGTACAGTCTTCATGATCTATTGTCACTTACCTAAGGAATCACTAGGTCCGGGTGTAGGACCTTTCACACAAGTAACCCCAAAACAAAACCCATTAAAAATAAAGCACACAAGTCAAACAATTTTAAGCAAGTAGTAAAGTGATCTAACTCTAAGGTAACCCCTCTTTTATTGTACTTCCCAGCAGAGTCGCCAGTTCTGTAACACGGTGGGAGAACTGACTATTTTTTTCGCAAAACATGTTGCGGTTAGCAAGAGTCGCCACCGACTTTTCTTTTATCCAATAAGGAAAGGCTGAAAAGAACAGGAAAGACCTTGATAGATTTTGAGTTCGGGGGGTAAGTTATACAAAGGGAAGGTATTAGCACCCTTTGTATCCATGGTTATCCACGGGCTCTTAAATGCTTAGCTCACATTTTTTACTTACTTTTTGAATGTGTGTGAACGTTTTGAAAATATTTTCTAAAAGTTTCACTTTGTAATAATTCGTGTAAGAATGTATACAAAGTGTTTGTTTTTTCTTTTTTTGAAAATATTTTTGGAAGAGTGAGATATGAAAAGTATTTGTTTTTGAGTTGTGAGCAAGCATTTAAAAGTTACTTACCCCTAATTTGTAAGGTCTTTCTTGTACTTATCGTTTTCCTTGAGAGATAGTATTATCCATACCATTAGTGGGTAGGTAGTATTGTCTATTGGATGTTGAGGGACAACGAAGGGTCATCGAATGGTCATAGAAGGCAACATGTAAGAATACCTTAGCAATGCGAAGGGACTAACATCATTTTTCCATAGGGTCGTCGAGGGACAAGATCATCTTTTTGTAGGCAGCTCGAAGGGTCATCGAGGGACTATGATTTTTATATCGAAGGGACTATGATGATATTATTCGTAAGCGTCTTTTGCTAAAGTACCCCTACTTTCGAGGGACATGACCGTTTTAATCGTAAGGCAACAGAGAGATGCTACCCTAGAGGTGAATGTGTGCAATGTGCGTTGATTCAATTATATTATCTTGAGTTATAGGTTATTCTAACGTTTGATTTTAGATCTTGCCATACATGCCTATTTATCTAGCAAATAAAATATAAGTGCGAAAAATAAATATCTACACTATTACATGGCTTATGGGCAGTTACATGATATAGTCGTGCAAGAATGTAGCATAGACTATTACAAGGCTTATGGACAGTTACATAATATAATCGTGCGAGAAATGTAAACTACACTATTACAAGACTTATGAACAGTTACATAATATAATCGTACAAGAAATGTAAACTACACTATTACAATTTATGCACAAACCTGTACATTTATTCTAAGAAAATAAACGATAAACAAAAAGCAATTACATATTAAAAGTCAAGTTAAATGTCCTAAATATCTAAGTCAATATTCGTTTTTTTTTTTTTGAGAAATAATTTTGAAATAAATAAACCTAATTTCTAATTCATTTGTACAAAAATTAATTAATTATAAGCCTAAGTCTAAATAATTAATTTTAATAAAAATAATCTAAGTAAAAAAAAAGATTGCATGACCTAAACTATATTTTTTATTCTTTTAACGGTTTTATGATTTTTTTTTTTGTTTTAATTTAATCGAAAAGAAATAAATAAATTAATTGAAATATGATAAAAGAAAGGGATTAGAAAATAGTTAAAAAGAAATTGCATGGGGTGAGAATCGAACCTTCAGGATGAGTATTTAATCCTTGGTTTGGATTGAGAATGATTGGAAATGGAGTTTTGAATTTTCACCTCTTTTTTTTTTCAAGAATTTTGTGATTTTGTGATTTGGAAGCCTTCCTTTGTGAAGCCTCTTGCCCCCTTTTCTCTTGTGTTTGAGCCTTGTATTTATAGAAGAAACATGGTAGACAAAGAATCATTGAAGAGCTAGGATCAAGGAATATGTTTCCAACCATTTTATTTTTTTGAACACCATGTTTCCTTCACTCTCTCCCATGGTTTTATTTGGATTTTGATGGCCTTGAATGACATGTTTTAACCTTCTAGAAACTCCATTAAAAGGATCCATGTGTCCACCATTATTTGATTTATTTTGTTTTATTTAATTTTGTTTATTTCTTTGAATAAAATCAAAATAAAATAAAATCAAAATCAAAATAATACCAAAGTGAACTTTGAGGTCCTTGAATATGTCATAAACATGATTCAACTTTAAAAGATAGGCCCATTGGTCCAAAAGCTAAAAAATGTTCAATGTAGGTTTCATGCGTTTCTCAAAATTTGCTCAACTTGCAGCAATTGTAACTCTCTCAATTTTTGTCATATGAAGGTGATCTTGGACTTTTTGGAACCCTCAAGATGTCCCCTATAACTTTCGTGTTGATCACTTTTTCATTTGAAGTCTTTATTTTTGTGTAAATTGCTTTGACGAAAAAAGTGTCTTTTTGTTGACTTTCAAAATGACCTGTAAAGTTTTGGTCCATATCTCTCAAACAAGGCATTTTTGGCCTTGAGCTTAGAGAGACAAAGTTGTAGAGAATTGAATTTCCTTCAAAATGAGCTTTGGTTGAGGAATTTCTGATGAAGTATGTGAAAGTTGTGCATGGTCAAAGTTCAGTTGACTTTTCCTTAAGAAAACCCTAATTTGGCAATTTTTGACTTTTGAGTAAATCTTGATTTTCTTGAGGAATCATGATCAACCCTTGATCAAATGATCAATGGGACTTCAAAATCTTGATGTTGGCAAGAAATGATGACGTTTTACTGTAAATTGGTCAAAGTTGACTTTTGGTCCAATACAATCGACTGTTGATCATTTGAGCAATTGACTGAGCAAACTTGTGGAGCAAGGCTTGAGACTTGACATGAGGATACCCTAGAGCACATAGAGAACCATGAAGTCCATCTGAGGTATTGAGAGCTCAATTCCTTTTGAGAAAAATAAAACCCTAGTTGTATTGATTGTTTAGGAGGAGAGCTTGTATGGTCAATCCTTGAGTAGTCTTGAGCTTTTGAGACTCCTAGGAGTGTGAGGAAGCTTCTTGAATCAATTTGTTTCAAAGGCGTGAGGGCAAATTTTGGGGTGCAACAGCAGCACTCATAGCGAAGCTCCGGGAATCCGAGGAGGACAACCTCAAAGCGACCGACATAGGATTCAGAAATGCCGTGCAGCAGCTTCGGGTTCTCAACCCCAACCTCACAACCGAAGGGATTGACCCCGACTCCGAGGTGGTCAACGGTCAAATCGTGCAGCCGATGCGGGTGGACGAGGTTCATGAACGCGAGGAGCCCGAAGGGACTGTCGCCGAGTAGGCTTTTCTTCTTCGTTTTGTTCGGCCTGCGAGTCGTTTTATTTATTTTTCAATACATATGCCCGGCCTGCGTGCCAGGGGCTTTTGATACTTGTTTGTAATATTTGTACAATGGGCTTCTGCCCGCTTCAATGCATTTTTGCTTATCTGCTCGTGTGCTGTTTGTATGGTTTATATTGTGTGTGATGTTATAGCATTTGTTATACTTTGTTTTTGTTTAAGTAATAAAAACTTTGGGATTTGCTCGACCTTGATAGTCCCTAACCGCGTGGAGAGCTGGTCGGGTGGTCGGAGGCGTATTCCGACCTTCAACGAGGCTAAGAGCTCGATCGAGGTCTTAGCTTCGTGGCGTTAACTTCCCATCGCGAGCTGGGTGTTCTGCCTAATTGGTACAACGACGGCGGAGCTCGATCGAGGTATCCCCGTCGGATCAAAAGTCCTCGCGCACACACAACGCGGCCTTCGATCATTGTGTTCTGTATAGGGGTGTCGCGCTCGTACCTTAGTGCGTCCCCGTAATCGCGGTGCTAGTGAGTCGCGGGCAGTGGTTAACTGTAGTACTGTTTGAGCTTCTCAGCGTTCCATGGTCGAGCAAGTTCTTCCCCGTGCAGATTTTCGAGGAAGTAGGCTCTTGTCCCCGTTTTCGCGCGGACGCGGTACGGACCCTCCCAGGTTGCGGCGAGTTTACCTTCTCGCGAGTCTTTCTGGTTCCTTCGTAGGACGAGGGTGCCCACCTGAAAATCACGTTTGATAACTTTATCGTTATAACGTAGTGTTTTTTTCTGCTTAAGTGAAGCTTCTCGAAGAGAAGCGCCCGAACGTGTCTCCTCGAAGAAATCGAGTTCTTCCCTCAGGGTTTCGTCATTCGCGTCCCGGTCGAGGGGGGCTTCTGTCCTCCTCGAGGGTTCCCTGATTTCCACGGGGATCACCGCTTCCGTTCCGTAGGTCAGACGGAAAGAGTCTCCCCGGTCGTGGAATGTGGGGTCGTTCGGTAGGCCCAGAGGACGCTGTATAGCTCCTCGACCCACCGTTGTTTGACGTCGCCTAATCGACGTTTCAGTCCTCGTAGGATTACTCTGTTCGCCGCCTCAGCCTGTCCGTTCGTTTGAGGGTGCTCGACCGACGTGAAGTGCTGCTTCGAGCCTAGCTTGGAGACGAAGTCTTGGAAGTTCTTGTCGGTAAACTGTGTTCCGTTGTCGGTGACAATAGCTTGAGGCACGCCGAATCGGGCGAGGATGTTCCTCTTGTAAAAACGTAGTATGTTGAAGGCCGTGATTTTGGCCAATGCTTCCGCCTTAATCCATTTCGTAAAGTAGTCCACCCCGACGATGAGGTATTTGTTTTGATATGACCCCTGGACGAAAGGTCCGAGGATATCCATCCCCCACCACGCAAACGGCCACGGGGGAGGACAGTGTTTTGAGCTCGTTGGGAGGAGCAAGGTGCATGTCCCCATGTCGTTGGCATCTGTCGCACTTCTTGACGTGTTCCTTGGCGTCCTGTTGCATGGTGGGCCAGTAATACCCTGCTCGAAGCGCCTTACGGGCTAACGATCACTCGCCGAGGTGCTGTGCATTGATTCCTTCGTGGATTTCCTGGAGGACGCCGGGGACCTTGGTCTCCTCGACGCACCTGAGGAGGGGGATAGAGAATCCTCGCTGGTATAGCTTGTCCTCGACTATCATGTATGAGCATGCCCGCCGTTTGACCATTCCGGCTTCCTTGGGATTTACGGGCAGTTTGCCCGTTGTGACGTACTCGTACACGTGGGTCATCCAGCAATTGCTGTCACCAATGGCGTTTACGTCCGCCACTAGAGTGGATTTGTCGATGCTCGACCGGGAAAGTACTTCTTGTATGACGGATTTGTTCCCGCCTTTCTTCTTTGTGCTTGCTAATTTAGACAAGGCATCTGCTCGGGCATTGTGCTCGCGGGGGATGTGAGTTACTTCCGCGGAGGTGAACTTTTTCATCTTTTCTTTCACCAAGGCCAAGTATTCTATGAGGTTGTCGTTCTTGGCCTGGTACTCTCCTCGGACTTGCGAGGCCACGAGCTGGGAGTCGGTGAAGAGTTTGACCTCCTTGGCGCCGAGGTCCTCGGCCAGCCGAAGTCCGACTAGGAAGGCCTCGTATTCCGCTTGGTTGTTCGACGTCAGGAAGGATAGTTCGAGGGATACCTCGATCAGACTGCCTTCCTCGTTTTCGAGGATGATGCCCGCCCTGCTTCCCTTCGAGCTGAATGCTCCGTCGACATAGATCGTCCATTTCTGGGATCCGTTGGTCGAAGGTTTCGGGACAATCATCTCCGCTACAAAGTCGGCCAATACCTGAGCCTTCAGGGCTTTCCTCCCTTCGTATTGGATGTCAAACTCGGCGAGTTCGAGCGACCACCTGAGCATCCTCCCCGCCATGTCCGGTCGTCCAAGGAGCTGTCTTATAGGCTGTTCGGTCCTTACGACGACAGTGTGGGCAAGGAAGTAGTGGCGTAGCCTCCTAGCCGCGGTAACGAGGGCCAGGGCGACTTTCTCTATCTGCTGATACCTGAGCTCGGGGCCTTGGAGGGCTTTGCTCGTGAAGTGAATTGGCTTCTGCCCATCCGGGGTTTCCCGAATGAGGACGACGCTGACTGCTTCACTCGTGATTGCAAGATACAAGAAAAGTGTCTCCCCGCCCTCAGGCCGTGAGAGGACCGGGGGTTGCGATAGGACTTGTTTTAGGTGGAGGAGCGCCTGTTGGGGCGTGTATGTGCCTGACATTGGTCTTGTAAAGAGGTCCTTGTTGGGTCATCTCATATCCTGTGGGTTGGGCTTTCTCGACTGAGGGGCAGACCCTGGCCCAGTCCAGAACAGTTAGGATGCTTTATCTCTCCTTAATGTCATGATGCTTTTAATTCAAAAGTAAATAAATAAATAAATAACAACAACAAATAAACAAATAAACAAAGAAATGGTAGAATTTTTTACATGAATGCCATAGTTTGAAAAATAATGTACCAAACTGCCACAACCTGAAAAAAATTTATCAGAATGCCACACTCTCTTTTTGGGGTCGTCCAATGGAAGGACGAACCAATGATGGTTTTTTAGCACATGTATGAGTTCGGTCAATGGTTGGCCGAACCATTAAAGATCCTTTTTGTTTATTATTTTTGTTTTAAAATATTTATTATAATAGTATTAATTGATATTTAAATGATATTAATTGATATTAATTGATATTTATTATAAAAATATTTTATTTATTATAATATTATTTGTAAAAAATTAATTATTATATTTTTAATGTTATTATATTATTTAAATTATTTTTTAAAATATTAATTAAATTATAATATGTATTATTTAAGTTTTATATATTCTAAAACAAAAAAAATAAAAAATAAAAAAAAAACTTCTTCAATAGTTCGGCCAACTATTAGTTGAGTCCATGCATGGACGAAAATTGCAATATTGATTCATTTTTTTATTGGACGACCTCAAAGACAAAGTATGGCATTCTGGTAAATTTTTTTTAAAACAGTAGCATCTTGAAAACAAAAAATCAAAATGATAGGTTTCTTTTCACAAATAAAAAGAACTGAGGAAGCCTAGCTTCTAGTGTTTAGGTGGTTATGTATTCGATTGTGGGGGTGGGGGGGGGGGGGGGGGGGGGACTTTTTGAGTTTTATGAGGGGGGGGGGGGGGGGGGGGGGGGGACTTTTTGAGTTTTATGAGATTTTGTTAGGATTTAGCATGTAATGGTGTGGTCTATCTGATTAGTACAAAATGATATTTCTTCCGCTTTAAAATGACTGTCGTTATAGAGAAAAAATTTTGTTTTAAAATGACTGTCGTTCTCATTTTTCAATATAGTAATAATTATTATTTTTCAATTGTGTCATATAATTATTACTCTGTACACTATTTTCAATACATTAATAAAACTAATTTAGTAAAAGTGTAATATCTTATGACAATATCATTGCATTCCTTAATCCGTATGCAAAAACTTTAAACGACTGTCATTTTGAAACGGAGGGAGTAAGTTGTTTTCTGATAAGTCAACAAACAACAAACGTGAAAAGTGACATGCAATGGCGTGATCTATCTAATTATGGTGGAAGGATAAGTTGTCTACTGGTAAGTCTAACAAACCTAAAAAAGGTGGAGGACAAGAATATTTATTTGACATTGAACTCTCCCTCCTTCGTTGACTACCTTCAAAATCCTATTATGTGCCTTAATAAATAGTTATTCGAGTGGTCTGACCTTCTCCTTTTGGTGTGAGTGGTTTCGATGTTGCTAGCAGTTTTTTTGTTCTGTTGATGGTGGGACTGACAGTTAGAACTCTGGTTCGTTTTATGTTATGCGTTGCTTCGGTGCTCGTGAGCCTTGGTGTTGTGGTGCTCCTTGTGGGCGTTTCTTGCTGTCTTCTACTGGGATGTGTTTTCAACGTGATTTATAGCCTCTAGCTTCTGGTTTTTTTGTTTGTGTTTCTTGGCACTCCTATCCCATTTATTTGGACATCCTTTCAAAAAAAGACTCATTTAAAAATCAGGATAGAACATACTTCAAAACTCATTAATAGATTATCAACCAACAAGATTATAAGGCAATTAAGGTTACTTTGAATGCAGCTTCTCTTAAGTGAATAATTCACTCTAAAAGCGAGCAATATCCGCTAGTATTAATTAATAACTTAGAGATAGGTACTGTAAGTAAATCCTAAAAAGTATGAGTTTTAAAAAAAATAAAAATAAACACTATTTTTTTTTCTTTACACTTAAGCGATTTTAGATGATCCTAGGACTTTGTTGTAAGTTGTCCATCTCAACTACGACTTTAATGAAATCATAAGAAAAAAATCGTCTCCATGAGGCTCATGGAACCCATGCCATAGCACAAACAAGTGCAAATACTTTTGACAGGTGCCTGTATCAATATCCATAACTCAAACTCAATCGTCTCACCATGTAAGTATAATTTTATACATTTGTATATTCAATACGCAAAACATATTTTATCAAATGACACTTTAGTTACCTTCCATTCGATATAAATGTCATGGAACTTATCATTGTCGTTGGTCTCTAATCCACTGACCCCAGCCACAGTATCATGATGCTCGATACATTGGCAAGCGATACATTGCCACTCATTTTACCAGTGGTTTGCCATTAACTGGGTCTGGATGTTTTTCATAATCGTACTTACAGACTATACATATGTTCAGCCATTTATGAGTCTATGTACGACCTGAAATCTAGCTAAAGAACACATAACTATTATTTTACATTGCACAAAAATGAAAATCTACCAAATAGACCCTTTAGTAGTTTCATAGTGAATATCTATAATCACAAAACTTTAGGCGACAAGGAAATAAAACAAGAGTTTAAAAAAAATGGCAGGAGCCAGGAGTACCGAGGGAAAATAGGGAGATAGAATTAAACAAATATGGTAAAGCTTTGTACCAAGGGATCATGTTGTATTGGCACTGTGTGTCCGAGAAGCCCATATTCCAAAGACAAGAAACCAGAAAACAAACAATATTGCCCAATAACGTGCAGGTCCATACTTGATTCTGGTAAGCACAAACTGCAATAATCAATTGCATGAGAGAAACAATTAGATTTTGATTGGCAGCAGAATTGAAAGAAAAAATTTACAGATCAATTATGTATATGCTGTTAACATCAAGCATCTTCTGTATTTGTTTCCATAGTTTCTGCTGTCATAATTTTGAAAATGATTCATTTGATTATTAAAAGTTCCATGCTGGTTGAAACTGAACAATGAACCAATACAGATAATCACAGTCTTCTTTTATGTTCAACTATTTTTAAAAGCATGGTCAAGTTTTAATCTAGCCAAACAGTAACAATTTGAATCAAAAGTCTTTCAAAATGTATAACAAGGAGGCTCAAAAGGAAGGTACATGAAGTACTTACGAAGCGGAAAAAAATCACAACTGTTAAAGCACAAACACCTCCAAGTAGGATATGAAGACCACTTCTTGCAGTTTTCTGGACAACAAATATAAGCAGCAGTAGTATTAGGCATGTGCTTCTAAACACAATCTATAGAGAATAAGCAACCAACAATACATATAACCATAATTCCCTAATACAAATAATAAGAAAATACCTAAAAAAAACCCACATATAATTATATACAAAAGAGTATGAAATAATTATGAAACTGATAAAAGCGTGCAGTCACTTTTCCGGTCCAAAGCAGTAACTCTTTTGATGACTCGGTAAGCCACCAAACAAGTTTTGGTGTCAAAAACACCCTTAAAACATACAAGCATTATGCTCCTACAACACAAACTAAATGATAGTCCAATAAGACACGCTTCAGACTTTTATTCTTTGCAATATAACAACCTTTTTATAGTTGATTGTTAACTATTAAAAAATTGTTTTAGCCTTGAGCCCCACACTCGCTGCCCTGCAAAGCTTAAAAAGGCAGTTCCAAAGGAAAGTAACACACCTTGCATTGCAGAAGCAAGTGGCATATTTTTTCTTAACAAGATTTGCACATATCACAAAAAAAAGGATGTTGGGCCAACAAAATTGCAAGTGTTTGTATTAATTTAATATGAACTGTTATCTAATCAAAAGACATATCTTCATAGAAGATTTGGGCTTCCAAATAGGTTTGTTGAACAGGAAATTTTGAAGACTAAAATGGGTATCTCTTGAAAATTTAACTCTCCTATCATAATTGACTAAAAAACAAAATCTAGTAGGAATAGGAACAAAGAGGCATGAAGTTCACAATTTTCCTTGTCATTCAGATATCCTTAGAAAAGCATACCCCTGAATAGAATAGAACAGAAGCAGCTAATGGTGGGTTATGTAAAGCAAAGTAGAGGGATAAAAAAAGGAGAGGAAAGGCCTCTGAAGAATAAAGATTCCCAAATGACAATGTTCTCCCAAAATGTAGTCCACTATATCACCAAATACAAAAGAAATAAATACACAAGAGTTAGAATAAGTTAATGATTGCTACATTGGCATGGCATCAATTTCTCTAGGTCATTCTTGCAAGTTACAAAACAGAAATCAAGATCTGTTTTAGTTGATATCGCTCGGACGGTACATGAATGAATGCCTTATAGTAGCAGGCATAAAAATGAACATATTTCATAATCTACACCACAATCATGATCGGACCATTCAATTTCAATATGATCAACTCTTTCGTAGTATACATAAATAAGGCTCTCAATTGAACCTTAAGGATGTGGTTAGAACTAGATGGAGGAAACTGTTAGTTAACTGACCCCCTTGCCAAGAAGTTTGTTGAAATGGGTAGGAAAATGAAGGATAGTCATTTAAAACATCACGTCTAGCTCAATGCCTGTATCACTATCATTATAATGTTCTGAAAATTTAACCATATGCATGCATAATAGGGCACATTTAGGAAGAGAAATATTATCTAAGCAAAACCTTTCATATAAGCATATTAGCAAGTTTGGTTACATAACCCAATTAATATTTGATTTTATGTACCTTCCCAACACGAGGAGCTATAAGCCATGCAAGGGTGATGGTAAGCAGCCCTGTAGCAAGCAGGATCCCAGTACCTTCTACTGCCCACTTAGTTGCAGTGTTCTGTTCAGGTCCAGCTTCTTCGATAAAAATATTCAGAGGCTGTTGAGAAACAAGCTGTGAAACTGAGTCTGGATTGCTATTGTCGTTTAAGTTACTGCTATTATGAGGACAAAACCATAATGCAATTTCACTCAACCGTTGCCTTCGGATAGCAGCCACGGCATCAGGATCCACACTAGTATTTGGACGATCTTGCGCAGGACCAGGATCTCCGTTGACAGTTCTTTCCCTCAACGCTTCATACTCTTTCAAAGAACCAACAACCTTGTTGAAGTCAGATATCTTAATATTATTTGCCACATGTCCGCATATTTCACAAATGGTAGATCCATGGTTGATAAACCACTTGAGTGCACAAGCATAGTGTACCAAAGCAAGGTCATTTTTACAAGAACAACCAAGTTCTAGTAACGTATCTTCATGAGACAAACCATTTTCCAAATCATTCTTACATACAAAAACCTCCCCATCAGGGCCTACAAATTCCATTGTCCCCGCTTTGCTTTCAAAGTTTCTGTTAAGAACCGTATCTTTCGGAACTCCCTTGTCATCAGACTTTACTTCCCCCTTGGTAATGCCCAAAAACTCTAGTGCAGCATCTCCTCGCTTATCAGACTCAGCACACTGGCACACGCGACAACATGGCAACCCCATCTCCCTCTCCACACTAAGTCGAGAACGAGATTCTAGGTCATCCACACGCGATGAACCATCATCAGCAACTTCTTCTTTTTTCATATCTGGCTCATTTTCCTTGCCCATCTGATCAATTATATATTTACACTCAACCAAACAACTTAAGCTTCCAGATCATTGACAGATTCCGCTTCAATAAGATTTATTCGCAACACTATCTTCTACACCGAGAATTACGAAACCAAAAACCGGAACTCTTACATGCTTCTAGAAGGGTGAATTCATAGGTCATACATTCTCCAGCAGAATACAAAATACACAACACTGCAATGCAGATTTAGTTCTTGATAAACCTGAATCATGAATGTTAATTGCACATTACAGAATCCCAATCCTTTATTAAACAACCATAACAAGAACAAAATTGAAGAGAAATCATGAAATTGAGTTGAACAAAAAAGAAAACGTAGATTGAATTGATAACAAGTTAATAACAAAAGTAAATAATGACATTGAATTGAGAAGAATTTGGGACTTACAGTGAATTGGAAGAGGCGAGAAGAAGAAATTGGGCACACACTTGACTACAGACGGATCATTGTGAGTGTTTCGTCTACGATTTTTATTACTGTTGATTACATATTCCTATCTTGTCCTGAATCGTTTCTTTCTCTTTTATTGGAAAAAAAACTTTGTTATTTATAGTAGAATCTGCCATTATGACGTAGATGGGTAACTTTTCCTTTTCAGTCAACAAAACAAATCATGATTATTAAAGTCGGTTTCTTATTATTCACTCATATTAAATAAGAATTTAATTGGTACAGTATGTAAAATAATTTTAGACTCTTACTCAATAATTTTCATGAATCACGCTAGATTATATTGTAAATTTTAAATTATTGATATGATAGGGTAGATTGATGGTTTTTTATTGGATGATAATGTAAAATTATTTTATATTGTCATTGTATACTAATTAAATTCATTAAATAATTAAATATAAATTAATTATTCGATTTCAAATTTAATTAACTATTATAATTAAATGAATTTAAAGGTAAGACAGTTTTACACATACAACCAATTAAAATATTTACAAAATATTTTACATTACATTTCCTTTTTTTTCTTTCATAATTAAATATAAAATAGTATTATTCAATTTATAGTATGCGAGTTTTATTACTAAATTTTTAAATAAAAAACAAAAATGAGAAGAGATAAGATTGTAATTTTTTTATCATAAATTAATTGATTTAGATAATGAATTCTTATATATCAAAGAAAGATATATAAATGAAAGAGGAAGATACTAGTAATTTTACTAAAGATTATTATCATACAAAAGTAAAATGCATTAACATAAAAATAAAAATAATGTTTATTGCATTAAGTAGATGATATAGATGAAAATAAAAATAGTTAATGTTTTATTAAAATCAAAGGAAAGGTTTTCTTTTAAATGAATGAGTCCAAATATGAGAGAATAAACAATCATAACAATCGAGATTGATTACAAATCAACTTGCATAATAACATTCTATCAAATATCATTCTTGATATTTTTTTTAATAATTCTTTTTATAGTTTTTATAAATTTTTCTCAACCTCTCTAAATATTTGACTCATCTCATTTGATCTAATTTCGTTATCATAAAATATATAAATTTTTCTCTGCATGCTCAAATCACTTAAATTTATTTCCACCATCTCGACTATAAATGGCACCCAACACTTTCTTTAATATTGTCATTTATAATTTTATTATGTCTAATTTTATCACACATTCAATACAACATTCTTATCTCTTTTACACTAACTTTATTTTCGTGGTGATTTTTAATAGTCCAACATTTTGTCTTGTGTAACATCGCAAGACTCACCGCAGTCCAATAAATTTTTTCCTTCTGCTTGAGTGGTACCTTTGTGTCACATAAAATTCTTGAAGCGCTACTTCATTTCAGCCATCGAGCTTGAATTCAATAATTTACATCCCCTTCTATTTCTCCATCGTTTTGTATTATGAACTCAACAAATTTAAACCACGTGAATTGTGGGATGATGTGCTCTCGAACTTTCACATCTAAATTAGAAACACTTCTCTTTTTGCTAAACTTACATTCCATTTCATATACTCTTTCTTACTTATACTTATGTGAAAGTCATGCGTTTCTAAAGCTCGTCTTCGCCTTTCATTTAAATCCTTCTTCAAATCTCCAAATAGAAATATATCATCTACAAAAAAGCTTGTATATCGGTGCTAATTCTTGGATCTTCCCCGAATACATCCAAAAATAAAGTAAAAATG
Organism: Lathyrus tuberosus; assembly: GCA_022829125.1. NCBI lineage: Eukaryota > Viridiplantae > Streptophyta > Magnoliopsida > Fabales > Fabaceae > Lathyrus > Lathyrus tuberosus. Next base: position 11,543,902 of record JALAZF010000011.1, on the reverse strand, counting down.
TAGTGACCTAGAATTGAACCTTGATGCAACCTATTGTAATGGGAAATTGTTTGTCTTGTCATCTAGTGTCCACACACCAGTCAATACATCTTCATACATATCTTTATATGCAATATTAAATCTTTTCTTCTCTAGAGCTTTCCATAAAATCTTGCTAGGTACTCTATCATATGTTATCTCTAAGTCAATAAAAATTAAGTGCAAGTTTTGATGGTGCATCTGATACTACTTTATCACACGTCGTAGTAGATAGATCGCTTCCATGGTCGATCTCCCAAGAATAAAACCAAATTGATTCTCAACGAATTTAGCCTATTTTTTTATTTTATGTTCAATCATTATTTCTCATAACTTCATGGTACAACTCATAAGTTTAATCCCCCTATAATTTGCACAATTTTGTATATCTCATTACGAAAAGTCAAACCAAAATTATGAGAAAGTGACTTAATCAAGGATACTAAAACCTTGAAAATGAAGGTGGTGAACCAGGCTCACCCCTCTCTTGGTAGATATTCACTCTATATCGCATGAGGTAAAGCCCCATTACGTCAGCATTGAACCAAGTTTTTAATTAGGGGCAGGGAAAAAAAGCAAAACCTTAGTCGGACATGCTTCTCAAAGACATCTAATAAAGCATTCAAGTACAACATCGCGATGGTTTCCATAAACTAAAAACACTGGACTCAAGATAATAACAGTAACTCTCAAAGGAAAATATCGTGTTGTATAAAAACAAGTAATCAACCCACAATTTTTAAAAGAAACATAAAGGTTAGGAATAAAAGATAGCTCATACAAATATAAAAGGAAACAAAAAGAACGTTTCATTCATTGACAATATTCTTACAAGAATGGCTTAAGAGAATCATAAGGCACATAAAAAAAATTATTACACTGCTTATAAGGTTGGCTTCTCACCAACAATAATCACTTTCCTATTCATTATTTATTGTTGATAATGAATTTATTTACTCAAGATTTTCACATGGTAAAAATCGAAATCCCTATTTACATTGGAAAAAATCGTCTGTGTGTTAAACAAAGTCTTCTAAGCATCGGTTAAGGCCTTTTCATTCTCCTTTATCTCAAGAGACAACTCCTTCACTTCCATACATCCGTATCTCATCACCCACTTCTCTCAAAAGTGTTGTCGACTCGTTAAGCTCAAGAAAAAACACATTCCTTTAAATGACAAGCACACTAAGAGGTTCCTTGATAAATTCCTTCTCTTTTCAAATACTACTGGGCACCAGAACCTCGTCTTTCCCCGCATAATCAAAAGCTAAAAAAGTAGTAGCCTGATGTATTTAGTATGTCATTTCTGTCATCTCCTCGTGACATACCGTATCATTTTTACTCATAAAATATGTGTAGTATTCTTAAAAGACATAAAAGCAAATCTCCTTAGTCGTCCTAGGACCGGGATGGGCAAGGAACAACAGATACAAGTTTACTGGGAAAGGCAGCAGGCCCCTTCATGACCTAACCTTCTCGAGCCCAGCACCCTAACTCAAGGTATATAAAAGGAAAACCCTCATAGGGAAAGGTCACCATGCGCGCCCTTCCTTTGAGATTGATGTGGACAATATCTTCGAGTTTCCAACACCTACATTAATTCAAAGACTCGAAATAGTGAATTTTGGTAGGATCGAGTGAAAATCGTTGTAGACAAAATCTTTTAGTGCTTTGGTTATGAAAAGGTGGCCGACTCAAGGTCGAGTGAATATCTTGACGATTTTACAGCATAGTGAGTTGTGTACAATAGAAGGAAGATACATTTTTAGATATATGTTGCTTAACAGTTGACTTTGAATTTTTAGTTTGTCTGTGATTATAATAATTTAAAATTAGTGAAAGACCAAAGAATTTTTAGTTATTCTCCATTGGAGACTAGATTTGACGCAAGCGAGGACAATGCGTTGAACTAAAATAAATTTGGTGTACAATTTTCTACATCCCTAATTTTTTAAAATGTTGCCTAGTTTGTACAGTTTTAGGTTTTATTTGATTTCTAGAATTTCATGTTGTTAGGTTTTTACTGCTTATAGTGATTTAATTTTTATTCTCAAGTTTCTCTTAAATCTTGTCTGCTAAACATTCTTCTGGTTATTATTCTAGAAATCTTTAATTGTAGATTATTCTACTAATTAATTAAATTGTATACGAACATGTTGTTTCAATTAAACTAGATTAATTATCATATTGTCAGTTGTTTGATTAATCACATAATACATATGTACACACATACTCAATTGTGTAACTCCTTTTCTAAAAAGCTTTTAAACTTTCGCTCATGTGCATTTTCTAAACTCTTATTTTTTAAATAAGTGTAGGGGAAGTTCTATTCACCCAACACTAAAAATACTCTCACCATCAGGTCGACGAGAAAACTTATTTACCTGTTATTGACCCTCTATGGACTAGGGGACCTCGTGACCCTTGTTTCTCCTATTGAAGAATGGATAAAGAGGTTATATTTGTAAAACTGTCACTGGGAGAGGCCTCTCTTTAAGGAAACACATCAATAACTAAAACGAATGGTAGAGGTTTATTCTTCAATGTTTTTCTCACCTAGAGCATCATTTGCTAACAATTTATCTTATCTACAAGTTAAAGCGAAAAAGGTAAAAATAGTAAGTAACCTCGATACAAAACAACCAAATTAATAGAAGAAGTTTTCACTTCTACCAAAAAGGATACACCTCTGCTTTTTGGTGCCCACTTCCATTAACAAATGAACCTTAATGTACCGCCTCTTCCACTTTGTGGATAAAACGCTAGAAGATCCAACACCATTAACAAAGACAATGTCTTTCCTAAAAGTTGTGGGCTTACTCTTTAAATACTTTTCCTTTTGAGATAAGTCATTGAACATATATATGTACGTACTTAGTCCTACCAGTAAATCTGTATGTACACCTTGAATAAACATCAGGTTGAATTTGACAAATACTATAATGAGCAGTACCAGAGGTATGACCAGGTAATATTTATCCTTGAAGTTTTTCACGTTGTCAACATTTACCTTAAACATCTATCTGTATTTCATAAAGGAGAGAAAATCTTGGACCCGATATGTATCAACCGAAGTACATTAGATATTGAAAAGGTGGAAGAAGAGCGTCAAAGTTATATCATCCTTCTTGGATTTGCAACGATATTGAGAGACTTTGACATGAGCATAAATCATAGGATGCAGCTAGGAAAAGAAAATTTCAATGTGGTTGAGAAACCCCACCAAGAAATCATCAAAGGAAAGTTGGAACCCCATCCAAGAAAAAAGACACTCGTGGAGAAGGAGACCACACTCCACACATTGGACACACAACCTTTGGTCACTTTCAAGTGATATGACACACCCCCCTCCAAAAGTCCATATAGATTTCAAACTTCAAATACTGCGAAAGAGGTATTTTTGAGTTTTCACATGAATGCGGAGGAATAACCAGGTGCAATGAACAATTCTTATTTTTTGAGCCATGATAAGCAGTTTTGGGCCTCTTAACCCAATAATTAAATGGGCCGAGCCCAATCCAAACCCACCCATTGCAGCCTTTGCCACGATACCCTCCTTCTAAGCTTCTCCATCGTTCTTCATCCGCCTCCTAAAACCCTAAAAATGGCGTCTCTGCAACTTCGAAGACTCATACTCCGTTCCGTCCGTTTTCGCTCCATATCATTCATTTCTTCATCTCCGATTCAACCACCTCCTCATTCCTCCCACCAATTGCCTTCCAATTTTTCATCACATTTTCAACACTCAACCATTTTCGCTCCACCTTCACTCTTCCAGACCAAATTCTTCTCATCGGAATCAGAATCAGAACCTGTTTCCCCAACCCAATCACTCTCAGAAGAATCGGATCCAATTGCCCGCGCAATCTCATCGGAGCTTCTTAAAGAACCGGAATCGGATCCAAACTCTGTCGCTCAGCGACTCCAACTCAGTTTTTCCCACATTACTCCTACGCCTAGTTTGGTTCTCCAAACGCTAAATCTCTCCCTTGAAGCTGGCAGAACTGTATTGGGGTTCCACCAATGGCTAGCTTCGAATCCCAAATTCACACACACCGACGAAACTCTATCTTACTTCGTCGACTACTTCGGTCGCCGGAAAGACTTCAAGGCCACGAACAAAGTCCTTGCCAGCGGTGGCGCAGGGTCCAAAACCTTACTAGCGGCAATCGATCGGCTTGTTCGCGCTGGTCGGCCAAGCCAGGTAGTTCAGTTTTTCGAGCGAATGGAGAAGGATTACGGTTTGAAGAGGGATCGAAGTTCTCTGAAGGTGGTTGTGGAGAAGCTTTGCTTGAAGGGTTACGCAAGTTACGCGGAGAAGATGACGAAGGATTTGGCTAAGGAGTTCTTCCCCGATGAAGCAATGTGTGATTTACTGGTCACAGGTTATTGCATCGATGGGAAGATCGAAGAAGCTCGGAGGCTTGCCGGAGAGATGTATCGTGGAGGATTTGAGCTTGGTGTAGGGGCTTACAATGCCATGCTTGATTGTGTCTGCAAAATCTGTCGCCAAAAGGATCCATTTAAGCTTAATTCTGAGTCTGAGAAAGTGCTTGTGGAAATGGATCATCACGGGGTTCCACGGAATGTGCAGACATTCAATGTGTTGATAACGAATCTGTGTAAGATTAGGAAGACTGATGCTGCTTTGGGGTTGTTCTTTTCGATGCAAGGGTGGAGATGTAATCCCAATGAGACTACTTTTCTTGTTTTGATTAAGAGTCTTTATCAGGCTGCAAGGTTGGAAGAAGGTGATGGAATGATTGATGGAATGAAATCTTCTGGGTTTGGTGCTTTTCTTGATAAGAAAGCTTATTTTGATTTTCTTACCATTTTGTGTGGCATTGAGAGGATTGATCATGCTTTGAAGATCTTTGCCATGATGAAGGCTGATGGGTGTGAACCTGGAGTTAAAACTTATGACTTGTTGATGAAGAAATTGGGTGCACATGATCGCGTTGATAAGGCTAATGCTCTATTCAATGAAGCTCGGGGTAGAGGATTGGATGTGACTCCTAAAGAGTATGTTGTTGATCCGAGATTTGTGAGGAAGAAGGAGAAGAAAGTTAAGGGTGAGAAGAAAAGGGAAACTTTGCCTGAGAAAATGGCTAGGAAGAGAAGACGCTTGAAACAGATTCGGTTGAGTTTTGTGAAGAAGCCCAAACGGAAGATGGGGCGATGATCTTATAATTTGCACTTAGAAATAGACTTCTCTGTTTGAACATTGTTTTTCATTTTGTCATGATTTGTTTTACTCTTCCATGTGCTTGGATGATGTAATTTAAGAATGGAAATAATGTGTTGAACGAATTTTAAATGCCACATATCCCTGTATTTTGATCTGGTATTTCTAGAACCAGAACCAATGAATTTAAATTAACAACTTATTGCTCTTTCATCAAACCCAGTTTACTGTCACTAGTATTTTTCATGTAATGCACTTGCTTCGGCATCTTTCTCCATTCCCAAATCATTTACATCATGTTTCTATGGCTTCCTGTCTCAGTTGTATATAGAGTTGCCACTATATCAAATGAATCACGAGGAGATCAGTGAAAGCTTCCGTTGTTTTGTTACGGTGAGTTCTACACTTCCATCACTTTATCATCATAAATATCTCTTATCTTTCCCAGTTTTGCTTAATTGACCTTTAATAACTCCGTGGGAAGTGTATTTGGGTGAGAATGACAGTTGGCAATCCATAATGAGATTAAGGAACTTTATAAATAAGTGAAACTTAGTCCAGTTGAGTCAGTCATGCCTGGAAACCTGTGGAAGCATCATTTCATGATTAAAAAATAATTACCAACTAGATTTCCAGGCTATGAAGTGTTGCATTATGTTTTTATACTGTTGCATTTTAGGGCTGCAGCGTTCTTTTTCACTAGATTATACATCCGTGTTATGTTATCGTCGAATACGCTATACCACATTATGATTTGTGTTTTGATGAAATTTATTGAAGTTGTTAATTTTAAGAGTTGATGTTGCGTAGAAATGTTAATCAAGTGTTATAATAAACCTATTGCTACCTCAGAAGATTTGATATACACATTCAAACAGGTTGATTGGTTATAATATACCTATGTTGTATTCCAGCCTTTCCTTTCATAGTTTCGACTTTCAAGGAGAAACATTATTTCCTATGCTGTATTCCAGCCTTTTCTTTCATAGTTTCGACTTTCAAGGGGAAACATTATTTATTGATGGCAAGCTGTTATAAATGTCTTTTCGTTTAAACTCCGGTACACTACACACACCTTCGGAGTAATTGGCAAGCTGTTATATGTAAATGATGAATAGAGCTTTAAGGATTTCGTTTTGGTGTGACTGCAGATATCTATCTAGCCATTGTCTAGATATTTTTCCATTAACATTTGGAAAATATAGTGGTGTGGAACATATCTAATACAAATCAACCTTCATTCTGATTTCAAAAGGTTTTAAATAAGTAGATATATCTTCCTAGAAGTTCTTATAATTGATTGATTTTGTCAGACTCCTATGTGATCTGGAGAGTAAGGATTGCCTTGACTTTTAGAGTTGTCTGCGGACAATAGCCTTATCATTGGTGTTGTTTCTAAGTTCTAACTCCAAAAATCACAGCCGCCTATTTTCTTCAAATCTCAACAACATATGTTAGAGCTGATTTTCTCTTGCAGTAATCTAAATTAAGCATAAGCATTCAAAATGCACGCCGTGCAAAGTGTCATGGTCTTGTCTTTTTCTAGTCATGAAATTAGATTTACCATTTGATTATTATGGGTACAGTTGTTGGTAAATGGTATGTGAACCTGATCTAGTGCTCAAGTGTATTGTTTCATTTGAAATATTGAAAATTGATGCTTACGCCCATTCTTGATTGTTAACTTTTGTAGGACTACCCATTTGCCAATACTGAAATTTACATGAGAACAAGGTCTTATTGTTGTAAAACTTCACATGGTGGCTGTAGTTAAGTCAATTCATCGCAGCTGAAAATAAATTTTAGTTTAATTGGTATTTGGTTCTAATTGTATGTCAATACATTGTAGTTACTCCCTTCGGCTCATAATAAATGTCTTATTTGAGCAATGTGCGGTTTTTAAAAAAATGATTAGATGTGTTGATTTTAATAATAAAATTGATATCTTTTACTAAAATATTCTTATTTATTATAGTTAGCTGAGTAGTTGAAAAGCGTGAAAATTAATGAATAGGGGTATAATAGTGGAAAAAAATACTAAAAGTTGTATTGGTATTCTAAAGAGACATTTATTTTGAGACATAAAAAAATGCAAATAAGACACTTTTTATGAGACGGAGGGAGTATTTATTTCAAACAGTTTTAAAAATTCCAGTTTTCGACTGCGTAATTGTTATTGCAGCTATGCATTTCAATAGTTGTTGAATACTTGTTGGCTGTAATTTTGTTTTATTCTTCATTTAATCAAAGACAAACTGTCATGGATAATAATTTGCTTTATGAAATGAACTTTGGTGAGTATTATGAATGGTTAAAACTTCAAATGCAATTGTTATAGATTCTTTTTTAGTGTTACTTTTAGTTGTGCTAATTTCTCTGTACTTTGTCGGGCAGTGTTAAAATGCTTTCCTCAATTCAATTGGCAGGTTTTGTAGGTGTCAATCAAAGTATAAGAAATATGTCATTCATACATATTGAAGATGAAATTCTCTTTTAAATCCACCATATGAATAATTTTTGCAGAGATCTGGAAGAGTCAGTTCGCAGGGAAACATGGCATTTATGGAGAAAGATGAAGTCCTCTAACATAGTTATACTTATGTATAAACTTTTTCTCAATTAAAGTAAGACATTGTAAGTATATGTAGTTTTTTTTAACAAAGATCTCATTTTCCCTGTCAAAAAATCATGCATCACAATCAAGTTGTTTTAATAACCTCCTCTAACGAGCAAACCTTATTAAAAATTAAAAAATAAATTGTAGACTAGCTTTTGGACTACAAAATTATACACTAATAAGGTTTGCTCATCAAAAAGAAAATATCGAAATAAGTTGGGCCAAACAGAGTATGCATGTTATGCCGACTCTGTTTTTATTGGCTCATAATGTGCACTATAAATAAAATTCAATTTTAGGATTTAATAAATCAGTGTTGTTTATTACAAGAATGGTCTGAGCCCGCATATAATGCCTACTCTTTTTAGATTTTGATTCTCTTTGGGTTTCTCTGTTTGCATATATTCATTTAATTTAAAAGGCTCGAAGATGACATCACGTTTCTTGTCGCAATTGAATAATTGACCAGGCTTTCCTGCAATAGAAGACATTTGACATTTGCTTGTACATGCATGTCTACGTTTATGTCTACGTTTCTGTTGTGTTTAATGTGTCTATTTTAGATTCATTAAATAATCTTTGTATCATGGTTGTTAGGATCGCGCTTTAACTCCCAAAAGCGTACGATCTTACGCTCCGGCAACCAACCACCGCTCTATTTGGAAAAAAGATCGTGAAAAGGAAAGAAGCGTGGAAAGCGTAGAGGAAAAGCGTGAAAGCTTAGGATTGTACGATCCAAACGATTTATTTAGGGTTTGTTTTGGAACTTTTTGATCCGTTTTGGATCTGTTTTGACCCGGCCCAAAAATTGACTAATTATACCCTAAACGGCAGCAGCGCTTTTTTATTAGGGTTTTGGGACTTGGAATATCTTAAATGCACTTTTAGAGAAGTGAAAAAAACTTATCGTGAAATCTGCCCAGCCACCAAAACCATTGAAACTGCAAAACCTCTTCATCTGTTCTTCTGCATCGATTAATCAAATGATGATTAGGTTTCTTCTCTTCATCTATTCCTCTATAAATTCTCATCAAATCATTCTTTTCTTCTCATCTTTTCCATCCTTACACTCCAATACATCTTCCTTAATTACTAAACAGAGCTTTTCAAAAAAAATTCCACCATGTCTTCATCAATTCCGATTGTTGGAGCCTCATCATCTGCACCCCCAGAGTTCAAAATAATATGACAGGAAGGAATGATATAGCATGGAAGCATGGAGTTTCTGTTGATGGAGGAACAAGAAAAATAAAATGTAATTACTGTTCAAAAGTAATTTTTGGAGGAGTTTATAGGTTGAAACATCATTTAGCTGGTACACAACTCAATGTTTGTGTATGCAAGTCTGTACCTGATGAAGTGAAAGTTCAGACGTGGGAAATTGTTAAAGCATTACAAGTTAATCACAACAAAAAATCTGATGATGATACGGATGTTGATTGTGTAAGAGGGAAAAGGCCTGTAGAAGATGACTCAAATGCTACACCAAAAATTTGAGAGAAGAAGCGTGTTTAGAAATTGCTTCATTCTTCTACAACAATGCCATTGCATTTAATGTGGCAAAGAGTGAAGAATTTCAGAGAATGTTGGAGATGGTATCCAGGCATGGTCTTGGATTTAAGGCACCTTCATATCATGAAATCAGAACCAAGTATTTGAAACAAAAAATGGAGGAAACAACAAAGGATATTGAAGAACACAAACTCATTTGGAAAAAAACAGGGTGCACGATTATGAGCGATGGATGGACCGATAAAAGAAGGAGAACAATATTGAGCTTCTTAGTAAACAACACTAAAGGTACTGTTTTTTTGAAGTCGATTGATGCTTCTCATATATCAAAAACCGCTGATAAGATATTCGAGATGATTGATCAAATTGTGGAAGAAGTAGGGGAAGAAAACGTAGTTCAGATCGTGACCGACAACGCGGCAAACTACAAAGCTGCTGGAGCTATGTTAATGGAAAAAAGGAAGAAATTATACTGGATACCATGTGCAGCGCATTGCATCGATCTCATGTTAGAAGATTTTGAAAAAAAGACCACAGTTCATCGTGATACAATTGCAAATGGTAAGAAGGTAACTCAATATATCTATTCTAAGTCTTCTCTCATTTCTTTGTTGCAACACTTCACTAAAGGAAAAGGAAAAGATTTGGTTAGGCCAGCTGTAACTCGATTTGCAACTTCATATTTAACTTTGGGTTGTCTCATGGAGAATAAAGAAGCATTGATAAGAATGTTCACCTCTAATGAGTGGACATTTAATGAGTGGACATTAAGTAAGTTTGCGAAATCAACCGAAGGAAAACAAATTGAAGTAGTTGTAATGGATAAAGAGTTTTGGAAAAATATTGTCATATGTTTGAAAGGTGCTTTTCCATTAATCAAAGTCCTTCGATTAGTTGATTCGGATGAAAAGCCAGCTATGGGACTTATCTACGAAGCAATGGATGAAGCCAAAGAAAAAATTCAAACCAACTTCAATGGTGTCCAAAAAAGGTAAATATATGATTGCTTGCAAAGAATGGTGGAAGATGTTGGTGAAATTAGCAAAATTGATGCACAACTTGAGGATTTTAAGAGAAAAGCAAAATTCTTTGGTAGTTCGATTGCAATGGCTGCACTCAAAACCAAAACTCCAGCCCAATGGTGGGAGTCATATGGGGATGAGCATCTGAAGCTTCAAGCTTTTGCAATTCGCGTGTTAAGCTTAACTTGTAGTTCATCAGGTTGTTAACACGCGAATTGCAAAAGCTTGAAGCTCCGGATGCTCATCCCCATTTGACTCCCACCATTGGGCTGGAGTTTTGGTTTTGAGTGCAGCCATTACAATCGAACTACCAAAGAATTTTGCTTTTCTATTAAAATCCTCAAGTTGTGCATTAATTTTGCTAATTTCACTAACATCTTCCACCATTCTTTGCAAGCAATCATATAATCCACGCTTAACTTCATAGTCGACTTTAAAATCAACACCATAGTGTAGTTGCGGATTGAGGTAGTATCCTGCAGCATGTAGAGGTCTATGGAGTTGTTTATCCCACCTCTCATCAATAATATCCCATAAAGGCTTGAAACTAAATTAGAGAGAAAAATAATGAGTTAGTTGCGGTACAGAGCAGCTGCTGCAAACAACAGTAATAGAAGGGGCAGCAGAGGACATCATAGCAGAAAATATGTATAGGGCAGTAAAATATATTTACCTTTTTTGGACACTATTGAAGTTGGTTTGAATTTTTTCTTTGGCTTCATCCATTGCTTCGTAGATAAGTCCCATAGCTGGCTTTTCATCCGAATCAACTAGTCGAAGGACTTTGATTAATGGAAAAGCACCTTTCAAACATATGACAATATTTTTCCAAAACTCTTTATCCATTACAACTACTTCAATTTGTTTTCCTTCGGTTGATTTCGCAAACTTACTTAATGGCTACTCATTAAATGTCCACTCATTAGAGGTGAACATTCTTATCAATGCTCCTTTATTCTCCATGAGACAACCCAAAGTTAAATATGAAGTTGCAAATCGAGTTACAGCTGGCCTAACCAAATCTTTTCCTTTTCCTTTGGTGAAGTGTTGCAACAAAGAAATGAGAGAAGACTTAGAATAGATATATTGAGTTACCTTCTTACCATTTGCAATTGTATCACGATGAACTGTGGTCTTTTTTTCAAAATCTTCTAACATGAGATCGATGCAATGCACTGCACATGGTGTCCAGTATAATTTCTTCCTTTTTTCCATTAACATAGCTCCAGCAGCTTTGTAGTTTGCCGCGTTGTCGGTCACGATCTGAACTACGTTTTCTTCCCCTACTTCTTCCACAATTTGATCAATCATCTCAAATATCTTATCAGCGGTTTTTGATATATGAGAAGCATCAATCGACTTCAAAAAAACAGTACCTTTAGTGCTGTTTACTAAGAAGCTCAATATTGTTCTCCTTCTTTTATCGGTCAATCCATCGCTCATAATCGTGCACCCTGTTTTTTTCCAAATGAGTTTGTGTTCTTCAATATCCTTTGTTGTTTCCTCCATTTTTTGTTTCAAATACTTGGTTCTGATTTCATGATATGAAGGTGCCTTAAATCCAAGACCATGCCTGGATACCATCTCCAACATGCTCTGAAATTCTTCACTCTTTGCCACATTAAATGCAATGGCATTGTTGTAGAAGAATGAAGCAATTTCTAAACACGTTTCTTCTCTCAAATTTTTCTTGAAAATATTGTTGATTGTGGCTTGAGTGTTCCTCCTCTTGGAAAGATTTATTGGTGTAGCATTTGAGTCATCTTCTACAGGCCTTTTCCCTCTTACACAATCAACATCCGTATCATCATCAGATTTTTTGTTGTGATTAACTTGTAATGCTTTAACACGTCTGAACTTTCACTTCATCAGGTACAGACTTGCATACACAAACATTGAGTTGTGTACCAGCTAAATGATGTTTCAACCTATGAACTCCTCCAAAAATTACTTCTGAACAGTAATTACATTTTATTTTTCTTGTTCCTCCATCAACAGAAACTCCATGCTTCCATGCTATATCATTCCTTCCTGTCATATTATTTTGAACTCTGGGGGTGCAGATGATGAGGCTCCAACAATCGGAATTGATGAATACATGGTGGAATTTTTTTTGAAAAGCTCTGTTTAGTAACTAAGGAAGATGTATTGGCGTGTAAGGATGGAAAAGATGAGAAGAAAAGAATGATTTGGTGAGAATTTATAGAGGAATAGATGAAGAGAAGAAACCTAATCATCATTTGATTAATCGATGCAGAAGAACAGATGAAGAGGTTTTGCAGTTTCAATGGTTTTGGTGGTTGGGCAGATTTCACGATAAGTTTTTTTCACTTCTCTAAAAGTGCATTTAAGATATTCCAAGTCCCAAAACCCTAATAAAAAAGCGCTGCCGTTTAGGGTATAATTAGTCAATTTTTGGGCCGGGTCAAAACAGATCCAAAACGGATCAAAAAGTTCCAAAACAAACCCTAAATAAATCGTTTGGATCGTACGATCCTAAGCTTTCACGCTTTTCCTCTACGCTTTCCACGCTTCTTTCCTTTTCACGATATTTTTTCCAAATAGAGCGGTGGTTGGTTGCCGGAGCGTAAGATCGTACGTTTTTGGGAGTTAAAGCGCGATCCTAACAACCATGATCTAGTCTATATATTTTCAAGTATATTAATTATTCAATGTATCTAAAATGTAAATTTTTTCTTATACATAGGATCAAAAGGAATATTGGTTTTAACTTAAAATATAAATGAAATATCAAATATTATTTGTCTATAAATATTATTGAAGAAAAATGTCACACCATAATATCGAATCCCATTAATATATCGTTATAGATACCTATCTTAGTGAACATTTGTGTCCTTATTTTTCATCATTTTAGTCTTGATGAACATAAAATAGAAGGTAGTGCAAGATAAGGCACCCTCACCCAACTCCCTTTGATTGAATCCAATCCAATTGATGGCTGCTGTCATGAGTTATGGTTTTCACCTTCCCTAATACCTTGTTTGCCTCTTTTAGCATCATCCTTCTTCTTACCCCACTCGTGTAGCCTCAGGTGCAGCTCTGCAGCAGCAATCAAGAAGTAAATAGCTTGCTTTGGAGTCAGGATATTAACAATCCCCTGCAAAGCTCTCAGCCTTAAATCATCAGCTTTATGAAGAATCTTCTCCAAACCTTCCAGCTTAGCTTCAATAACCGATTCAATTCTCTCTTCCAAATCCTTCTCGTTTTCTCCTCTTCCAATCATTTCAGAAACCACATGAGACAACTCCACCATCGGAGCATCGGCAATCGTTTCCTGATGCTCGGCCATCATATCAGCGATTTCCCTCTCCTTTCTAATAGTCCTCCTTTGCAAATCATCAATCTCGGCTAGCTGAGACGCCGAGAGATCTCCCAGGTCACATGTTTTTTGTCCTTGAATAAGGTCATTCAACCTAGCTTGAAAGTGCATACTGCATTTTGAATATAGTAAATGAAATGCCATGCTTGGTCTCCAACCACCAATCCAAAGAAAAGCTGCTTCTAAAGAGCTTAACCATGGTGGTGAAAACATGGACAAAACATCTTTCTTTGCACACATAGACCTTTCTTTGTAGTAATACTCATAATGCTCAACAACCTTATCAATCACTACATGCATTTTGTCATCTGTGAGCTGAGGTTGAGCCGAAGTTGCTGCTACAAGTTCATTCAGATATTTGTTTTGCTCAACCATCCAACACTCAAAAAAATTGTGAAAACTTTCACCATCAAAGTTAATGTCATCAGTGGCACTTCTTGGAAACACAGACATCACTTTTGACGGTGTAGAGTATTTCTCAATTTTCTTGGTGCATGAACCTGAAAGCCATGTTTCCATGTTTTTATAGTCAAATGGTGTGTTAAAAGTGTAATTATTGCGGCTTTCAGTTTCAGGTTTTTTGCCGTTGGTTTTATAGTAATTAGACATATTTTTATTGATAACTGAGAGCTGGTTGTTATCGAAAATGTAAAGACTACTTGCTCAAATTGTTTATTAATTGAATATACGGAATGATATCATCATAGTTGGATGAGATGTGGAGAACTTGAAGAAAAAAAGAATGGCAGAAGCAACTAGAAAGCTTCACCAACTATTATTTTTTGAAAAATAATGCTTTCCCAATGTCGACCAGAGAAAGTCGGCAAAGTGCTTCTTCTTGAGGAAGAAAGAACACAACAGAAAAACGTAAGAATTTCATTGTCATTTTGTGAATATTATATGTATTATTATAGATATATGGTGGATTATTATAGATTTTGATTGTCCCAAAAGATTGACTGTATTGGTGCGGCTGGACCGTTTTTTTTTTAATTTTTGTCATGTGATAAGGCATCATTTGAATATTTGATGTTTGTTGTTATTGTTTTGTGTTACAGTCGAACTGGCATGTTACTCACCTGATCCCACATCACATCTAGCTGGATTCAAATTTCAGATAATTGTCATTACTCACCTGACCTCACTTTCTTAGAACTAGCGGGATACCCGTGCATTCGCACGGATATCCGTAGATGACGCGCATTTGTTTTTATTTAAAATTTAGAAAACAATAGAATTAATAAAAATTAGTAAATATAAAAAATATAATTTACATTTTATAAAAAAAATAGAATTAATACTGCGAGCATTGGTTTGTATTTTTTATAAAAATATTTATATAATAATTTAGTTTTATAATTATCAAATAATATCATAGTATTTGTAAATATTATTTTAACTGTATAAATAAATATTATTAACATAAATAAATATATTTTATTTAAGTATTATTACAAATATATATTTCGTGGGATATTCATATCAGTACCCGTATGTTCGTCCGAGTATTTGTGTGTTACGCGCATTTTTTTAAAATAGGATTAATAAAAATTTGTAAATAAAAAACTATAATTTATATTAAAAAAAAAGATAGAATCAATACCGCAGGCATCAGTTGGTATTTGTTATAAAAATATTTATGTAATAATTTAGCTTTATGTAATAACAATTTTTTAAAATAAAATTGAAATTTCAAATATTGATATTTAACTCATTTCTAGAATAAAATGTTAAATTTATCAATATTTTTTATAAAAATTTAATACATAATAAAATGTATTTAATGATATTTATTGTTCTGGACCGGGCAGGGCTTCCTGCCCTTAAGGACCAGGCCCAATCCATCATAATTGGCAAACAGACCCAATAGGCACAATATAGTCGTTGGGCACAATATAGCCGTTGGGCGTGTCCCCTTCACGCGCAGAGTAGTTCACGCGACCAACTGCCTCCCCGAATATCACGGAAACAGTTGGAAAGACCACGCGCCTTGCCCTCCATCTGGCAATCCCTCATTGGTCGATCAGACGCTTTGTTCGCCAGAAATCCCTCTATAAAAACCCCCTCGCTTGAGAGGGGCAGGTATCACAAATCATATACTTGACTTCTCTTACTTGTTTTTCCCCTTTTTTGACCAAATATTTACTTTGGCATCGGAGTACCTTGCAGGTACCTCCACCCCTTTTTCCTCTCTTACGAGCATCAACTTTTGTCCTACACGAAGGCCACGACGATCTCCTTCTGGTCCTCTCCGATCAGTGGCGCCGTCTGTGGGAAACCAGCTTCCCCGTCTTTCACCAAGATTCTCCCTTGTTCAACAAAGACCAAAGCTTCATCCTTCCAAATCTCAGATCGACATGGCCTTCATCAAGAGCGATGTTCACCAAGACTATGTGGCCCCTGCGGCCAACAACAGCAACGACCACGCTTTCGTCGGGCATATCCCGCAGGAAAGTGACCAACGAGACGGAAGACCTGCTTCACCGAGACCCGGCGAACCAAAGCCGCGAACATCCGCCGTGGAGCTCACCTTCGAGCCCGTTCCGGTCCCCCAGGATGCTGATCCGACCACCGCGCGCTCATCGCTTCTCTCAACAACTTAAACCTCCTGATCCTCCAGCAGGGGGAGAAACTCAATGCTCTCGAGCATATCCTTCAGGAACGCCTGACATCAGAAAAACTGACGAGTCTTTCCCCGCGTCCTCGGACTCCCTCGAAGCGAAGACGCGACACCCTCTCCCCGGAGAGGAAACGTTCGAAATCGAGGGATCCTACACCCGACCTAGCCCGACGACGCCATCAGTCTCCCCCGCGAAGATCCAGGCACTCCCCGGTTTCCAAGAGGCCTCGACACGCGGATAACTACGATCACCGTCGCACCCGCGGGCGTTCTCCTCGCCAGAGTCGAAGCCGCGAGCACAGTCGTTCCCTTTCGTACTCTCCTAGTTCCAGCAGTGACAATGACGTCCACGGTCCGTTCACAAGGGACATCCTCGACACTCGAATTCCCCGCGGATTGGAGAAACCACCCACGTTGACAACCTACGACGGGACAACTGACCCCCGCGAGCATATCAAAAACATAGAGGCTATGCTCCAATATCACGGTGTCTCCGGGGCTATCAGATGCAAAATGTTCCCTATCACCTTGAGAAAAGGAGCGATGGCATGGTTTAAACGACTTCCTCGCAGATCCATCTCTTCGTGGAGGGAGTTAAAGAGCCAGTTTGCCCGACATTTCACAGCTTCCCAACGACACCCTAAGTCGGAAGCTACGTAGGAGGCCATTATACAGGGCAGGGATGAATCCCTGCGGGCATACATTGAAAGATTCAACAAAGAAGCGGTTGAAGTCCGAACAACGGATCACATGAAGAAATACCTCCTCGAAAAGGGACTCCGACCCAAAAGCGACTTCCGTAAGGCCGTAGGGATCGAAGCTCCCTGCACACTGACAGAGCTTCTTCGGAAAGCGAAAGACTACATCCGTTACGAGGAAAAAAAAGCCGCATTCCATACCCAGGACTTGAGAGATCGCGAAGCACCCCAGGCATCAAAAAAAGATGAGGCGGAATCATCCAGGCAAGGGAAAGAGAGAAGGCGCGATGAGCGTCCTTGCAAAAGCAAAGGGCCGGCTGGCCGGTTTACGGAGTACACCGTACTCACAACCTCGCGAGAACGCATTCTCTTCGACTGCATCAACACCGAATTCAAACAAGGGGTGTCAGGTTCCCTAAACCGACCACGTCCAAAGGAAACGTCAACAAAAGCAAATACTGTCGTTTCCATCGTAGTCACGGCCACGTAACAGAAGACTGTGTGCACCTTAAGGACGCTATAGAGATCCTCATCAAAGAGGGTCACCTGAAACAATACGTGAAGAAGGGAGAGTCATCCCGAAGAGACACATCTGATCCGAAGAAAGAAGCAGAATCAGCCCCCTCCAGTCCTCCCCCACAGGTCGCAATGGCCATCAGCCGACCAAAGGACTTCTTTATTCCTGACCACCTCGACCTGACTTCCCAGGCATTCGTACACAGCACCTGGGAAGCCTTTCCTACGACCATGGTTATCTCATGTGGGGGGTACCATGAGCTCACGATAGGATCCATCAAACGAAAGTTTGAACAGCTGATAGACAGCAGCCCCGACCAGTTGTGCACGATCGACAAAGGTAAAGGGCGCTCGCAGCCGATCACATTCTACAGAGAAGAACTCCCCGGAGGATCACCGAATTCCCATATTCCTCTGCTGATCAGGGCCAAATTATCATCTACCGATGTGCGGATAATCCTGGTCGACCAGGGCAGTTCCGTGGACATCATGTATTCCAGCCTGTTCCGCGCGCTGAAACTGAATAAGTCCAACCTCTCACCATACGTGGGATCGGATCTCCAAGGATTCAACGGGGCAACAACCCGACCTTGGGGTTACGTGGAGATACCGGTCACGTTTGGCGAGGAAGAGGCATCTCGGACAATCAAAACGCAGTTCTTAGTCATTGATTGCCCGTCGCTCTATTAGTGCATCCTTGGCAGACCAGCTCTTGCCGAACTCGTTGTTGTCCCCTCTACGGTCCACCTCAAGCTCAAGTACTACACCGAGAAAGGCACGTCGCAACTCTTCATGGTGACATCAAGGCTGCTCGCCGATGCTTTGAGGCCACAACAAAAGGACAGAATTAGATCGCGACGACGGCAAAGTCGGCAAAGCGCACTAGAGAGGAGGAGGTTCCAGCTGAAGATGACCAGCCAGAGAAAAAGCCCACGCTTCCCGTGCATACCATCGACCTCGATAGCAGACTTCCTGAAGACGGAGATGAAGACCATGGCGAAGATAAAAAGCCAAGAGTAACAAGCTCCCCGTCCCCTACGCTCCTACGACCAGTTCCAGATGGGGAATTCGAGATCATCACCTTCAGCAACAACCCCAACAGGGGAGTAAAGATAGGCGCTGGTCTCCCCGAAGAGGTAAAGGAAGAATTAAAGAAATGCCTTGACAACAACGCCGACCTGTTCGCCTGGAGTGCAGCGGATATGCCCGGCCTTGATCCAGAAACTGCATGTCACCACTTGACGATTAATCCAGCTGCCTGCGCCATTGCCCAACGAAGAAGGAAACAATCCGAGGAAAAGGCACAGGCTGCCGAAAAACTTGTACAAGACCTCTTAGAGGCAAAATTTATTTCCGAGGCCAGGTATACGACCTGGCTCTCAAATATTGTACTTGTAAAGAAAAGTAATGGAAAGTGGCGCATGTGCATTGACTACACTGATCTCAATCGGGCTTGCCCGAAAGACGCTTATCCACTGCCGAGCATAGATAAACTCGTAGATAATTCTGCAGGTTTCAAGCTCTTGTCCTTCATGGACGCTTATTCGGGATACAACCAAATCCCAATGGCAGACGAGGACAAGAGGTACACGACATTCATGACCTCCTCGGGGAATTATTACTATAACGTAATGCCCTTTGGACTAAAGAATGTAGGGGCCACATACCAACGCATGATGAACAAAGTTTTTCGATCAGAAATCGGTGACATGCTCGAAGTATATATGGGTGATATGATCGTGAAATCCCAAGAGGAATCCGACCATACCACCCACTTAGGCAAGGTGTTCGACCAAGCTCGAAAATGTAAAATGCATTTTAATCCAGAAAATGCACCTTCGGCGTGCGAGCAGGAAAATTCCTCGAATTTTACCTCACCGAAAGAGGAATAGAAGCAAACCCAGACAAATGCCGAGCACTCGTGGAATTCCCCGCGCCGCGGTCGAAGAAGGCGATACAATCCCTCAACGGGATGCTCGCGTCCCTTGCTCGCTTCGTAAGCAAGTCCGCCCAGCACGCCCTGCCCTTCTTCAAATTACTCAGGAAGGAGGCAAATTTCGAGTGGACGGACGAATGTGAGCAGACCCTTGCCCATTTCAAACAAGCCCTGTCCGAGCCACCAGTACTGTCCCGACCAGACCGCGGGGAAACCATATACCTGTATCTCTCTGTGGCCAACGAAGCAGTAAGTGCAGCACTTATTCGCGAGACTACTGACGGACAGAAGCCCATCTATTTCACCAGTAAAGCCCTACAAGGACCCGAAGTCAGGTACACGCAAATAGAACGGGTGGCCCTTGCTCTCATAGTCACCGCGAGGAGACTCAGATATTACTTCCTAGCGCACACTATCGTCGTCAGAACCGACCAGCCTATTAGGCAACTGTTAAGCCGACCAGATATGGCGGGCAGGATGCTAAAATGGTCCCTTGAACTGGCCGAGTTTGACATTCACTACGAGCGGAGGAAAACCCTCAAGGCACAGGTCTTGGCCTACTTCGTGGCAGAGATGACTCCGGAACCATCCCCTCCGGGAGGGACACAGGAGTGGATCATTTACGTGGATGGCGCATCAAGCCCCTCGGGCAGCGGAGCAGGAATTATCCTCGAAAACGAGGAAGGGACCTTGATCGAAGTGTCCCTGGTCCTCTCCTTCAAAACATCCAACAATCAAGCCAAGTATGAAGCCTTCCTCGCAGGGTTACGACTGGCCAAAGACGTCGGCGCGAGAAAAATAAAAATCTGCACTGACTCCCAGCTCGTGGCGTCCCAAGTACGAGGAGAGTTCCAAGCAAAGAACGACCAACTAGCCGAATACTTGGCCAAGGTGAAAGAAAAAATGGCGGAGTTTGAAGCATGGGAAGTTCAGCACGTCCCGCGCGAACAAAATACCCGAGCAGACATCCTCCCTAAATTAGCCAGCACCAGGAAAAAAGGTGGAAACAAGTTCATCATACAAGAAATACTGGCTAGCCCGAGCATTTTAAAACCCGACCTGCTTGATGTTAACGTCATCGGAGATCTCCGTTGTTGGATGACCCCGGTATACAATTATCTCACTAAAGGGGAACTCCCCGAAGACAATAAGGAGGCCAGTGTAACTAAGCGACGAGCCTGCTCGTACGTACTGGTCGAGGACAAATTATATCGATGAGGGTTTTCAATCCCCCTGTTGAAGTGTGTCGACGATGCCCAGGTCCCCGAAATCTTACAAGAAATCCATGAGGGCATCAACGCACAACACCTAGGAGGAAAATCCCTGACTCGAAAAGCCCTGCGCGCAGGATATTACTGGCCGACCATGCAACACGACGCCAAAGAACATATACAAAAATGTGACCGCTGCCAACGCCACGGGGACATGCATTTGGCGCCACCCAACGAGTTGAAGACCCTCTCCTCGCCGTGGCCCTTCGCCTGATGGGGGATGAACATCCTAGGCCCCTTTACAATGGGATCTTATCAAAATAAATTCCTAATCGTGGCCGTCGACTATTTCACAAAGTGGATTGAAGCCGAAGCTCTCGCCAAGATCACAACCTTCAACATATTGCGTTTCTACAAAAGAAACGTCCTCGCCAGATTCGGGGTACCCCAGGCCCTCGTAACTGACAACGGAACCCAATTCACAGACAGAAAATTCCAAGACTTCGTCGTCAAATTAGGAACGAAACAACACTTTACTTCGGTCGAGCATCCCCAGACCAACGGGCAAGCGGAGGCCGCGAACAGAGTAATCCTACGCGGATTGAAGCGAAGGCGAGGCGAGGCCAAGAAAAGGTGGGTCGAGGAGCTCCACAGCGTCCTCTGGGAGTACAGGACAACACCTCACTCCACCACCGGGGAAACCCCTTTCCGACTAGCATATGGAACAGAGGCGGTAATACCGGTGGAGATAAGGGAACCCTCCAGAAGGACAGAAGCTCCCCTCGACGAGGAAATGAACGATGATGCTCTACGTGAGGAGCTCGATCTGGTCGAAGAAATAAGATCAGGGGCTGCCCTCCGCGAGGCCGCGTTAAAGCAACAAATAACGTTGCGACATGACGCCAGAGTCGTAAAGCGCGACTTCCCCGTAGGCAGTCTGGTCCTGCGCAGAAACCAGAAGGATTCTCGCGAAGGGAAACTGGCAGCGAACTGGGAAGGACCTTATAGGGTCAAGTCCAAAACGGGCACGGGAGCATATTACTTGGAAACACTGGACGAAAAACAACTTGCTCGACCATGGAATGCTGAAAAACTCAAGCAGTACTACAGCTAAGTCCTTAACCACGAGGATATACAAATTGCCGACATAACCACCCCAAAACGGGGAGAGCTGCGTGACCATCGTATCATGCCCTGGTGAAGCATGACACGCATTACAACACCGGCCAACTTCTGCTTATTGTAAGAGTAGATCCTGCGCACAACGGGGACACCTCAACCGAGCTCCGCCGTTGCCGCACCATTCAGGCAAGACACCCAGCTCGCGATGGGAACAGTCCAAGCCTATGAGATTAGTACCTCAAACGAAGTCCTAGCCTCATCATGGTCAAAACCACTTCGCCCTCCTCGGTAGGTTTCACACCTCGCCGAGCACACACACATACATTTAAACAAAAAGAGAAAAAGTCCATGATAAAACATTCACAAAATCCAAGTATATTAAAATACCGGGCATGATCGGGTAATGTCATAAATACAAAAAAGGGGCAGCGCCCATACAAATTGATAAGGGCACGCAGGCCCACAAAACATGCTAAAAACAACAAAGTCCTATTCAGCGACCTCACTCTCCTCTTCGGCAGGAATGACCTGACCGTCAACCACCTTGTTGAACAAACCCATCCCATCCGTCATGAGTTGCACGTCAGAGTTGAGGGCCATCATCTGCTCTTTCGCCGCACTGAAATCGAACTCAGCTGCTTTCAGGTTGTCCTCGCCAAGGATCCTAATCCTCCCGATCAAGTCAGCCCGCGACTTCAGGGACTTCTCGTCATCATATTCATCCTGGACAGCTGCAGTCAAGCCTTCCAATTCAGCGATCCTCGCCTGCAGACGTGCCTTCTCCTCGTCAGCCTTAAGCGCAGCTAACTTCAGCTGGGTCACCTCCGTCTGGAGCAGCACCTTGGCCTCCTCGTGACCTTCAAACTGTTTTAAATCGTTGAACAGCTTGTTGTTTTCCGTCTCCAGCTTGGTAATTCAATTCTTGGACGTCACGAGGCTCGCCCGAGTAGCAGCTTCATCGTCGGCGAGGACAAGGGCAGCTTCAAGGACCCTAAACATGCCCGCCGCATCCTGGCATAACTGTTTTCTCCTCACTTTAGAATTGGCATTCAGAATAGCCACGGCTTCAGAATCATGAACATCTATCGAATCCCCTTCAGCGAACAAATCTCGGCGCGTGTAGCAGGCGGGCAGGACAAGATGACTGGCACTGGACCCCCTAGGACTAGCGGCCACAGAAGTCCCCGCGGCACCTCTCTTCCTTTTATGGGAGGCCTCCGGGGTCAGCAGCGTTGAGGCTCTCTCCGGGACGGGGGTAGGTCCAGCAGAAAAACTCTCCACCACTGTCTGCTTAGGCACCCCGGCCTTGGCACCTGTGGTCGTTTTCTTGTGAACCTTCGCCGCCTGGGACCTCATCAGACGCTCCCGCATGTCAGCCATCATACCTGGGAACACACGTAACAAGTCAGGACCAAGAATTCAAAGAGATAAAAATAAATAGTGGAGCATACCAAGCAAGGTCATCGCATCATTGTCGTTATCACACTCGAGGAGAGCTTTGACATTAATATATCTAGCTGCTCGGACGGGCCCATCATTCCCAACCAGCTCTTTCCCGTCCTGATCAACGACGAAGGTCGGGGAAAAGCTCTCCACGTAAGCGTGGAGGATCCTGTACGATTCCTTGTCCGCCGGGCAAAGCTGCTCGTGCTTTACCAGGAACTGATCCGTTCTACGTTTGAAGTGGGTGTAGACCCACTCCAAAGGAAATATGGAGACAACACCATCCCTCTCCCGACCATTCACCACCACCTTCTCAATGGTCGAAATGGTCCTCTTTGCCTCCTCGGTAATAGGCTTCACGATCAGAAACCTATCCTTGAAATTGCGTATTGAATCAGAATACGGCCAGAACAGCCTACTCTGTTGTTTAAATGAAACCCAACTCTGTTTCATCCCCGCTGTGCTCCTTTGGATTTGGAAAAGGCAGAAGAAAAGATTCGTGGTCGCACCGATATTAAGGTAACGACACACTAACTCAAAAGCCCGGATAAAAGCCAAGGCATTGGGGTGAAGCTGAGACGGGCACAAGACCAGATGGGTGAACAGGGAGGCTTAAAAGTCGGTGAAGGGGAGACGCATCTTGGCCTCCGTAAAAGCGAACTCGTACATAGGAAAGCGCAATCCTGGGTACGAGGAACAAATTCTATCATACTCCCCGGGGCGAAATGCTTTCCATGCCCGTGGAGCGTCTTCGTCACGCCTCTCCAACAAGTCGAAGTCTCGTATCTCCTCGGCGGAGAAAGTTGATCGAAACGACAAAGGCTCATGTGCGAGCCAGTCAAGGTCCCCTCCTGCGACCTTGATATTTGAATAATCGGCGGGCATACTGGGCCCCTCTTGTGTTTCCTGCGTGTCGGGCACAACTTCATCCTGGGGTTCAGCCATTTTTCACCTGAAAAGCAGAGGAAGATAAGTGAATTCGACATCCGAGATCAAATCCACCCTTCCACCACTAATCAAGTGAAAGGGTGTTGACGAATCCGTGGACAACCGCGTGCCCGTGTAAATTACCTACCAATCGCTAGGAGAGGTCTCCGCGACCAGAACTCGCAGATATCCATACGAGAACGCATGCTCGTCTCAAAATCACGTTAAAGTTCCGAACAGGCCTAGTGCCCGACTACAAACGAAATTCTACACCTAACCAGATTCTACAAGGATCTACGCTAACAATTTCTACAAAAATCCTAGAAAATCCTGAAATTCATCATGTTCTTCATAAATTTTCCAGAAATTCATGTGTTCATCGAAGAACACATGAAGTTCAACCGAAAAATATGAAGTTCAACCAGAAAATCCATAGAAATAGACAGAAAGGGAAGAATGAACTTACAAGAAAAAGAAGAGGTTGACGCTGGGGAAGAAAAGCTCCGGTGAGAGACTAGTTGCAGAGCAAATAAGAGCAAGGAGTAAAAACTTGTGAAAATTATGAAAGTGAAACCTTCCTCCACCCTTTTATAACCATTTGATCGTGGGGAATCGTGAAAGTCATCATAGCCTATGCGGCCCTAGGACTGACAAAAGCCATAAATGCTCACCACGTGTCACAAAAACTTCGCTGGCTTAATGCAAAAAATACACTAGCCCTTGGCTCCCACGAGCAAGTCTCCTCGTCAAAATGAACACGTCCGTGCAGGGCTGCTCGCCGAAAACTCCCATCTCTCCGAGAATGCTGCAAACCTTGATCGACATTGCGCGCTATTATCTAACGACCACACCTGGTCAGGCACGAATGGAACACTCCACGCGAGCAGCTACTTCCCCAACGGTACGGTCGAAGTCACAGCTGTCTAAAGTCATTACTCTCCAACAGAGCAACGACTTGGGGGGGCTCCTGTTCTGGACCGAGCAGGGCTTTCTGCCCTTAAGGACCAGGCCCAATCCATCATAATTGGCGAACAGGCCCAATAGGCACAATATAGCCGTTGGGCACAATATAGCCGTTGGGCGTGTCCCCTTCACACGCAGAGTAGTTCACGCGACCAACTACCTCCCTGAATATCACGGAAACAGTTGGAAAGACCACGCGCCTTGCCCTCCATCTGGCAATCCCTCATTGGTCGATCAGACGCTTTGTTCGCCAGAAATCCCTCTATAAAAACCCCCTCGCTTGAGAGGGGCAGGTATCACAAATCATATACTTGACTTCTCTTACTTGCTTTTCCCCTTTTCTGACCAAATACTTACTTTGGCATCGGAGTACCTTGCAGGTACCTCCACCCCTTTTTCCTCTCTTACGAGCATCAACTTTTGCCCTACACGAAGGCCACGACGATCTCCTTCTGGTCCTCTCCGATCATTTATACAATGGATTTGCACGCGCATTTGTTTACATTTAAAATAATATTTACAAATACTATGATATTATTAATATTTTTACGTATTTTGATAAGTAATATATTTTTACCCGTATACAAATATTATTTTTGTTCAGGAATCATTTATAAAAATATTTTTATAATATTTATTTTAATTTATAAGATATTTTATTAATGGAATGCATTATCTTATAAATATGTTTAAATATCTAAAAAAACATAACTTTCCCGTAACGTTTTATGTATTTGCATCATTGAAATTACTATACCACCGAAGATAATTTTTTTTAAATATTAAAGAGAATGTTAAATGCAATTAACCATCATTTATAGTGCTCTAAATTAAATTTTACTTTTCATTAAACATTAAATGTTATAATGATAATAAAAAAATAATTAATTAATTTCAAAACTTTTAAATGTGATAAAAAAATTGATTTAAATTACTATACATAAATTGTAACAACAAAAGTTACTAAGTAAAAATTGTGTGGAAGAGAAAAAACAAAAAAATATAAAAAACATAAAATAAAACTTAAGTAGGTTGAAACATTGAACCATATTTCACGTTAGTGCATAATGTAAGCATATATTTAATTTTTCATATATTTATTTTTAATTAAAAGATTTAATTGACTCATATTTAATTTACAAACAAAATAATCATGTATTTAATATGTTATAACTTGAATAGAAAATTAATACAAATTTTTTAAAAGCTTGTTATATTTATGACAAACACGGAGTTTTTGACAAAAAAAAAGATTAATACTATTTATATCACTTATAATATAAAATACGATTGTTATAATATTATTTTGTTAGGAAATATACACATTTAATTTATAGTAAAATAATGTGTAACCTTATTTAATTTAAATTTTAAAAAAATAAATGATGTGTATTTTTAATTTTTAATTATAGTATATTTAATAAATTATAAATTGAACAATTAACTCATGATTTAAATATCTTTAATGATTTATATTTGTATATAGTTACAAATTAATGACTTTTCTTTCCCCATTTAATATCTCAACTGATTATTTATATAGACACTGATTTTTAAAATTGATTTACTCTTCCATAATTTCTTAAGTCAATATTTAAATATATTAAAATAATTTTCTAAATTAGTTTTCATTTATTAATTCAAACTTAATTATTTTTTTATAAATAACACTTATTATTTGGAAAAATATTTGGACTTTCCCGTACATAAAGATTATTTTAGTTTTTGTTTTGATTGTTTTGGACAAAGTTATTAATATAAATAATTAAAATTAAAATTAAAATTTAAAACTAATAATTATAAATTATTGAAAGAACATATTTTTAATTGATTGATAAATATATGACACATATTTCTAAAATATTTATTTTAATACTTGAAAAAATTATTAATGACATATATAATTTTGTTAGGTAAAAATGACATATATTCTTATAATGACATATAGTTGTATGTATTGTTGGACTGGTGAAAGAGTATAATGTTAAATCAGCTTGATTACATTTTTTGTGATTGCAATTATACATTGTAATTTTGAATTGGTTGCCTATGTCATAAGGTATTGGAAATAATCAAAATGATCATATTAAAATGGGAGTAATAGTTGGCTAAATTTAATGTATGATACACAAACACATTTATGACAGTGTATTTTATCAGAATAGTTTTCGACATGTAGGAATAACTTAAGATAGTGAGTAATGAGTATTCGGTCAATTCACGACTTTGTTAGTAAAGTTGTTTTAAGACTATTAAGGATGTTGTTTTCCACATGCTCTTTCACACAATACTTCTGTAATTCTTGAACAACTTCAGCCACCTCTTTATGTTCTTCGTTTTGCAGTAAAACCCCTCCATCTGTTTCTACCACCTGGTTAAAAGTTAAATTTTAATTCTCATTCTGGAAGTAAAGATTATAAAGTACATTAAAATGTAATGAAATAGAATCAATTAAGAAGTATTTTAAATTTTATTTCATAACTATCTTAGAGTTTTAGTGTTGAAAAATGAGAATAACAATCACAGTTGAAAAGCCTTATATAAAATCTATTATACTAAACCAAAAAGCTCATTCGTAGACATTAGAATTTGTAACTAATGCAACAATGTTTACTTGTAAAGAAAACTTTGTCTCATTTGTATGATTTTCACATCTTTATATGGAAAATCATAACTCTATTTACAACCTATTCTTCTGCTCTGGTTCAAAAAATTTAGCAGCATCGATTAGGAGATTCATTTTTGTTCTGGACCGGGCAAGGCTACTTGCCCTTAAGGGCCAGGCCCAATCCATCATATTTGGCGAACAGGCCCAATAGACACAATATAGCCGTTGGGCATGTCCCCTTCACGCGCAGGGTGGTTCACGCGACCAACTGCCTCCCCGGATATAACGGAAACAGTTAGAAAGACCATGCGCTTCACCCTCCATTTGGCAACACCTCATTGGTCGATCAGGCCCCTTTGTTCACCAACAATCTCCCTATAAAAACCCCTCGCTTGAGAGGGGCAGGTAACACAATTCATATACTTGACTTCTCTTACTTGCTCTCCCCTTTTCTTTTGACCAAATACTTACTTTGGCATCGGAGTACCTTGCAGGTACCTCCACCCCTTTTCTCCTCTCCTACAAGCATCAGCATTTGTCCTACACGAAGGCCGCGATGATCTCCTTCTGGTCCTCTCCGATAAGTGGCGCCGTCTGTGGGAAATTTCGCTTCCCCGTCTTTTTGAATCAAGATCCCTCATCTTTTCACCCAAAAGACCAAAGCTTTCATCTCTCCAAAATCCCAGATCCTCATGGCTTTCGTTAAGAGCGACGTCCAAGAGCCTGTGGCCACCGCTGCCAACGTCGACAAGGATGCTGTCGTCGGGAATATCCCATCTGAGGGCATCCCGCGCAACCATGGACCGGCTTCCCCAAAGCCTGACGAACAAAGACCACGAGCACGAGTTGTGGAACCGTCTTTCGAACCCATTCCGGTTCCTCAAGGCGCTGACCCAACCACCGCGGCGTTCATCGCCTCTTTGAACAATTCCAACCGTTTCATCATCCAACAGGGAGAAAAGATCAGCGCCCTCGAACACGCTCTTCAAGAGCACCGTATTTCGGAGACACTGGATCTCTCACCGCCTCCGCGAAGTCACTCAAAGCGGGAACGCGATAGTACTTCCCCGGTCAAAGAACGCTCGAGATCATGGAGCCCAACACCCGACCGTGCCCGCCAACATCGTCGTTCTCCTCGGAATACTAGACACTCTCCTGTTTCCAAAAGACATCGACGTTCGAACAAATACGAGCACAGGCGTGCCCGCAGACACTCCCCTCGCCGCAGTCAAAGCCGCGACCACACTCTTTCTCCGTCCTTCTCTCACAGCTCTAGCAGTGATGACGAAGCTCAAGGACCGTTCACAAGGAACATCGTGGACACCCGGATTCCCCGCGGGTTAGAGAAACCTCCCACACTAGCGACGTACGATGGCACGTCAGACCCTCACGAGCACCTGGAGAACATCGAAGCTATGCTCCAGTACCACGGTGTCTCCGGAGCCATTCGGTGCAAAATATTCCCTATCACCCTGAGGAAAGGTGCGATGACATGGTTCAAAAGACTCCCTCGAGGATCCATCTCCTCCTGGCGCGACCTCAAAGACCAATTCACCCGCCATTTCACAGCCTCCTGACGACATCCGAAGACAGAGGCAACGTTAGAAGCCATCATACAGGGCAGGGAAGAACCCCTGCGAGAGTACATCGAGAGATTTAATAAGGAGGCAGTGGAAGTCAGAACTTCCGATCACATGAAGAAATACCTCCTCGAGAAAGGACTCCGACCGAAAAGCGACTTCCGTAAGGCTGTCGGGATCAAACCTCCTCGAACACTGACAGAGCTTCTCCACATGGCCAAAGATTACATTCGCTACGAGGAGAAAGAAGCTGCGTATTGCGCCCGGGACGCAAGAGATCGGGAAGCACCCCGAGCATCCAAAAAGGAAGAGCCAGAGCCATCTCGTAAAGGCAAGGATAAGCGACGTGAGGAACGTCCTCGTGAAGGCAAAGGGCCAGCTGGCAGATTCAATGAATACACTATGCTCACTACCTCACGTGAGCGTATTCTCACCGACTGTATCAATACCGAATTCAAGCAGGGAGGTGTCTGGTTCCCTAAACCAACCGCGTCTAAAGGAAACGTAGACAAAAGTAAATACTGTAGTTTCCACCGTAGCCACGGGCTCGTAACAGAAGACTGCGTGCACCTCAAGGACGCCATAGAAATCCTCATCAAAGAGGGTCATCTGAAGCAATACGTTAAGAAGGAAGAGTCCTCCCGACGAGACACGTATGATCCTAAGAAGGAAGCTAAATCAACCCCCTTCAGTCCTCCCCCGCAGGTCGCAATGTCCGTCAGCCGACCAGAGGACTTCCTCGTACCTAATCACTTCTACCCAACTTCCCAGGCATCCATACACAGCACCTGGGAGGCCTTTCCTACGGCCATGGTTATCTCATGTGGGGGGTACCATGAGCTCACGATAGGATCCATCAAACGTA
Source organism: Lathyrus tuberosus (assembly GCA_022829125.1). Lineage (NCBI taxonomy): Eukaryota > Viridiplantae > Streptophyta > Magnoliopsida > Fabales > Fabaceae > Lathyrus > Lathyrus tuberosus. Next base: position 11,513,716 of record JALAZF010000011.1, on the reverse strand, counting down.
AGTTCGAACAGCTAATCGACAGCAGCCCCGACCAGTTGTACACGGTCGGCAAGGGTAAAGGACAGTCACAACCGATCGCATTCTACAGAGAAGAAATCCCCGGAGGATCGCCGAACTCCCACATTCCTCTGCTAATTCGGGCTAAGTTATCGTCAACCGACGTGCGGAGAATCCTGGTCGACCAGGGCAGTTCCGTAGACATCATGTACTCCAGTCTGTTCTGCGCGCTGAAGCTGAACAAATCTAATCTCTCCCCGTACGTAGGATCTGATCTCCAAGGATTCAACGGAGCAACGGTCAGACCTTGGGGTTACGTGGAGATACCTGTCACGTTCGGCGAAGAAGAAGCGTCACGGACAATCAAAACACAATTCTTGGTCATTGATTGTCCGTCGCTCTATCAGTGCATCCTCGGCAGACCAGCTCTTGGCGAACTCGTTGCTGTCCCCTCGACATTCCACCTCAAGCTCAAGTACTACACGGAGAAGGGACACATCGCCACTCTGCACGGAGACATCGAGGCTGATCGCAGATGCTTCGAGGCCGCGACAAAGGGGCAAAACCAGATTGCAACAACAGCAAAATCGGCGAAGCGCACCAGAGAAGGCGAGGGGCCGACTGAAGATGGCCAGCCAGAGAAGAAGTCCACGCTTCCCGTACACACCATTGACCTCGACAGCAGGATCACTGAAGATGTGAACGAAGATCGGGACAGGGACAAAAGATTAGGAGTAACAAGCTCCCAATCTCCCACACATATGCGGCCAGTTCCAGACGGAGAGTTTGAGATCATCACCTTCAGCAACAATCCCAACAGGGGGGTGAGGATAGGCGCTGGTCTCCCCGACGAGGTAAAGAGGGAGTTGAAGACATGCCTCGACGACAACGCCGACCTCTTCGCATGGAGTGCAGCAGACATGCCCCGCCTAGATCCAGAAACTGCGTGCCACCACTTGACCATCAATCCAGCTGCCCGCGCCATTGCCCAACGACGAAGGAAACAGTCCGAGGAAAAGGCACAGGTTGCCGAAAAACTTGTACAAGACCTCTTAGAGGCGAAATTTATTTCCGAGGCCATATATACGACCTGGCTCTCAAATATTGTACTTGTAAAGAAAAATAATGGAAAGTGGCGCATGTGCATTGACTACACTGATCTCAATCGGGCTTGCCCGAAAGACGCTTACCCACTACCGAGCATAGATAAACTCGTAGACAATTCCGCAGGATTCAAGCTCTTGTCCTTCATGGATGCCTATTCGGGATACAACCAAATCCCGATGGCCGACGAGGATAAGAGGTACACGGCATTCATGACCTCCTCGAGGAATTATTACTATAACGTAATGCCCTTTGGACTGAAGAATGCCGCGGCCACATACCAACATATGATGAACAAAGTATTCCGATCCGAAATCGGCGATATGCTCGAAGTATATATGGATGATATGATCGTGAAATCCCAAGAGGAATCCGATCATACCACCCACTTGCGCAAAGTGTTCGACCAAGCTCGAAAATGTAAAATGCGTTTTAATCCAGAAAAATGCACCTTCAGCGTGCGACCAGGGAAGTTCCTCGGGTTTTATCTCACCGAAAGAGGAATAGAAGCAAACCCAGACAAATGCCGAGCACTCGTGGAATTCCCCACGCCTCGGTCGAAGAAGGCTATACAATCCCTCAACGGGATGCTCGCGTCCCTTGCTCGCTTCGTAAGCAAGTCCGCCCAGCACGCCCTGCCCTTTTTCAAATTACTCAGAAAGGAGGCAAATTTCGAGTGGACAGATGAGTGCGAGCAGGCCCTTGCCCATTTCAAACGAGCTCTGTCTGAGCCACCAGTGTTGTCTCGACCAGACCGCGGAGAAACCATATACCTGTACCTCTCCGTGGCCAACGAAGCAGTAAGTGCAGCACTTATTCGCGAGACTGCTGACGGGCAGAAACCCATCTATTTCACCAGTAAAGCCCTACAAGGACCCGAGGTCAGGTACACGCAAATAGAACGAGTGGCCCTTGCTCTCATAATCGCCGCGAGAAGACTCAGATATTATTTCCTGGCACACACTATCGTCGTCAGGACCGACCAGCCAATCAGGTAGCTACTAAGTCGACCAGATATGGCGGGTAGGATGCTAAGGTGGTCCCTTGAACTGGCCGAATTCGACATTCACTACGAAGGGAGGAAAGCCCTCAAGGCACAGGTCCTGGCTGACTTCGTGGCAGAAATGACTCCGGATTCGTCCTCCCCGGGACAAACGCAAGAATGGGTCATTTACGTGGATGACGCATCGAGCCCCTCGGGCAGCGGAGCAAGAATCATCCTCGAAAACGTGGAGGGGACCCTAATCGAAGTATCCCTGATCCTTTCTTTCAAAACATCCAACAATCAAGCCGAGTATGAAGCCTTCCTCGCAGGATTACGACTCGCCAAAGACGTCGGCGCGAAGAAAACCAAAATCTATACTGATTCCCAACTCGTGGCGTCCCAAGTGCGAGGAGAATTTCAAGCAAAGAACGACCAACTTGCCGAGTACTTGGCTATGGTGAAAGACAAAATGACGGAGTTCGAAGCATGGGAAGTTCATCACGTCCCGTGCGAAAAGAATACCTGAGCAGACATCCTCTCTAAACTAGCCAGCACCAGGAAAAAGGGTGGAAACAAATCCATCATACAAGAGATACTGGCTAGCCCGAGCATTACAAAACCCGACCTACCACATGTTAACGTCATCGGAGAGCCCCATTGTTGGATGACCCTAGTATACAATTACCTCACCAAAGGAGAGCTTCCCGAAGATAGCAAGGAGGCCAGTGTGACTAAGCGACGAGCCTGCTCGTACATACTAATCGAGGACAAGTTATATCGACGAGGGTTTTCCATTCCCTTATTAAAATGTGTCGACGAGACCCAGGTCCCCGAAATCTTACAAGAAATCCATGAGGGCATCAACGCACAACACTTAGGAGGAAGATCCCTGGCACGAAAGGCTCTGCGCGCAGGATATTACTGGCCGACCATGCAGCACGACGCCAAAGAACATGTGCAAAAATGTGACCGTTGCCAGCGCCACGGAGACATGCATTTGGCACCCCCCAACGAGTTGAAGACCCTCTCCTCGCCGTGGCCCTTCGCCTGGTGGGGGATGGACATCCTAGGCCCCTTTACAATGGGATCTTACCAAAATAAATTCCTAATCGTGGTCGTCGATTATTTCACAAAATGGATTGAAGCCGAAGCGCTCGCCAAGATCACAGCCTTCAACATACTACGTTTCTACAAAAGAAACGTCCTCGCCAGATTCGGGGTACCCCAGGCCCTAGTGACCGACAACGGAACCCAGTTCACGGACAGGAAATTTCAAGACTTCGTCGCCAAATTAGGAACGAAACAACACTTTACCTCTGTCGAGCATCCACAAACCAACGGGTAAGCGGAAGCCGCGAACAGAGTGATCTTACGCGGATTAAAGCGAAGACTAGGCGAGGCCAAGAAAAGGTGGGTCGAGGAGCTCCACAACGTCCTTTGGGCGTACAGGATGACACCCCATTCCACCACCGGGGAAACCCCTTTCCGACTAGCATACAGAATAGAGGCAGTGATACCGGTGGAGATAAGGGAACCCTCCAGAAGGACAGAAGCTCCGCTCGACGAAGAGATGAACGATGAGGCTCTACGCGAGGAACTCGATCTGGTCGAAGAAATAAGATCAGGGGCTGCCCTCCGCGAGGACGCGTTAAAGCAACAAATAACGTTGCGACATGACGCCAGAGTCATAAAGCGCGACTTCCCCGTAGGCAGTCTGGTCCTGCGCAGAAACCAAAAGGATTCCCGCGAAGGGAAACTGGTGGCAAACTGGGAAGGACCCTATAGGGTTAAGTCCAAAACGGGCATGGGAGCGTATTACTTGGAAACACTGGAGGAAAAACAGCTTGCTCGACCATGGAATGCTGAAAAACTCAAGCAGTACTATAGCTAAGTCCTTAACCACGAGGATAGACAAGTCGTCAGCACAGTCACCCCAAAGCGGGGAGATCCGCACGACCATCGTATCGTGCCCTGGTGAAGCACGACACATATTACAATGCCGGCCAGCTTCTGGTCCTTGTGCGAGCAGATCCTGCGCACAATGGGGATACCTCGACCGAGCTCCGCCGTTGCCGCACCATTCAGGCAGGACACCCAGCTCGCGATGGGAACAATCCAAGCCTATGAGACTAGTACCTCAAACGAAGCCCTAGCCTCATCGTGGGCGGAACCACTTTGCCCTCCTCGGTAGGTTCTACGCCTAGCCGGGGACACACGCACACATAAACAAAGAGCAAAATTCATAATAAAACGTCCACAAAACCAAGTATATTAAAGTGCCGGCCACGACCAGACAATGTCATAAATACAAAGAAGGGCAGCGCCCATACACTGAAATACAAATTAATAAGGGCACGCAGACCCACAAAACATGGTAAAAACAAGTCCTATCCTACGACTTCACTTTCCTCTTCGGCAGGGACAACGTGGCCGTCCACCACTCTATTAAACAAACCCATTCCATCCATCTGGAGCTGCACGTCGGGATTAAGAGCCACCATCTGTTCTTTAGCCACATTGAAGCTGAACTCAGCTGCCTTCAAGTTGTCTTCGCCAAGAATCCTGATCCTCTCGATCAAGTCAGTCCGCGATTTTAGAGATTGCTCATCATCATTTTCATCTGGGGCAGCTGAAGTCAAGCCGTCCAATTCAATAATCCTCTCCTGCAGTCTCTTCCTCTCCTCGTCAGCCTTGAGCGCAACTAACTTCAGCTGAGTCACCTCCGTTTGGAGCAACACCTTGGCCTCCTCGTGACCTTCGAACTATTTTAAATCGTTGAACAGCTTGTTGTTTTCTGCCTCCAGCTCGGCTATTCTATTCTGGTAAGTCACGAGACTCGCCCGGGTAGCGGCTTCATCGTCGGCGAGGACAAGGGCAGCTTCAAGGACCCTGAACATGCCCGCCGCATCCTGGCACAACTGTTTTCTCCTCACCTGGGACTTGGCATTCAAAATAGTCGTGGCTTCAGAATCAGAGACTTCTATCGAATTCCCTTCAACGAACAAGTCTCGGGGCGTGTAGCAGGCGTGCAGGACGAAAGGACCAGCCCCGTACCCCCCAGGACCAGTAGCCACAGGAGTCCCCGTAGCATCTCTCTTCCTCTTGAGAGAACCCTCCGGGGTCAGCGGGGTAGAAGCTCTCTCCGGGACGGGGGTAGACCCAGCTGCAAAACTCTCCATCACTGTCTGCTTGGGGGCCCCGGTCTTGGCACTTGTGGTCGCTTTCTTCTGAACTTTGGCCGCCTGCGACTTCATCAAGCGCTCCCGCATGTCAGCCATCATACCTGCGAACACAACTTCATCAAGTCAGAACCAAAGGAAATTAAACAAACTAAGCTAAAACAGCGGAGCATACCGAGCAAAATCATAGCATCGTCATCGGTATCACACTCAAGGAGAGCTTTAACATTAATATATCTAGCTGCTCGGGTAGGTCCATCCACCCCGATCAACTGATTCACGTCCCTATCAACGACATAGGCCGGGGAAAAGCTCTCCACATAAGCATGGAGGATCCTATATGACTCCTTGTCCGCCGGGCAAAGCTGCTCATACTTCACCAGGAACTGATATGTTCGGCGCTTAAAATGGGTATAGACCCATTCCAAAGGGAAAATGGAGACCACACTATCCCTTTCCCGACCATCTACCACCATCATCTCAATGGTCGAAATGCTCCTCTTCGCCTCCCCAGTCATAGGCCTTACGACCAGAAACCTGTCCTTGAAATTGCGTATCGAATCAGAATACGGCCAGAACAGCCTATTCTGTTGCTTGAACGACACCCAACTCTGTCTCGACCCCGCCGTGCTCCGCTGAATTTGAAAGAGGCAGAAAAAGAGATCCGTGGACGCCCCGATGCTGAGATAACGACATACTAACTCAAAGGCACGGATAAAGGCCAAGGCGTTCGGATGAAGCTGGGACGGGCACAAGGCCAGATGAGTAAACAGAGAGGATTGGAAGTCAGTGAAGGGGAGACGCATTTTGGCCTCCGTAAACGCAAATTCGTACATAGGAAAGCGAAGTCCCGGGTACGAGGAACAAATTCTATCGTGCTCCCCAGGACGAAAGGCTTTCCAGGCCCGTGGAGCACCCTCGTCGCGCCTCTCCAACAAGTCGAAGTCCCGAATTTCCTCCTCGGAGAAGGTTGATCGAAAAGTCAAAGGCTCGAGTCCAAGCCACTCAAGGTCCCCTTCCGCAACCTTGATGTTCGAGTAATCGGCGGGCACACTGGGCCCCTCGGACACTTTCTGTACGTCGGGCATAGCTTCATCGCGAGGTTCAGCCATTTTCACCTGAAAAGCAGAGGAAGAGAAGTGAATTCGGCATCCATGATCAAATCCACCCTTCCACCACTAATCAAGTGAAAGGGCGTTAACAAAACCGAGGAAAACCATGTGCCCGCATAAATTACCTACACATAGCGAAGAAAGGTCTCCGCGACCAGGACTCACAGAGACACATACGAGGACGCGTGATCGTCCCAAATCACGCCTAAACTCCGAACAAGGCCTAGTGCCCGACTACAAACTAAATTCTACACCTAACCAGATTCTACAAGGATCTGCGCTGTCAATTTCTACAAAATTCTAGAAATTCATAAGGTTCATCATGTTCTTCATAAAATTTCCTAGAATTCATATGTTCATCGAAGAACACATGAATTTCAACCGGAAAGTATGAATTTCAACCGGAAAGTATGAACTTCAACCGGAAAATCTATAAAAATATGCAGAAAGGAAGAGAGAACTTACAAGTAAAAGAAGAAGTTGACGGTAGCGAAGAGAAGCTCCGGCGAAGACTAATTGCAGAGAAAACGAGAGCAAAGAGTGAGAAAACTTGTGAAATTATGAAAATGAGACCTTCCCCCACCTTTTTATAACCGTTTGATCGTGGGGAATCGTGAAGGTCATCATAGCCTATACGCCCCTAGGACTGACAAGGGCCATAAATGCTCACCACGTGTCACAAAAACTCTTCGCCTGGTTCAACGCAGAAAATACAACGCTTGGCACATACGGGCAAGTCTCCTCGTCAAAATGAACACATCCAGGCAGAGATGCTCGCCAAAAGCTTCCATTCCACCGAAGACACTGCAATCCTGATCGACGCTTCGCGCTAATGTCTGACGACCACATCTGGACGGGCGAAAGGACTATTCCAAGCGAGCATCCACCTTCCCGACGACATGGTCGATGTCGCAGCTGCCTAAAAATCATTACTCTCCAACAGAGCAACGACTTGGGGGGCTCCTATTCTGGACCGGGCAAGGCTACTTGCCCTTAAGGGCCAGGCCCAATCCATCATATTTGGCGAACAGGCCCAATAGGCACAATATAGCCGTTGGGCACAATATAGCCGTTGGGCATGTCCCCTTCACGCGCAGGGTGGTTCACGCGACCAACTGCCTCCCCAGATATAACGGAAACAGTTAGAAAGACCACGCGCTTCACCCTCCATTTGGCAACACCTCATTGGTCGATCAGGCCCCTTTGTTCGCCAACAATCTCCCTATAAAAACCCCTCGCTTGAGAGGGGCAGGTAACACAATTCATATACTTGACTTCTCTTACTTGCTCTCCCCTTTTCTTTTGACCAAATACTTACTTTGGCATCGGAGTACCTTGCAGGTACCTCCACCCCTTTTCTCCTCTCCTACAAGCATAAGCACTTGTCCTACACGAAGGTCGCGACGATCTCCTTCTGGTCCTCTCCGATCAATTTTAAAAATGTAAAATAATCTACAATTGTAGCTTAGAAATTCTAATTTATTTCATCATCCCAAGTCGCAAAACTTTATACGCTACACCATTATAAGAACAATAATAATCACAGGTCAGATCCAGCATTTACCGGAATGTCTGTTTACGTGCTAATACAAGTCACTGCATTATATCCATATCCAGTTAACTTCGCTGATATCTTCTCAGGGGGTAGCCTCGCTGTATAATAAGTAACAACATGATTACTTTCTAAGCAATAAGAGGATAGAGACATTTAATAAAAAAAAATTAAATCTTCAAAACCAAAGGGAAGAATTGTCTATTAACATATAATAAAAATGAATAAATGATAACAAATTAACATGTTGAGTCATAATGCTCATATGGGCACAAATCTTCTCCGCCGGCATAAAATCGAGAAAAAAATCAACCAAAAGGTTAAATCAAATACTTAATCAATTAATTAGATTGATGAAAAATCAAACAAATGTTGCTTTTGGAAGAAGCATAATTTAAGCTTAAATCAATAAAGCGTTTGGTAAGGAACTGATCCAAATAAGTCACTGACAAATAACCTGTTTGAAAGTGAAAATTCAATGCTTCTGTTGTTTGATGTAAATTCCCACCATCCAAAACCCGAAAGAAAACAAACATTAAAATAAAAATCAAATAACAACAAAGATTTTTTCCAATAGTTGTTTCATCAATGATGCAACAAAGGACAACAAACAACAATGAGAGAAAACTGAAATAAAATAGAGACAATAAAATAGAACCTTTGTTGTTGGAAGTCTGTCTGAATGTACCACCCAAGCAAGCTTTATACATCCAGGAAATCCCTCAACAATTAGATTATTTTCAGTAGCCATGCCATTACTTGAAGCATGAAAAGAAGTCAATAACATTCCAAATTGATATCGTATATTTGATAAACTTGCAGGACACAAAAATTACAATATGTTCCAGTATTTCAAATAGGTTCCAAATTCTTTTGCAGTATCAAAATCATCTCTCTATAATATTGCATCATCAACAAATCTCTAAGCTTAATGAGAAACATAACATGAGAATTAATCAGGATTGAAAATGCTATTAATGTGGGGAAAAATAAATAAATTGACCATCAAAATAATTAAAATTAAAATCAAAATTTTAGATCCTTTGGCATCATAAATGTAAACAATTAAAATTAAAATCAAAATTGTAATCAAAATTAAAATCTCTCTAGCCCTATTTTTCCTTTGTGTAAACATACAGAAAGTGAAAATTAACTGTGATAATAATAGAATATCCAATGGTTAATGCTACTGAACTAAAACAAAAGGATACTATATTCCTTCAAAAACATCATTAGGTTCGTATATTCCTTCCAGAGTAGATTTTGGAGCAACCACCATATGTGTACCCATTATTCCTCTGAACTCATCTAAATAGCAAACAACTCAATTTTTGCAAGAGATACTTCAATCACCCTTTTCCTTTAGTATTCTACAAAAAAATAACAAACACTTTTCGAAATATTCAAAACTCAGTGCTTCAGATCCTTACCTCAAGTCCCATTTTTTTACCAAGATCCACCACAGATCTACCACTGTGATATCGCAGAACGCTGTAAAATTGACGAAAACACCGCCGCCATCATCCCTCATTCCTGCAACACCAACGATCTGAAATCAAAACAAAAGAGCATAAACCCTAAAAAAAAGTTACAAACTTAAACTTGAACATAATCGGTTTCAGATGCTTCGGTTAATTTTAATGGCTTCAGTTAAGGATTCGTTAGCAAAGAAGAGGAAGAAGGAAGACGGAGAAAGAAGAAGAACGGGAAGAAGAAGATGCAGAAGGAAGAAGAAAAGAGAGAGCGAAAGAGAGAGAGAAAGAAAGGACGAGAGAGAAAGAGGATAGAAAAGAAGTGTTTTTTTATTTTTCAATTCTAGACAATAAAAATAAAAAACCAAGCAATTGAAAAAACCTGTAAGCATGAAAGCAATGTAGAAATGATGTGTTGTTCAAGTAGAACTAACACGTGGCAGGCTGAGGATTCAAAAGGGTAGATGCGTCTTTTCCAGATCATCTACCTTTCTTATATGGTATATTTTCTTCAAAACACTAATTTTATTCGGAGTACAAGCTTGTGGACCGGTTTAGTTTGGTTTCTAGAAAATTTGACGTTTAAAACGATTTTTAAAAATATAAGGATTAATTTGAATTGGATTTGTAATTTTTTTTGATAAAGCTCAAACCAAACCGAGTTGAAAAACAAATTAATTTGATTTGAATTCATAAAAGTGCAAAAATATTTGAATAAAATAATTTACTGACAATTAATTTTTCATAATACTGTAAATTTCTTTTAATATTAATAGTGTTCAATCATAAACACTAAACTAACAATTTTTTTATAAAAGATTCAAAAATATATAAAAGAAAAATATCTAACACGAGATCTTGAATATGCAATTAGTCACTTTTAGGGATATCAATTTGCATTTGTTAACGAAGATTTTTGTGGAGATTATCTATTCGGGAATTTGTCTGAATCATTGAACACCTTTATTCTTCACTTGTGATAAGTTTGTTGACATTAGGGATGACAATGGTCAGAATACTATATTACTCATTCTCATACTAGCGATTTAAAAAAATCTAATACAAGTGAGAGAGACACTACATATTCACCCAAATCAAAGGCTCATGATACCATTTATTGGGAGAGATTTTCACTAGGGAGTATTGAACATTGGGTTAAGAGCAAAACAAGTCAGAGAAACACCATATATTCATTCACCTAAAATCTTAAGGTGATAGGTGTGTGGGTTCTTCCACTTATAAATGATCAACTCACCACATTTATAACCAATATGAGACTCCAACTTACACTTGAATTTATTATTCTCAACAGGAACCAACAGTTATACATGTACCCGTACTCTATGAGCAATGTTTAAAAACCACGTTGGTCATGAAACTGTTATACATGTACACGTACTCTATGGACAATGTTTAAAAACCACGTTGGTCATGAAACCGATGTGTACTGAGTCAATGGTTCATTGGTCGAACCACTGAGTCACTGGTCGAATCACATGACTAAATCGGATTAAATCACATAACTCAGTTAAATAAATTGATCTTTAACAAATCTATATAGTTATTAATCGATCGAGACAGATGGCCCAGTCTCTAAAAAAATCACGACACCTATAAAAATTCAAAATTTTTAAAATATCATAATTTCACAAGTTCATTCTTTAAATTCAAATTCTAAACATAGACATTATATATAATAAAAAAGTACAAAATACTAATTCAAATAAAATTTGAACAAAGTTTAATTGCAATAACAAAATAATTTTAGTTTCTAATAAATTTAATTCCGAGAAGGGAAAGTTGTTCTAAATAAATTTTGAACAAAGTTCATTTATATTTTAATTTTTTTAAAAATATTAATCAAAACACGTAATTTTGTGTAAAAAAAAGCAAACATTTAATCCTTCGATTTCCCAATTTTTACAGATTTTAGCTGGTTTTGGCCGATTTCCACTAGTTAAATAGCTTACTAGATCCAACAATCAAGTCATACTAGTGACCTCTCGAATTCCAAGTTCAACCAGCCAATTCGATCCAATTTATAAACTTTTGCCTATGGGTACCTAAGTACCTATACCCATATTCGTTTACCCGTATTTTTTAATAAAAAAAATTATTATAATTTATCATATACTTTTAATTTTTTAACAATATGAAAAAGCATTTCAGGATTTTATTGTTGAGTTAATAAATAAACAAATATTTATATTAAATTGTGTATAAATCTAATACTGGTTCATACACATTTTACCCCCCGACCATTTGGGGCAAATTCAAAAAAGAACCTTATAGTTTTTTATTTTATTTTAACATTGCTCTGACCAAATATTAAACCCATGACACAATGCTTGCAAGGAACACCCCGTTCCACTAGACTACTATGTTTTTGTTGTCTATGATTTGTATCAAGTGTGTGTGTATATATATATATATATATATATATATATATATATATATATATATATTACAACATTTTAATTAATTAATTTCACTTCATTATTTATTACTTATTTACTTATTATTTATTTTATTTAATTTTTTATTTAGTTTATATTAATTTCACTTTATTATTTATTATTTATTTTATGTACTTTCAATTATTTATTTTATTTATTTTGAATTCATTATTTATTTATTTATTTTATTTTATTTAATTTTAATATTTAATATAAACTAAATCATATTAAATAATAAATGTTAAAAATATATTTAATATTGAATTGAAAATAAGTTTTTTAACGTTTGACTAAATTAATATTAATAAAAATTAAACTAAATTAATATTAATAATTAACATATTATAAAACATTAATATTAATATTAATATATGTTAATAATATATTTAAATAAATATATTTAATTAATTAAATGTGTTAATTAAATTGAAAGTAAAAATTAAATAATTAAAACATATTAAAATATTATAAAAAATTAATTTAATTAAATATATTAATATTAATTTCAATTTAATATTAAACATATTAACATATTATTATTAATTTCAGTATAATTATAATACAGTTACGTTAATAGTTTATAAAAATTAAATATTGTATTATATTACTTGTTCTGGACTGAGCTGGCGCCTGCCCGTTAGTCGGGCAGGCCCAACCCAAGGACATGTTAAGCAGCCCATTAAGGCCTAGTTCACCTCCTCGTCGGGCATACCCAATGACATTACCGTCGAGCAGACACTACATGGTCCGGGGAGAGGTTACGCCTCTTCCCCCACGTACTCCATTTGCTCCTCCCGCGGGGACGCGTCATCAGGTGACTACCCACTTTCGAAAGAGTTGGTCTACCCACTTTCCGGAGATCTAGGGGCAGTTACTCCAGGGCAAAGACCACGTGTTGGTTTTCCCTACGCCACGTAAGCCCTGACAGTCATCTGCATTGGGCCTAGTAACCCAACCCAGTGTAGACGACCGTTGGCCCAGCGCTGTGGGCACAATATAAATACCCTCTTTCACTAGAGGGTCAGGTATTCTAATTCTTACTCTCACTACCTTCTGTACTTGCTTGCTCCGTTCCTGACTTTAGGAACGGAGTACCTTGCAGGTACACCCCCACCGTCTCACACCACCGGAGTAGTGGAGCTCACGACGTTTCCTGGCCACCTATTTACTTTCTGATTTGGTACGATCAGTGGCGCCGTCTGTGGGAATCTTTGCTTCCCCGTTTTTCTCTTCGTAAAAACCAAAGCAACTTTCATTCTCTGACAATCATGGCAAACCCTCGAACTGATGCCAATACTCCGGACACCGCCTTCGTTCAATTCAACAACGGAGACGACCACGAGTCAAATGTGGTTGTTAACGTCGAAGAAGGTGACCCGAGGGATGGGCGTACTGCCTCCCCCTCCTCTGATGACGCGGCCTTCAATGCCGCCCAACATGAAAGTAGCCCGACAGTCTACCAGCCGGTCCCCATGCCACCGAATGCTGATCCAAACACGGTGGCCATGTTTGCACTGATCAATCAGACCAACCTGTTGATCTCCCAACAGAATGTGCAGATAGAAGCACTCAAAAGGGGGCAACAACAATGCTCTCCCCCGCGGAGACAGCGTCGCCCCATATCTCACAGCCCTTCTCCTCCCCTGCGGAGGACGCGGCAGGACGACTCTCGGACTCCTTCCCCCCAACCTGCGGGGCGCCGCCCACATCTCGAACGACCCCAGTCTGTGGTCGCCCAGTAGCGCAATCGGTCCCCTGCTCGGATGGAACCACGACGTCCCCCTGTTTAGAAGAGAAGCAAAGCTGACGGTTACGGCGAGAAGCCGAAGAGCCGACCAAGAAGTCACGTCCGACGAAATAGGCGCGGTCGTGGTGATCACTCCCCTCACAGTCACCGGTTAGGAGTGATGAAGACACTACTACAAAACGCTAAAACAACAATGCCAGGCTTACAACAGATTTGTATCCCACCGTTGTAATAGGTTAAAAATTTTGCAGCTGATTTATAACGCCATATTTAACGACGGTCGTATTAAAAAACCGTTGTAATACATGGTGTGTAACAAGCTTCGATTCCCAGCAACTACATTTTTTCCATATTTTTACATTTTAAACACGCTTGTATTAAAACACCGTTGTAATACATGATGTGTAACAAGCTTCGATTCCCAGCAACTACATTTTTTTTCCATATTTTTAGATTTTAAACATATATTTTATTTCTTTTGTTAGTGTTACTGGGATTTAACCTCAAAACTCAAAATTCATCTTTGTTTTTCTATTTTTAGGTGCAAGAGAATAGGTTGAAATAGTTTGATCATAACTTCTTTAAAAATAAAAGTGAAAGAGACGAGTATATATAAAAGAAAACTTTATTAAGATTCCAGATAAGAAGAGTACATTGATAATCTTATATTACATATATTTATCAATGTCAGAGCCCATAGCTGCAAATGCATCTTCATAATCCAGGACTCTCTCCTCACTTCCCTCATCAGAATCATAATAAATAGTCCTGATCCTTTTCGTCTTTTTCTTTTTCTTCTTCAGCTTCTTCTTCTTCTTTTTCTTCTTCCTTACCCTTAACGCATCCCTGACGTTGGCCGCTGGTTGGACCTCCTCATTTAGCGGCTGACGTTGTTCATTTGTGCCCTCATTGGTGATGTTTCTAGCATTCTCATTTGTAGAACTCATTGTTACGAAGAATATATTATGAAGAAATGTAAAATTGTCTATTTATAGATGAGGTTGAAGATGAAAAGTTTGATAGTTTAATGCTTGCAATGATGATAACTTGTAAATGGTTGATATTCTGGAACGATATTTTTTGAAAAACGGAGAAAATTTTAAATCATTATTATACTTGGCCAGAGTGTTCTCTATTCTGGGAAGAGCAAGGGTTATAATATTACAACGGTTAGTAATATTAACTGTAGCGATACCCCTTATACTTGGTACAAGGTTCTACTTCAGGCAACAACATTTTTCTATTTTACGTAATTATAGAAAAATGTTATTTCCTGGAGTCGAACCTTGTACCAAGTATAAGGGGTATCACTACGGTTAATATAACTAACCGTTGTGATATTATTAAAATAATATATATACTTATCATTACGGTTATTTTAGAAAACCGTTGTGAAAAATTTACCTATATAAGGGAATTAACTTTCCCTTATTAACCGTAGCGCCGTTTCCTTCACAGCGAAACCCTAACACCCATTTTTTCTCTACATTTTTGGCAGAAAACTTCATCTCTTTTTAGAATCCGCGAAAAGAAATACAAGAATTATGAAGCTTTTGATTTAAGCTTCTTCCTCCTTGTGTTTCTTCTTGCAGAGTCTAAAACTAGATGAACATGGTGATGATGATGGCGGTAGCAAACGTAATGTACATATTGTTTATGGAAAATAAAGTATTCTTCTACTTCAATCTTTTTGTTAAGTAGTTCCCATTATCTCATTTGCTTCATGTTATTTTTATTGATTGTTCTCATTTTGTGCAGATTCGACTTCAATGCTTCACAAGCAAGGTGAACTTCATTGTAATGGTACAGTCCCACTTCTTAGGGTTTTGTTTCAACTTTTGCTTGTTTTGTTTTGAATACTAACTAATTTTCTTCATTGCTTCCCACTTCTCAAGGTTTGTTTCACATGGTGATGATGATGGTGGTACATATATATGAATTCATTCTGATAAGGTACATATATATGAATTCATTCTGATATTATATATAAAATTTAGTTTATTATATAATATGTATATTGTTTATTTCACTATCCTTTTATTGAAAATGCAACCAGTTAAATTGATATAGAACATTAGTTTATTATATACTTGTTAGCTCATAAATTCGACGCCCACATTAAATTGGAAGTGTTAATTGGAAAGCTAAACTCTTGAAGTGGTTTAAAAGAGCTTTCGACTGGATTGTTGTGAGAGGTTTTAGTCGAGGATGCTCATAAGAGTGAGAGATACTTTTGGGACTTAGAGAATATTTCTAAAAGTTGGGGGAGTCACCTTCGACCAAGAGTACTAACGACGACCGACGCTGAGAAGTTCAAATTCAAATAAAGGAGGGAGTAGTTACTTGTGTTTCGCTCCTGAACAGACAAGTGACACATATCCAAGGGTCAGAAGCATGCAATGCGACACTTGTCATGTGTTGATTGTCTTAGGAAGTTAACAACAGTTAGTTTTAGTATTATAAATAGGGGTTCTAGCAATAGGATTCGGTGTGTTGTGTTCACTTTGTACAAGTTACTCCAAAGTTACTCAAAGTATCCGTGTGTAGAGAAAAGAGTCTTGTGAGAATGTACGTGATGTAAACACCATTTATCTTTTCAATGCAATTTACTCCAATCGTTCATTAAGAACTTGTCCTTTATTTTTAAGGCAAGTTATGTTTCTGCACTTTGTCTTATCTTCATATTTCCGATTTTTACCGCACACCTTCGACCCTTTCTTTTACATTTTCAGCCTTTTAACTTTACATTTTAGAACGTTGTTTAGATTATATTTTCAACAAACCTTTCTTCATGTTCACTGTCGAAGTGTTAGTTCTTTAGAATTTACTTTAGGTTAGCAGTTAGCACATGTCCTAGGATCAATCTGATCGATCCTGTGAGTCACCAAAGTTAGATTTGGAAGATCAGCGGTTGTTTACCAATTTTCACGGTAAACAAATTGGCACGCCCAGTGGGACAGTGCTAACTCTATAAATATCTTTACAAATTTTGAAAATCTGTACATATCAATCTTTTCCTTCTTAAAAAACTTCGTTGCATGTTATTGAGAAGTGGTAAGGTAGCCACTACAAACGAAGAGAGACCAAGGAGAAGGTACACAAGAAAAATGGCGACGAACACTAGTCAGCCAAATAATCCAAACCCTCAGGGGAGTGGTTCTAATCCTCAACCAAGTAATTCGAATGCCCAGCCTAGTAACACTAACCCTCAAAATGTGTCTAGGAATGATGTGGTACCACCCCAATCCCCTCGACAGGAGAGCCAATACCACCACCTGTTATGTCTGAACCAATGCCATCAGTGACAGGTTCAGGGTCAATATATACCAGATCTTACACTCAGCCCATTTTGGAGTACATTGGGCCACAAGGATCTAATCCCCAAACTCCACCAGGAGGAACTTCGACGTTTAGGCATTTTCCCCCTCCAGGATTTTCACAACCATTGCCAAGGAATCCACCTTATGGAATGCCAACGTCAATAATGCAAAGCCTCCAAAATGCCCCCCCCCCAGTATTCTCAGACAATGTAATGTCTTCGCCATTACAAGGATCGAGATCTGGGATAAATGTGGGTCGAAACAGCCAAAGTGTAGGTGTAGGGTATTCCACTCAAGGTCCTAGTTTAACCAATACCTCTATAGCATGTGTAAGACAGCAAATGGATGAGAGTAACCTACAAATGGTACAAACCTTATCCCAAACTATGGGGGAGATTTTCCAGCCTTTGATCCAAAACACTACCCAAACCAATCAACAATTAGCAGCGTAATTGGCGCGCATGGCAGAGTTTATGGGTGTACCAACCCCCGTGCGAGGTGTGACTGTTGTGGAGAACATCCCACGGTGGAACCTAGGGACTATACCTGAGGCGAATCTAGAAAACCAGGCGATAGTCGAACCCCCCAGAGTCGAACCACCTAGGAACCAAGTGCCAATTCCTGTAGAAAGGGAGCAAGGGGTAGTTATAGTAAACAGAAATCAAGATGCTGACCATGTTATACAACAGGTTCGACGTAACAACATAGCAGCAGATAATAACCTAGCAGCCATGGTCGAAAGAATAATGGCTCGAAATGGGGTAAATTTTGGCTTTACTAGGCCAAACTATACATCACCTATAATAGATTACATTCTCCAAGCAGAATTACCTCCTAGGATGAAGGTCCCAAAGTTTACTGAATTCTCAAGAGATACTACAGAATCTACTGTCGAACACGTAGCCCGGTATATGATCGAGGCCGGAGAGATCGCAAATGACGAAAGTCTTAGGGTAAAGTATTTTCCAAGTTCTCTTACCAAATATGCTTTTACTTGGTTTACAACCCTACCCCCTAACTCAATCTGTAATTGGACCCAGTTAGAATGTTTATTCCATGAACAATTCTATATGGGACAAACTAAGATTAGTTTGAAGGAATTGGCTAGCATAAAACGAAAGTTTACTGAGCCAATAAACGATTACCTAAATAGGTTTCGATTACTTAAGGCCAGGTGCTTTACACAAGTGCCAGAGCATGAATTGGTCGAAATGGCCGCTGGTGGCCTTGATTGCTCTATTAGGAAGAAGCTGGATACCCAGTATCTGAGAGATATGGCCCAACTGGCTGATAGGGTTCGACAGTTAGAACCTCTGAAAGACAAAAAGGTTAAGTTCAATAAGGGTAAAAAGGTAGCCTATGTTGAATATAATGAGGATGTCGATGGTTTATACGACGAACCATTATATTTCGACAAGAGTGAGGTAGACGTTGCTGAGTTAAAGCAATGTCCTCTGTATGCTTGTAAAATGTTAACCCCTTCGAACGGAAAAAATTATGTCGAATCTTAGAAGAATGATAAGTTTCCAAAGAAAACATACACTTTCGATATCACTAAATGTGACAAAAAAATTTATTTGTTTGTAAAAGATGGGCAAATGATAGTGCCTCCTGGCGCTAAAATACCGCCTTTAGAGCAAAGAAAAAAGAGAGGATTTTCTAAGTACCATAATTTTCTGGGTCATAAAACTTCTCAGTGTTTTCTTTTCAGGGATCTGGTGCAAAATACTATTCAGGAGGGCAGGTTGAAATTCGGGGAGAAGAGCAAAGGTCAAATGAAAATTGACTCCGACCCATTGCAAACAGCGGAGGCCCATTATGTTGAGCCAGTGGTACATATGGTTGAGGTTGCTGATGATTTTGACTGTTCAGTCAACATGGTGGAAATTACTGAAGATTTCGCCAACGATGCTGTGTTAGCCAAGGTTACTGAAGACCTTGACATTAATGTTGTGGAGAAACTCATGAGCGAGGCCGCGGATGGCTTCGACAAAGCCACTGAAGGCTTAAATGATGGGATCACTGAGAGTTCCAACATGATGCTGGTTACCAAAGAAACTGCTGAGAGTTTCGTTAAGATGGATAAGGCTGCTGAAGGCCTTGATGTAGAATTCTGTAATCTGAACCTTAGTGTTGATGTCGACATGGACATAAATATGGTCGAGATTACACAACATAAGACCATGGAGGTGGATGAAGCAAGCTGCCAAGAAGAGCGTAACAAAGTGGCGTATCCAAAACAGGACGAGACTATCATTGAATTCCTTCACCGCTGCTAAAAGAAGGGATCAGGTGTCATGCTATGCCCCAGGTGCAGTGCAATCTTCGACCAGAAAGCTGCTCATAATCTTGAGGGGGTTAGGAAGGCTAAAGAAAGAAGGGAGCAAAGAATTTCTCAGGGTCAAAGGAGTTTCGATCCTAGAAGGTCTTCGTCAAAACAAGTGGGTGGAAAGACACAATTCCCAGGGGCCAGACCAAACACCTTAAAACCAACAAGTAATGCGCCAGTCAGTAGCTGGATGAAACCTGTCGAAGGAGAGAAAAAAGGTCAGAAAAAATGGTAGAAGTTTGATGTGAACAGAGGCTCTTCCAATAGGTCGGCTTATGTCTCTGAAAACTATAAAGGGAAGAATCCGATGTCGTGATCTCAATGGAGGAGAGAGCAACGTAGAAGGAAGGCTCTCAAGGAGGCTCAGTCGAAGAACCGAGGAGAATCCAGTACTAATGTCCCTACTGATAATCTTGCAGGGAATCAAGTAAAGATCGCTGAAAGAATGCCCGTGGGGCGAAAGTTGTTTTCCTCTCAAGAGGACAAACATGAAAAGACAGTCGAAGATGATGAAGAAATGACAGATAACTTCGACTCCGAGTTCGACGCTTCTCTCGACATCATAGTCAATGTAGTGTCTGTAATGCCAAGGGAGTTCGACCAAATTACAGAAGTCGAAGATTTGGATGCTTGCACTAAAGCTGAGATGGCAGCACACAAGCCTGTGTGCTACTATATTATGAATAATGGGTGCGTTGAAGAGCAGAACGCCTTTTTCGAGCGACCTACAGAGGCAATGAAGGGTCACCTAAAGCCCCTCTACATTACCGGAAAAGTGGAGAACGTACCAATAAATAAAATATTGGTTGATTGTGGTGCAACAGTAAACTTGATGCCACATTTCTTACTGAACAAGATTGGCAAGTATGGCACTGATACTAAGCCACATAATATGGTTCTTTCAAACTACAAGGGAAAAGTTGGCTCTACACTGGGTGTGATACAAGTGGACTTGATAGTTGGGACAATAACTAGGCCTACTATCTTCATGGCAGTGGAAACAAATGCCAACTACAATCTGCTCTTGGGACGAGAGTGGATACATGGCATTGGTGCAGTGCCATCTTCGATGCATCAACGAATCACCATCTGGAGGCCAGATGGAATAGTCGAGAACATTGAAGTTGACCAGGGGTATTTCAAGGCACCAATAAATCATGTCGACATACGTCAGTTCAACAAACATTTGGCTCACATTGCCCCTTGTGGCCCAGCAGATTTTGAGTTTGTCCCAGATGACGAAACATTTTGCTCACTGTACTTACATCCCGTCGATGGTTTCCGTTGGGATAAGGAGGTGCCAGGGGAAAGGCTTTCATACCTTGGTGAACCTGTAGTAGACCTCATAGGGTGGGGAAGTGAATTTAGTGATAATGACTGAGTTCGAAGCATTGAAAAGAATTTCGGCCTAAGTGGCTGAAACTAGACTACAAGCGGCTTTAGAAGTTGCTAATGAATACATGGCTGGCGAAGCCAATTCTGAATGTCACCAAGAAGGTCCTGGTAATGACTTCGACCCAGAGCCACCTGATAAGGTTCAGGGTGTAGAGCAAGGCCGGAGGCTTGTCACCATCTATGACGATGAGCCTTTAGGATTTGAAAAAGATCCGCTTGCAAATAATATTAAGATGCTAGCGCAGGATCCGTTAGAAGAAATCGACCTGGGTGAAGGGGCAACTAGAAGGCCAACATATGTCAGCGCTAATCTGGACCCACAACTCAAAATCGAAGTTACCCAGTTGCTGCAGGAGTTTAAAGACTATTTCGCCTGGGACTACGATGAGATGCCTGGTTTGAGTAGAGAGTTGGTTGAACACACGTTGCCAATCAAGCCTGGGAAGAAGCCAGTCAAACAGAATCCAAGACGGTTTGCCCTAGAAATTCTCTCGAAGATAAAGGGGGAGGTCGAAAGACTCGTTCGATGCAAATTCATCCGTACTGCCAGGTATGTTGAATGGTTAGCTAACATTGTGCCGGTTATTAAAAAGAATGGTTCCTTAAGAGTTTGCATAGACTTTAGAGATTTAAATTCTGCAACTCCTAAGGATGAGTATTCTATGCCTATGGCAGAAATGCTAGTCGATTCCGCTGCAGGACATGAGTATCTTAGTATGTTAGATGGGTACTCTGGTTATAACCAAATATTCATTGCTGAGGATGATGTCCCCAAAACAGCTTTTCATTGTCCGGGAGGCTTAGGCACCTACGAGTGGGTGGTAATGCCCTTTGGCCTAAAAAATGCTGGGGCAACATATAAACGAGCAATGAACTCAATCTTCCATGATTATATAGAGACTTTCGTGCAAATATATATCAATGATATTGTGGTTAAGTCTGTTTCAGGGAAGAGTCATTTAGACCATCTTCGACAGTCCTTTGAACGGATGAGAAGGCATGGTCTCAAAATGAATCCTCTCAAATGTGCGTTTTGTGTGCAGGCAGGGGATTTTTTAGGCTTTGTGGTCCACAAAATGGGGATCGAGATCAACCAGAATAAGACCAAAGCCATCATGGAGGCGAAAGCGCCATCAACAAAAAAGGAGTTGCAAGCACTGCTGGGCAAGATTAATTTCTTGAGAAGATTCATATCGAACCTAAGCGGAAAAATGCAGGCCTTTTCACCATTACTTCGATCCAACAAAGATGGGTTTGACTGGGGGCAAGATTAGCAGGAAGCCTTCGACAAGATCAAGGAATACCTGAGTCATCCTCCAATTCTTTCACCGCCTTGTAGGAATAGGAGTATGAGATTGTACATAGTTGCGTCAGATAAAACTTTAGGGAGCATGTTGGCTCAAGAGGATGAGAATGGCGTCGAAAGGGCCATTTATTACCTTAGTAGAGTTTTAAATAATGCAGAAACTAGGTATAGCATGATCGAAAAATTATGCTTATGCTTGTATTTTTCTTGTACAAAATTAAAGCAATATATAAAGCCAGTTCATGTTTATGTTTCGTCTCATTTTGATGTTATTAAACATATGTTGTCTAAACCTATCTTGCATAGTCGAATTGGTAAATGGGCAATAGCATTGACTGAGTACTCTTTGACGTATAAGCCTCTAAAGGCAGTTAAAGGATAAGTGGTAGCAGACTTTATAGTCGACCACTCCATAAATGAAAGCACTTTGAATTACATCGAATTGGAACCTTGGAAGTTATACTTTGATGGCTCCAGCCACGAAGATGGCACAGACGTAGGTGTGCTAATTATTTCTCCTGATAAAATTCCAACAAAATTCAAGTACAGGGTCGAAGGACTTTGTTCCAACAACGAGGCTGAGTATGAAGCCTTAATCGATGGACTTGAAATTTTGTTAGAATTGGGGGCAGCTCGAGTCGAAATAATGGGAGACTTAGAGTTTGTCATAAAACAAATTACAAAGGAGTACAAATGTGTTAAGGAAAATCTTATCATGTACTTCATAATAGCTAACATACTAATAAAGAAATTCGAAGTGATAAGCATTCGACACATACCTCGGCTAGAGAATCAAGTGGCCAACGACTTGGCTCAGATTGCTTCTGGGTATAAGGTTTTGAAGGAAAATTTACAAGGGGCAATCGAAGCTAGAGGTAAAGTCGTATCTGTTGGATTATGCCCATCAGATCTAGAGGTAACAAAGCTTGGATACGCTGATGAAGAAAATTTTGAGATTTTTGCAATAGACGGCTTGACGGACAAAGATTGGAGGAACCCTATAGTCGAATACTTGCAGAATCCAACAGCGTCTATAGAGCGAAAGGTCAGGTATCAAGCTCTAAGTTATGTCCTTCTAGGTAATGAGTTATTTAAAAAGACCCCTGAGGGAGTCTTACTTAAATGCCTTAGTGAATCAGAGGCGTATCTTACCCTTTCGACTGTCCATAGTAGGGCATGTGGGGCACATCAAGTAGGCCATAAGATGAAGTGGCTATTGTTTCGACAAGGCATGTATTGGCCTACAAAGATTGCATTGAATTCGCTAAGGGCTGCCAGGAATATCAAGTTCACGCTGGCATACAACATATCCCTGCAAGTGAGCTGCATTCCATAGTCAAACCATGGCCTTTTAGAGGTTGGGCTTTGGATTTAATCGGAGAGATTTGATCTGCATCCTCCAAGAATTAGAGATACATTTTGGTAGGAATTGACTACTTTACAAAGTGGATCGAAGCGATACCATTGCCAAATGTCGATCAAGAAGATGTGATTGAATTCATTCAAAAATACATCATTTATAGGTTTGGAATCCCAGAAACGATCACGACAGATCAAGGATCAGTCTTTACTGGTCGAAAGATGTAGGAGTATGCTAGAGAGATGGGTTTCAAACTCTTAACCTCTACACCTTATTATGCTCAGGCTAATGGTTAGGTCGAAGTGGCTAATAAAGTGGTGATTGGGTTGATCAAAAAGCATGTGGGGAAAAGGCCCAGGAATTGGCGTAAGACCTTGGATCAGATCCTGTGGGCATGTCGAACTTCTCCCAAAGAGGCAACTAACACTACTCCATTTTGACTAACCTTTGGTCATGATGCAGTTTTACCTGTTGAGATCTATCTCCAGTCGATAAGGATTCAGAGACATCATG
This sequence comes from Lathyrus tuberosus, assembly GCA_022829125.1. Taxonomy (NCBI): domain Eukaryota; kingdom Viridiplantae; phylum Streptophyta; class Magnoliopsida; order Fabales; family Fabaceae; genus Lathyrus; species Lathyrus tuberosus. The sequence goes on along the minus strand of JALAZF010000011.1, from coordinate 11,489,889 downwards.
AAATTCCTTCTGAGCATTATTGGAATATGATGTTAGATGAGCTGGTAGATTTGGACGAAGAAAGACTTAAAAGCTTTAGAACTTTTGAAGAGACAAAAGAAAAGAGTAGAAAAGTCTTACAATAAAAAGGTTAAGGGTAAGACCTTTTTGCCTGGAGATTTAGTTTGGAAGGTAATCCTGCCTATGGATCGAAAGGTCAGAGCCTTGGGTAAATGGTCCCCAAAATGGGAAGGTCCGTTTCAAATTACGCAGGTATTTTCTAATGGAGCCTATGAAGTGGACGAATTAAATGAGGATAAAAGAATCTTGAAAGTAAATGGCAAGTATTTGAAAAAATATAAACCAGCACTTCAAGAAGTTAAAATTGCTAAAGAGTAATTCAACGTAAAAAGGGCAAAGCCAACAATGTATTCATGAATGCCAAAATGGCTTAAGAATCATTACAAATAAAAGCCTCAAAGGGCTATGGAGCATTATACAAAAAAGGAAAGAACTACAAAGAAACTAACAAGCTAAAAGGGGAGATTCTCCTTCATCTTCAAGTACTTCGACTTCTGGAGATCAAGACGCCTTTCACACAAGGCCTTGTCAGATTTTAAATGTGCAACCTCCTTCTCCAGTTGTTGAGCTTTCTCAGCAAAAGTTATGGCATATTCAAGCTCTTTCGACAAGCCAGAGTCATCAAAGGCAGACAATTCAGCGTTACGCTTTTTGGCCTTTGAGATCTTGGCTCGAAGTTTCTTGATCTTTCGCTCCCAGGAAGCAATACTTTCTTCATTGGAGGTGATTTCCTGCTTGTTCTTTTCTTTGGTTTCCTCCAATTTTGCTACCTTATTCTCAGAATCAGTGGCAGCAGTCCAAGCGGCAGCCTCACTTCCAGCTTTGGTTGAAATTACATTTTCGATTTGAGGCAGGCGTTTCAGGTCACCATAGACTTGGTCAATCATAGTGCCAACCTCTAAAATGACGTTGGCAGATTCTGGAGAAATGGCATGGATGTCGACTTGTTGGAGGAGATTTTTCAAAGAGATATGAGTGACATCATCCATCTGTAAGAGTGTGAAAAGGTCACCCTTAAAGATCTTATTTTTGATCTTCAGAAGGATATTGTCCTCAGCTTTACTTGAAGGCTGGTCCCCAGAGGCAATCGAAGCACTAGGAGTTTTGTCAGATGAACTCCCTCGATGGCCAAGAAGTATCTTTATGTATTGTCGAGGGTTGCTAGTCTTCAAGGCATCCAGTTCCTTTTCAGAAAGTCCTACTCCATACATAGTTGAGGTTACCTTGCCCTCAGTTGCAGCAGTAGTTGCTGGGTAGTAGTAGCTTCGACATGGGTTGGCTTATTGATGGGTTATTTGTCGGCCTTCTCCTCTTTACTGTTGTCCTCTTATTCTTTATCTTCGTCCATTTTGTCATCAGCATTTTCATCACTATGGCCATCAAGTTCAAACTGGTGCATTGTCTCATCATCGTCTTCTTCCATCTCCTCCTCTCCTTCTGGGATAGCATTGGCAGCCCCGACAGGTTCGTCTATGGGGGATCCCTCTTCATCGACCAAGGTTGTATCTTCATCCATGGCAGCTGCTCTTGGATTCTCTGTTTCGGGATTCTGCTGATCATCGTTGTCCTCATGGTCGGAGCCATCTGTTTGAGACTGCTGGGTAGTAGTCTTTACTGGCGAAGGGGGAACTGTTTCAAAGCCAGGTTTGTTAATTTCACCTAGTGAACTCATTCCAGAGCCCAAGTCGGAAGTGGGATGGTATGTGGGATCACCTTGGCTATTCAGGAGAGTGATTGGAGAAGGGGGATTATCCATCCGCGGCTTTGAGCCACTTGCATCAACCTGAATCAAGTCGAAGCAAATTAGAACAAAAGGAAACAAGGTAGATAAATTGACTCTTTAAAGAATAATATGACAAGTTACCTTGACACCTTCAGCATCAGGGCTAGAGTTATTGCTTTCAGCATGATCTGCGGCTGGTTTAGAGGCAGCTCTAGAAGAGGCTTCTGCAACTCTGCTCGTAGTGGTGGTCTTTTTGGGGACTTTAGCCGTTTTAGGCTCAGATTGGCCACCAACAACATTTGTTTCTTGGCTTGGTCTCTTCCGCTTTTTGAGCTTCAGGTCTTCAGGAGGGGATTGGTCCTCATCCTCCGAATCAATGATAATTTGGGCAGTGCCCCTCTTTGATTTCCTTTGAGGCGTCGGAGGTGGTTTGCGAGAAGCCTGAAATAATGAGAAGCATTAGGGGGAGAAAGAATAATCAACGTAAGGAAAAGGTGTGTGATGTACCTTGCTGCCTTCACCTTTGGCTTCGACCAGTTGTTGAGGGGTGTTCTTTTTGGGTACAGCTGTAAAACAAATCCAATTACCACAAGTCAGTAATGATAAAGTTCGAATAAAAGAACATAAAATCGAAGAATCCAAACCTTCATGTATTTCGGATTCGATGCGAACATCTTCGATACCGACATGAAGGTGTCCTTTGAAACTGTCTAGTGTATGCTTAGTCAGAACCACCCGCTGAGCCTTGGGTATCGATTGCTGGCGAAGGATTTTTATAGAATCCTCACAAATGAATCAATCTGGAAATGGAGGGGCAAGAGCCACTCCAAAATCAGCAGATGGTAGTCGAGGAATCTTTGGGGGAAATAGTGCAAAAGCCGCTTCATAGTGTTTCTCAGGAGGAACGTATGAAGGGAGTTTCAAACTCTCCATTTTCTTTAAAAATTTCTCCTTCAGCGTAACTGCAGCTTCACAGACGGTTCGACTAATATCATCTGGTCGATAAATAGTTTCAAAGTACTTCTGGAAGGCTTGAATCTCTTTAACGTGAGTAGATGTACACTTCTTGATCTTCTCCTGCACATCAACAAAAGCTTAGTCAATCAACTGAGCGAAGCTAGACACGTCAAGGAATTCTTCAACATAATGCTTCGACCACCAGTCATGGAACTCTTGGGTGCAGAGGTGAGAAGGTTCACAATAGACAGGAGTTAGGAGTGATCGATGAGCATGTCGAGTAAGATGCGTCGAACACTCTATGGCATCGTAGATAGTGTTGGGAAGGATAACATGGACCTTCTTCTCGTACAGGCACTTGTGTAGAGTCTGGACCAAACCAAATTGTCGAGAGACAAGATTTGGTTGATAGGCCATCAGAGATGTTTGGCCCTTTAGCAGGTTGAGTCGATGAACGATAAGTCGAGGAATAAAAAATGCCTCTCAAACACGCTGCGATTCTTCTTCATGTTTTTTGAACGAGGGAGGAAAGGGCCTGGTAAACCATTCGGGACCATATTTTCTTTCAGCAAAGGGCGCCATCCTTGGTGTGAATTCATAGCGCTTGGCAAACATTTTGACGAAGCCAGAGAAGGATGCCCTAAGTGACTGTCCTTCTTCGTTTGGGGTTAGTTGCACCAGTCGAATCCATTCGACTCGTCTCTCTTTAATTTCTGCATCCTCTTCGTCCACAAACCCTTTGTTAGGGAGGCTGACTTCAAAAGTGGCATTAAGCCAAAGCTGGAGTAGCCAAAAGGGTCCTGATAACAGGAGGTTCCCGTTGCTCTCTTAGTTTTTTAGACGACCGGCACCTTCACTTAAAGACTCGTACAGACTGACCAATATCATTTTGCTTAGGCAGATGCCTCAATTAAGGTGCAATTGATTGGCTAGGGTTAGATATTTTCTTGCCACTTGCAAAGATTTGGTGTAGGATACACATCGAGAAAGCCACATAGCCAGAAATGCTATGTGCTCTTTGTCTTCGACTGTGTCAGTTTGCTTGTCGTGGTAATGGTTCATGAAATGAGTGTAAATGTGTTTGGTGGTTGCGAATCCTATAGTGTCTATAGCATCTATTTCAGGGTCGTAAACTAGCCCATGTGGTCTTAGCCCTGTGATAGCGGCTATGTCGAAAAGAGTGGGTGTCATCATACCACAAGGGAGATGGAAAGTATAATGGATACTATCCCAGAAATACAAGATGATGCCAGTAAAGTCGGACAGTAAGTGTAGTGAGCGGTTTTTGGATGTGGTTGCGAAGTACTACTGCTCTTTGGTATCTACAGCTCGATTCATTTTTTATCCTATTAAAGCTGATGAAGGAAGGGAAATAGATGTCTCAAATTAACCCTGCTTGCAAACTAAGGTTAAACAGTCAAAACTGTTGGTTTACAGATGCTACAAAGATTTGGGGTCTCTATTAGGTGTATTTTTTTAAAAGTGGTGTCCGGTCGATTGGTGGGAGGTTGGGATGTTAGGACGGATGTATGGAAGTATGGGATTTTAGGTTTTTTGTTTAGTGTGCTCGCTAAGATCTTTTCTTTCAGTCTTATGCCTATGTATTCCCGTTTACCGAAACAGGGAAATCAGAGCGTTCGTAGTTCCTCCTATTCTATGGGAGGAAATGGTGTTTTGGTGTCTTGTTCAAAGCCCAAGACGTGAAGCTAAAGGTGGTTTGTATCTTGTTCAAAGCACAAGATGTGAAGCTGATGGGTCTATTTGTATCTTGTTCAAAGCCCAAGATGTGAAGCTAAAAGGTCTCAACTTTAGAGAGAATTTGTCATCTCTGAAGAGGGGGTTGTTCGTCACAACTGTTTATAAAAGAGAATTACTTTAATCGGGATGTGTGAATCCGGCAATGCCATAATTTCCTTTATAGGGGATTTCCAACCTAAAGGAGAAGACTTTAACTCAGTGTAGAGCAATGCTATCTTTTCTTAGGAATTTCTCATGTTAAAAGAGGGACAGTGGCATGGATGTAGATGATCCAGAGGCTTGCCGCTTACAACAATTAGATGGAGGGGAAGGAGTTGTTGATGTTTGTGTACTGTGGACGAGGCACAGCTTCGATGCTAAAAGGTTGATTGGATCAACCAGTGGTTTTCTTATACAAAGCCTAAGAGGAGGCTAAAAGGTTTTCCTTATACAAAGCCTAAGAGGAGGCTAATGGACCAACAAGAGGGTATTTTTGATCTGTCTCGTACAAAGCCCGAGAGAGAGGCTAAAAGGGTTGACTCAACAAGAGAGTCTGTTATATGTCTCGTATGAAGCCCGAGAGAGAGGCTAAAGGAGTTTGGCTCAATAAGAACCTTTTTATATCTCGTATAAAGCCCGAGATGGAGGCGGAAGGGTGATTGACTCAACGAGGGAGTCTCTTATGTGTCTCGTACAAAGCCCGAGAGAGAGGCTAAACGTTGTTTGACTCCGCTGGGGAGAATCATTGTACAAAGCCCAAGAGGAGGCTATGACGCTGTTTCAGTTGAGTGACAGGTCCAGTATGCTGATTTAAAGAGAAAATCAGTTCTTATATGAGTAATGTTGGCCCTCAGGGATTTGATTCGAGGATCAGGGTTATTCCCTATTCTTTAAGGAAATGGGAAATCTAAAGGGTATTGAGACTGTCCAAGTCTACGGGTTTTCTTCCTATTTAACGAAGGGGTCACTTGAGAATGTCTTCGAGACTCAAGGAGATTAGACTATCCGCGTCTAGAGTTTCATCTTTAGTACTATGCTTTAAGAAACAGTAGTAGACTCTTTGAAAGGACTGTTCTATGAACATGACTAAGTTCTGTTCCTATACTTCTAGGAGGTCGTCGGGACAATTTGTACGAAGCCCAAGAGGAGGCTAGAGATTTTTAAGAAGCCGCGAGGTCCTTGTACGAAGCCCAAGAGGAGTCTATCATTCCCGGAGGAAGAGATCATTATACGAAGCCTAAGAGGAGGCTGTGAATACTTCTAAGAAGCCGGCGGGTCCTTGTACTAAGCCCAAGAGGAGGCGGGGTTGCTTTTAGGAAGCTTGTGGGTCCTTGTACGATGCCCAAGAGGAGGCCGATGCTTTTAAGAAGCCCGTGGGTCCCCAAACCCCGAGAAATTCAAGACAGGCTATTCACAAGGAATAGATCAAGCCAGGAAAGTTTGAGAATTTTGAAGAAACTAAAAGATGCCATTCATGGAGAATACATTCATCTCTAGGAGTAGAGTTTCTTGACAATTCCTAATGAGGACAGCCGAAGAGAAGACTGTATCTGGTGATCCTATTGGGGATCTAACTGTCTATTTCTACGAATAAACGAAACGGCTTTACCTAGTTCTAGACGTAGTTGCCGGGGAAACTCTAAATATCTATACTATTATTACACAGTTGATATGAGTTTATGAAAGAAGACTTACAGCGAAACAGCCCCATAATACAGTTATATGTATATGAAAGCGGTAAATGAAAGCGTATAAACACTTACTCAGTTGTAGAGTGTTGTACCCCAAATTTTACCTCTTAGATGTCATGACATCTTGCACAGACATTTAGGATCAATCATATATGCATTGTTTAAACGGACTCATATCTTGCAACTTGTTTCTCTTATGTTTGAAAGTAGGGTTTGCACAAAGAAATTCAAGGCCTCCTAAGGTATTCTTTGGCTCCATATAATCCTCACAAAGATTCACCAGTTGTTTAAAACCAAGATCCCAAGGCTTTGAATCAAGTCAAGTCAACAAAAGGATCACCATACCAAAGTATGGGATTAGGGTTTTAACCTGAGGAATTAATGAAGAATTTTGCCATGTCAATTCAAGAAGTGCTTGGTTCATAAACCATTTGAGTTACCTGCACCCAAGAGGTCTCACTCAGCAAGAATTCAAGGTCATCTGGCTCTCATCATGTTTTGTTTGAACCACAATTTCACCCTGCCTCCAGATTAGGGTTTCTATCAAGACATGTGAATCATTGGCCTTGATTTTCCTTAAAAGATGCTCTCAAACCCTAAAAACATGATTCCATGAGTTAGCAAACATCCCTAGAGGTCTTCTACGAAGCTTTGGATGTGAAGAAAGAAGCAAGATCACAAAGGTTTATCTCAGTGCATTCACGGTCAAAAGTAGGGTTTTGACTAAAACCCTAATCTTTGGTATTTTGATCCAAATGGAACTTCCAAGGTCTCCACTCCTCATAACATGTCTTAGTGACGATTTAAAGTGTCAAGATCAAGTTTCAGGAAGTTTCTTGCGGAGGAAGCAAGGTTTGGTTCATGAAACTTTTCAAACATGGAAATTTCACTACTTGTGCCAAAATTGAAACAGTCATAACTTTCAAACCACACATCCAAATTGAATGACTCAAAGCTCAAATAGAAGCTCTTTCCATGATCTTCAAAACATATTAGAGGACCCTCTTCCAAAAAATGCTTGGTTTTTGAGTTACAAGGCTTGGAAGATAAATCACCCTTAAGGACTTAGTGAAATTTCAGTTTTTTCACCCTTATGTGCATACAACTTTAACCTGATTTTTCATATAGTCCCAGGCCTCAAATAAAAAATCTTTGAACATGAAAGTTATAGAGGGCAATGAGAGCTTTCCAAAGAGTACTAGAACTCCTCCATCCATCAAGGGAGTTGGGAGTTTCGATGAGTCAAAGATAAGGGCCTCATTACTTAACATTCAAGAAACTAACTTTTGAGTTTTAGTTCAAACACTTCCCTAGTCACCAATTTCCATCAATTCTGAGTTTTAATGGCTCACTTAGCATCTAACCAAGCCTTTCCACGAAATTCAAACTGAATTGACATTTAAATAGTGATGTATGACTGAGTTGTGCAAGTGGAAGGGAGAGAGAGAAACTTTCCAAAGGAGGAAACATTAGTTTATTCATGGATCAATGCACCTATCAGCTCACAACAGTTCTGCTCAGAAGACTCAGAGATCTTTGGAAGATTTCACGCTGCAAGTTTGAAAAATCCTCACGAAAAAGGAAGGGCAGATTTGGAACTTTTAGCAAGTTGGCCATACCTTGAAACCTCACACTTTCCCTATAAATAGCAGTCCATACTGCTTGTATTTGACACCAACACTTTTCACATACACACTCTAAAACTTCTCAGTTAAAGCTTGGAAAGTGAGAAGGAAAAGGAGAATTTCTTTAGAGGCTACTGCTAGTTTGGAGAGGAAGAAAGACAGTTCATATTGTTGAGGGTGCAGTGGACATATTCCACTTGGTAATATTCTTTCTCACACTCCATACTCATATTGTTCATTATGCTATCATGATCATTTCACATTCAAGTCATTATGAGTAGTTCTCTTGAAGTATTAATGTGTTTCTACTGTATCCATGTTATATGCTGGTTGGTTTTGTTTAGTAGTATATTTGTATTAACACTTTCATGTTATAACTTAAAAGACTGGGTTATTCCTTTAAACGGTCCTCTCTTATGTTAGAATGGCAATGTATAGTGTGCTGATCCATTTATTCTCACTATCTCTTATTCCATTAGCATTTATCATCTGTTAATGATTTGTAAAATATTATGCTTTTGCTTGTTTGTGAAACTGTTTCTTGATCTGTCTATGCATATCTTGATATCATGAGTTAAGACAGCAGGAAGTTGGTATGGAATCTGGTTGACAATGATAGCTCGACTATGTTTAACTTCATGCCAATTGATGGAGTGATAGAAGCCATTCTCAGGTCAGCTACTATGTGGCTAAACAAAACATGATTTCCTTTGTTTAAATTTGTATTTGATGTGAGCCCATGATGAAAGTAAATCTGCCATCTGTGAACAACCTGTCTTTGTGATCATGTTCTTATTGTTTAGACATTTCCCTCATTTTGGTTTGAAATAACATCATTTGAAGAACATCTCAGGTTGTATTGCTTTAGGCTCAGTCTATTTGTGTCCATGTTATGCTTAGTTTAGATGGCATGAAAGTTTTAGGTTGAGGTCATGCTGATGATAGACTCTTGATCTACACTAACTCTCAGTCATTACAATGTCATGTACACGACTGTTAGCCTGTTATGCATTTGAGTCAAGAAGCCATGTGGAAGTGATATTTTGGAGCTCATGTGTCTTTCTCTTTTGTAACATTATGATGTTCATGTCTTGGTATGAAATTTGAATAAATGAGGATATTATTCTTAAACAACATGAAAGGTTTAGTTTAGGCTAGCAGGATGAGTGTTTGATTTTGGCTTGCTTTTCATGTTTTTGACTACACACCACTATGTATGTTTGAATCTACCTTAAACCTACCTTCCCTCCATGTTAGAACTTGCACGTTCAACCAATCCAAGTTGTTTCACTTTACATTAGTATGGTTTGACAGTATTTGGTTTGTGACTGGCATGGTAAGTCTTGTTTTCACTATCTGTTAAACTTGCCATTTCATATTTAAAATGTCAAGGGCTTGCTACTGTCATGATAACTGTTGTTTTCATTCTATCTTTGCTAGTTCATATGTCCATGTCTTGAAATGCCACAGCCTATGTTGTTATCATGCTCAAGTAGTTTTCTTCTTTTGTTCATTGTTTAAGTTTGTATGCCTAGGCTGCCTTTGGAATGTTATGTCTAGATTACTTGCCTTGACTGTTTTACACATGACTGTCTGTCTGCCATATCACCATGCTCAATTCATCTTTTGACATTTTTCATTGGAGCAACCATGTAAGCAGAATTGAGGTTTGTAAACACTGCCAGTTTCTGATTTGGAATATATGTGTGCCAATGCTTTGATTCTAAAGTTTTGTGAACTATTAAGTGATGCAATTCATGATTAGTCTAGATTAACAACATGTACTTTACTTGGTGGCATGATCATTTTTGTTTTCTCTCATTCCATTTGCACCACCATCTGCCATGACTTGGAACATTTTATGCTCAGGTTTGTGTGTGAGATTGTTTCTGAACTGCCTGTCCCAACCTATGAGTCATAGGAAAGTTTTGTTTTAATACCATGTTGATATGATAAAGATGTTATTACTAATTAAAATTATCAGTCGTGAAGAAAGCATTGTTTGAGTAGATGATGTTTTCATTAACTTGTTGTGATCTTAATCATGCATCCTCATGAGTTCAGTCTGCTGTTTCTTTCTGCTGAAGGATTTTGAAAACCTTGCCTTGATCACATGATACCTATGTCTTCATTAGTTGATGGATTGAATGTATACATTTTGTTCTTGGCACTATTAGGTTGATGCTGGATTTGTATACCAGAATTTCATGCTCTTGTTTTACTCCATATTCCAAAGTTATTATGATCAGGCTGTTGTCAGGTTTTCTTTTGTTTTACATTTAAAGTCATACAACAATGTGGATGATAAGTTTGAGTTTATGAGGTGCTTCTATCACTACCAGTCCCTGATGCTGTGTTGATATCTCAATTCCATGTTTGAAATACTACATTTTTGTTATCATTGAGCAGCATAAAAAGTTCTGCTGAAACTTGTGCTCATTTGGCAAATGCATGGTCTCTTTCTGGCCTCCCTATAGTCATGTTTACTTCAAGGATTGCGCAAATGTGTCTTTACTTTAAATCCATAAAACGAAAGTGTTAATTTTGTTTATGCTCACCCCCTCTCTCAACTCATATGTTCATGATCATGATACCACGTTTCTTGTTTATCTTGCATTTGAGTTGGATGGCCATATGAATGATAGTTTCAAGCTCATGTGATACCTCATGTACTATCAGCTTTTGATGATATAATGTTTATATCCTTATACTGTCAAGAACTTGTTTGAATGTGTTTAGCATGGTGAGTGTTTTAGGGTCTCATCCTTGCACTTTAAGGAGTGCTGTCTCTAATATTTATTAACTCACGACTCCATGCTTAAAAATCAGGATCATCTTGTTTTCTATATTATTGTCATTACCTTCAAGCCAACTCTGTGCAAATGTGAATGACAACGATTGAGTGCATATAGTGTTTTAACATGTCGTTCTTTGTCTTTGTGATTAGCTTGAATATTTAAAAATGTTCATCCTGTAAACAATATGAAGGTTCTTGGTTGAGTTTTCATTATTGTGACAAAGTCTGTTCTTTTTACTAACTCATGAATCCCTGCTTCTAAAGAGACATGAATCTGTCAGCATCATGTTCTTGTCCTGCACTTGATTTATTATGCCATGAATTTTAATATTTGATTGTACTGTTAGTGTTATCAACTTGGCTATTGGTGTTCACCTTGTAGCATTAGTGTAGGAAGATGATGAAACTGTTATGTCCTTTTTCTTTTGATATCAATGCCATGTTGTCCTCAAGATGCCTGTTACACTTTAAGTTTATGGGAATTTTATTTGGGTTTTGAGGGTGAAAGTGTGACTCCATTTTCTGCATAGCAGGTTCCAATTTTATTTTCACACTGCTCTTGTTCATACTTTAAGTTATGTAAAGACCATTGATTTTCTTCGCTTGGAGCAGTATAGTTTAGCATCTTGTTGGTCAGGTTTTGATGGTTGAGTTGGCCATGTCGCTGCAAATCTCTCCTTTTCTCAGGATGGAACTTCATGTTGGCATGAGTGAGTGAGATACAAGGCTTGTGTTTGGTTTGGCGTGAATCTTGTAGATTTTAGTGGTTTGACCATGTTATCAAGTACATAACCAGGCAACACTACTTGCATCTATATGTTTCTCAAAGGTTTTTACCCCGCTCGTAGGCTTTTAAGTTTATGGGGCTGGCTCATACATTGGATGTATGGCCACCCCAGTGGTAAGAACACACGCGCATATGACCTATAGGACTGGGGTTCGAATCCCCCTCGCCCCAGTCCTTTTATTTTAAATTTCCAATTTTGAACCAGTTTCATATATAGACTTGCGGTTCCCATATTTAATCACACGCGCGTCATAGCTCGGTTGGCCTTGTTTTGGGACTGTATACATAAGGTCCTGGGTTCAACACCCATGGGGACCTCTCCCTTCTTTTTTTATTACATGATTTCTTTTACGTTTTTTTATGGTTTATATATAAATTTCAAATATTCATAACTTAGTCATTTTTAACTATTTTTCCCTCATTCTTTTTGCTAAATGCTCTCAAAAGAATTCACTTTTTAGCTATGAAAAGAGATTTTTGAAAATAGTTAATTTTGGGACATTTGTTCATAATGGAAGTGGAAAGATCTTTTTTAGGGTTTTTGTTACTTTCTTTTCTTGTTTGATTCTTGACCATGATATCTTGTTTATATAATGTCTATATGTTTGACTTCAATCTTGTATGATGTTATGAGCTTTGTTCAACTTGAATGTCTTATTATTAAACATCATATCCTCATAAATGTCTATTTTGTGATCATGAAACTGTTATTTTCCCTCATTCCAAAGGAAAGCTTCTTTGTTGACCTCAAAGTCGTAAAGAACTCACTTCCATCTTGGCCTCCTTAGAGCCATCCCATTACCTTCGACCTTATAGTCATAGGTGTACCCTTGACCTCATAGTCATAGGCATTCATCCTCCCTTGACCTCATAGTCATAGGATACTTTCCTTTTGGCCTCATAGCCACTTACATCATAACTTAAACTTAGAGAGTCTCTTAAACTCTATATGAGCTCGTACTCATTTCCCCTTGGGACTTTGGCCATAGTCAATGGTTCCTCAAATTCACCCTTAGTTAGGTGAACTATGGTTGCTCTGATTCTTTAGTCAGATACGTAGGCACAAGATGCGACGTCTTGGCGAGCAAACTTAGTGTACATACCTAGGTATTTACCTTAGCATAGATATCTTTAGCAAGCAAACATAACATAACACAACTTAAACAAGAGGTTCCTGTAGAGTACTACAGATACTTAGGGTGCTAATACCTTCCCTTTGTATAACCAACCCCCAAACTCTAGATCTTCCCCCTTTAGGTTTTTTTAACGATCTTGAACCTTTCCTTTGGATAAATCAAAGTCGGTTGTAAAAGAAATATGATGCAAGTTAATTCATAACTTGTTATTCGATTTTCACCGCAACAGAAATGGCGACTTCACTGGGGATTAATATCCATATTTGAGGGTTAAACCCACCTTGTTTTTGTTATTTATGCTTGTTTGCTATATTTGTATATACCTGCATGTTTACTTGTATATATGGTTTGCTTGAAATCTCCTGTTGGCTGGTACCATTGAGTGGTGAGATAAAGTCCTAACCCGGACTTGAGGGCACAAATATGATAGGATCGTGGTGTAATCAATAGTCGGTTGTTGGCAGTAGTACCAACAATTTATGGCATATGATGACCACACTCAGATGAGGCCCTTTGGGATTGTTGATGTCGGATGTGAGAAGTCACATTGATATTACTTTTTCAATTGAGAGCCAGGGATTCTGAGGACCGTAGTTACCTTTACCCCACTTGGCCTTTTAGGATGTAGTGCGGTGACTATAAGGGAGCCAGTCCCGAGTAGTTGTCACGCGATACTACACTCAGACGAGTTTATCTTGAGAATATTATTAACCCGTGTAAGTAGTTACATGGGCCGATAATATCCGAAGGATTTACGTAGACTCTGGGAACTTTTTAGAACCCTGTTCTACAGATAAAAACCTATAGTCCACACCTTATTGGGATGGGTATACCATGGCTCCATTCGTAAGTCCTCCAAAACCTAAGACTTGTGTGATGTGATTGTGTACATATGCTTGTGTGTATATTTGTCCATGTTTGCACATTGCATACATCTCATTGCATCCATTCCATTGGTTTTAAGGAATTCAGTTAAGGAACTCAGCCATTATCTTTTAAAATTCATAGGTATCATGGAAATTGAGAAAAGAAACACTAAAAAGTTCAATTTCAAGAGGCCCAAATTAGCAAAATTGAAGAAATTAGCAACTCTGGTAGCTAGACATGAATGTTTCCGAAAGAGGTATGGAAGATTGGATGGCCTGCTCAGAACTGATATGGAAGAGGGTATTCTTGACACCTTGGTTCAGTTTTATGATCCTCTTTATCATTGCTTCACTTTCCCCGATTACCAGTTGGTTCCAACCTTGGAAGAATATGCTCATTGGTTTGGCTTGCCCGTAAAGAAACAAAGACCTTTCAGCGGTCAAGAGAAGGTTCCCACTCCAAAAGAGATTGCCGAATGTATTCACTTAGAGATGTCAGAGGTCAAGCCTCACATCACTACGAAAGATGGCATCAGAGGGTTACCATCTAAATTCTTATATGAAAAAGCTTGTCAATTCTTCAACGCAAACAGTATACCGGCCTTTGAAGCCACCTTTGCTTTATTGGTCTATGGTCTGTTTCTGTTCTCCAATGTGGAGGATTTTGTCGACATCAACGCCATCAGGATCTTTATTAGCAGAAATCCTGTACCTACACTACTTGGTGATGCTCTCCATTCTGTCCATCATAGGACTCTTCAAGGGAAAGGAACTATTTTGCGTTGCGCCCCGTTGCTTTACCAGTGGTACATCGCTCATCTGCCTCGAACATCTGAATTCCGTGACAACCCTGACAAACTTCGTTGGTTTCAAAGGATCATTTTTCTTACTCATAATGACATCTTTTGGTATGATCCTATTTATGACCAAAATGTTTACATTAATAGTTGTGGGTCGTTCCCCAATGTACCACTTCTTGGTATTCATGGCGGGATCAGCTATAACCCTGTTCTTGCTAGACGCCAATTCGGGTTTGCAATGAAAGAGAAGCCCAAGAACATTCATGTATCCGGTTTCTTCTACCTTAATGAAAATGCCACTAATGAAACCAAGAATGAAGTTTGGTATGCTTGGGACACGTTCCACAAAAGTACCAAGGACGAGATGGGAAAACGAAACTGTGTGTCTTTGGAGCCATACCTTCAGTGGGTTCGATCTCGCGCCCGTGACCTCAAGATGCCTTATATTCCCAAAATACTTCATCAGCCGACTATTGTATCACCATCTATTATTCCCATTGAACGCATGGAGGAGTACCAGGAAAATCTAGCAAGGATGAAGCTTGAAAGGGACACGTGGGAGTGGAAATATCATACCATCTGCATTGAGCAAGAGGAAATGAAGGAAAAGATGAAAGAGAAAGACGACTTGATTGAGTGGCTGGAAAAATGCGTAATTGATGAACCTTTGGCGCAAGAGAATTTATTTTTCTCTAGCACAAAGCCTACTGCTAGCACTCACGAGTATGCTTGTGTTCCTCCAACATCTGGCACGTGGAAGGGAATTGTGGACAGTTTGGTCAGAGAGAATGACAAGTTGAAAAGACAGAAGAGGGGGCGTGAAGCAGGACACTCTTAGATGTGATCGCTTTGTAGGCTTAGCTGTTATTCCTATCTTCTTGTATTTTGGTCCTTTTTGGAACTATTGAAATCTACTATTTGTAACTTTTCTCAATATTTAATAGAATGAGACTTATGTTGAAAAATGGTTTTTCCTGGGTTCCTTAAAACCAATCACATTTGCATCACACTTTGCATTCTTTTGCTAAACTATCAATGTACTGACTTTGCTTTGCAGATTTTGTAGACATGGATGCCGCAGGAAAGAAAGTTTGGCCTTACTCTTTTGAGCTTCCCCAGCTTGAACAATTATTGTGGTTGGGTGACAAAGTCGAAGACCCATCAGCCTTTGCTGACAAGTATGGGTGCATCCTGCCACTAATGAGGCTCCCGGTAACTGAAGGACCTCTTGAGGTTTTGGCTCAGCTTTACCATCCAGGTTACCGTGGTTTCTTATTTCCTGAATTTCAATTGGTCCCAACACTAGAAGAATTCTCTGCCCTGATTGGAATCCCTGTCAGAGAAGCTCCAATTTTCTCTGGGATCGAGGCGATGCCGTCCATTAAGGAAATTGCTATGGCTACAAGGATCAGAGTCTCTGATATTCAAGCCAATCTAACCATCAAAGGAGGTCGATGTGGGCTACCCGCTTTGTTCTTGCTAGAAAAGGTTATGTATTTCAAGAACAGAGGAAATGAGGCACTGTTTGAATCAACCTTTGCTCTGATGATCTACGGGTTATTTCTGTTTCCAAACGCCAAAGATTTTGTGGACGTCCAAGCCATTCAGATCTTCACCATCAACAATCCAGTCCCAACTTTGCTGGCTGACGTCTACCACTCTGTTTAGACTAGATACTCAAGAGGATGTGGGTCAATTGTCTGCTGTGTAGCTCTCTTCTACAAGTGGTTCATCTCCTATCTGCCAAAAACTCCCGCCTTCTGGGAGGTTGAAGATTGTAAAATATGGTCCAAGAAGCTAATGGAGTTAAAACATACCGATGTCGAATGGTATGACTCAACAGAAGAAGGAATCCTCATGATTGTTAGCTGTGGGGACTGCCCCAATGTCCCCTTAATGGGGAGAAATGGTTGTATCAATTACAACCCTGTTCTTGCCCGCCGCCAGTTGGGCCACATGAAAGAAGGGGCCCTGGATGATGAGGACATGCATATGATGTACTTTGGAGAAGAGGAAGGATTTGAAATGAAACTGCGACTTGAACACGCCTGGCGCCAGATCAATAGGCAACTGTGGAGGGCCGAATGCCCTGTCACCGAAGCTCACCTACAATGGTCCCGTAACATAGCCCGTGTGATGAGGAAGCCATTTCCTCGTCACGAAGCAACACCTGAGACCAAGCAGAGAATGGCGGACACTCTGACAGATTTGTTTCTCGAAAAGGAAAAGATCAAGGGTCGTATCGAGGAACTTGTGAAGAAGATCAATGAAGGAGATGGGGCATCCACTAGTGGATCCAATTTCTAGAACCTCCAATGTTGCCACTTTTTCTTTCAATGTTGTTTCCTTTTGTTGTTGTTGTTATTTCCTTTCTGTTGTGGGTGTGTCCCCACTTTTGTACCCAGAGCATGAAGATACTCTGCTCTTGATGTAATGGTTGCCAAATTTTCTTAATGAAGAAGATATTTTGACAAAATTCCATTGTCTACATTATTTGCAAAATTTATTTGGTTACTTGATAGTTTAGCCAGCATCTGCATCAGCATCCTCATTTGCATCATGTCATAACATTTGCACGTCTCCTTTTTTATCCTTACCTTATGTCGCCATGTTGTCTCAGAACTGTCACACTGAATCATAAGCACGGCTACAACACTCGGGCCCAAGCTCGGTTGAAGATGTCAGAAACTTATGGGGAGATGGACCGAGTCAATAACGAGCTAACGGAAATACGAGGTGGAATGGGGCAGCTCTTGGAAGTCGTCAATATCTTGAGAGCAAAAATGGATACTCAGGCCACCGTAGTCTCCGAGAGCATCACCACTACAATAGAACCTCCTGTCATTCCTGTTGTGAACCCTACCTTGGGTATGCCTTTTGACTTCGTCCGCGCCACCGTTCCTCAATCTACTCAACAAACAGTACCTCTGGCCAATGAGACTCTACAGGCTATTCCCACTTTCACTCCACCAGCGGTACAGACACAGGCACATCCAGTTTTCCACAACCATCACCCTTACGATTACATTGACGTATCTGAAGAGGGGGATGACCAAAATGAAAAGTTAAGAGAGAGCGTCGAGACGATGCAAAGGAAGATAAAGGCTATGGAAGGAAGTAACGCCTTTAGCACTAATGTAAAAGATATGTGTTTGGTTTCAGACCTGGTGATTCCCTCTAAATTCAAGTTGCCAAACTTTGAGCTGTACTCAGGCGCCACATGTCCCAGATCCCATCTGGTCATGTATTACCGTAGGATGGCGGCACATGTACGTAACGACAAATTAATGATACATTGTTTTCAAGATAGCTTGAAGGGTGCTGCCGCTAAATGGTACCTAAGTCTGGATCAATCTTGGGTCTGCTATTTCCAAGATGTGACAGATGCTTTCGTGAAACATTATAAATACAATTTGGATTTAGCCCCTGACCGACGCCAATTGTTAAGTATGACCCAAAGCAGCACCGAATCCTTCAAAGAATATGCACAACGGTGGAGGGAAACTGCTTCCCAAGTTGAACCACCCCTGACTGAGAAGGAACTGGCAGACTGGTTTGTAGACACGGTGAAACCAGGATTCTACGAAAGAATGATCAGCAGCGTCAGTGCTAGTTTTGCTGATATCGTCGCAGTCGGTGTAAAAGTCGAGGCCGGATTAAAAAGCGGGAAGGTCGTAAGCTCTACAAGCACCAATGTCAAAAAGGCTCCCAGTAATTTTCACAAGAAAAAGGAAGGGGAAACCAATGCCGTCATGACAGGAAAAAATCAGAATCCTAGGTGGAAACAACCAATGCACCGACAACAGCCAGGTCCAAACTTCTCCCAACAACCAACTTACCCTATACAGTACGCTCAACAACCTTACATAGCAGCTGTTACACCTACTTTCAATCATCAAGCAGTACAACAAGCGCCAGCTTATCAAAGCACAACTTATCAGCAATGGCCGAGAAACCAGAATTACCAATAGCAGAGACAGCTGGTTTCACAGCAGAATGCTCCTCAAAGAAGACAGGGGGCAACGTCCACATTTCCACCTATACCAATGTCTTATACTGAGCTCTACCCCTCTTTAGTGGAACAAGGATTGATCGTTACCAGACCTTTGGGACCACCAACTGAAAAGTCTATGCCGTTCTTCAATCCAAATGTGAATTACGCCTTTCACCAAGGAGGAGTTGGTCACGATTTGGAAGGATGTTTAGCACTGAAAAATGTTGTGAAGAGATTGATGGAGAGGAATGTCCTATCGTTTGCAGACAATCAGCCAAATGTGAAAAGCAATCCTTTGCCTACACACGGGGCTATTAATGCCATTGAGGATGAAAAGAATGAGGCGTTAATTTTGGACGTAGCAAAAATCAAGACTCCTCTCCAGACCTTTCATGCTAAATTGTTCAAGGCTGGTTTGGTCAAAGGTTGCCATGATAACTGTGAGGAATGCAAAACCAATATAAAGGGGTGTCGTTTAGTGCAAGAGGATGTTCAGTGTTTGATCAATGAAGGTTTTCTACAAATTTTCAATAAGGAAAAAGAGAGTAAAATTGCAGTGATTGAACCTGTGTTTAACCTACCAAAGCCAAGGGATCAAGTACCTATGTTCAAGTCAGGTTCTGTGGTTCCTGTATTTAACAAACCCGTGCCGGTTTTCAACAATCCTGAGTCTGTTATTGCTTCCACTGCTAATCATTCCAAGCAATATGATACCCGACAACCTATTCCATTTAGGTTTAGAGGGACCAAGGCCGTGCCGTGGATTTATGAGAATGTTATGGGTAACAGAAAACGAGAAGACGTGATTCCAAGGAAAGAGGTGGGAATCACTTTTGAGGACGTAGTTCCAAGGAATGAGGTGGGAACTACTATCGAAGATGTGTCAAGCATAGTTGGAACAGGGAAGGTAACCCGAAGCGGTAGAGTTTATACTCTGCCTGTCAGAGAAACTACACCCAGAGAGACCACCATTCCTATACCTCCTAAAGACAAAGGAAAGGAGGTAATTTCTAAAGAAGAAGATGAAGAGTTCTTGAGGATTATAAAAAGAAGTGACTATAGGGTGATAGATCAGCTTCATCAGACTCCGTCCAAAATTTCAATCTTGTCTCTACTAGTCAATTCGCCTATTCACAGATCAGCTTTACAGAAGGTACTGGCCCAGGCACATGTGGCTCAGGATATAACCGCTGGACAATTCGACCATGTCATTGCCAACATTACAGCTTGTAACACTCTCAGTTTCAGTGATGAAGAATTACCTCGAACGGGTAGAAACCATAACCTTGCCTTGCACGTGTCGGTGAAATGTCAAGAAGATACGTTGGCCAGAGTCCTTGTGGATACCGGTTCGTCTCTGAACGTCTTACCGAAAAGAGCTCTTGAAAAGTTATCTTACCGAGGAGCTGCGATGAGACCTACTTCGCTTGTTGTCAAAGCCTTTGATGGCTCAAGAAGATCAGTGATGGGTGAAATCGAGTTGCCTATTTTAATTGGTCCACAGGTGTTCAATATTGTTTTCCAAATCTTGGACATCAACCCTGCCTACAGTTGTTTGCTAGGCAGACCATGGATCCATGAGGCTGGCGCTGTGACCTCTACTCTGCATCAGAAAATAAAGTTTGTAACCGACGAGAAATTGGTTATTATACATGGCGAAGAAGACCTGATGGTCAGCAACTTATCTTCCTTCCGTTATATCGAGGCCGATGAGGATGCTCTGGAAACCTCTTTCCAAGCCCTTGAGATAGCCAATGCCATTATGCTTGATGATAAGGAACCAGTGGCTCCCAACTGCCCATCTTTTGCCTCATTTAAAAGTATTCAATCTGCTCTGCAAAATGGTACCCCAGAAGGCTGGGGCAAAGTCGTCGAAATCCAAGAAAGAGAAAAGTACCAAGGGTTGGTTTACAAACCAGCTTTTGAGGAAAAAGACGCTCCAACAAGGGGAGGACTGAAGACAATTCAAGAAATATTTGTCAGTGGAGGACATCAGGTCCATGCTATTATCGAGGAGGCCGAAGACGAAGACATCAACCATTTGGTTTTTCAGTGTGACGTCGCTTTGAGCAATTGGGAGTCTATTGAGATCCCTGTCTTGTACCCTATGCCAGAGTAATTTGTTTGCTTTGTTGTTGTTTTCAATTCCTTAGTCTTGCCCAAGGCTAGCGGATTATTTTGTATGGGCCACCGCTTTCATTTCCTATTAATCAATGAAAATGATGTTTTGTTAATATCCTTGTCTTTACCTTACTGCATTTGCTTCTAAAAGAAAAATGGCAATCTTTTCAAAAACTACAGAAATTTTTTCATCTCGCATTTAATTTTTTGTGCATTCTTAATAAAATAAGTCCCTCCATCATGCAGAGTGAATCCCAAACCCATTGTGTTCAATGACCCCGATCTCACTATTGACTTTGATTCACCTATCAATCAAGCCGAAGGTGAGGAGGATTATGAGAACCCTGGTGATTTGGCAGAAATGTGTGAGTATCAATACACGAATCTTCAACCGCATGAGGAACAAGTTGATGTCGTCAATCTTGGTACCGAAGAAAAGAGGAAAGAGGTCAAGGTTGGGGCAGCACTTGGGGCAGAGATCAGACAACGGCTAGTACTACTTCTTGAAGAGTATGTGGATGTGTTTGCTTGGTCTTATCAGGATATGCCTGGCTTGGATACAGATATAGTAGTTCATAAGCTACCACTCAAGCCCGAATATCCTCCAGTGAAACAGAAGCTTCGAAGAAGCAGACCTGACATGGCTCTCAAAATCAGAAATGAGGTTAAAAAACAACTGGATGCAGGTTTCTTGGCAGTTTCAAAATATCCTGAATGGGTAGCCAACATCGTGCCGGTAATGAAAAAGAATGGTAAAGTGCGGATGTGCGTAGATTACAGGGATCTCAACAAAGCCAGTCCTAAAGATGATTTCCCTCTACCGCATATCGACACTCTCGTGGATAATACAGCTTGTTTTCCAGTTTTCTCCTTTATGGATGGTTTCTCAGGTTACAATCAGATCAGAATGGACCCAGCCGACATGGATAAAACCACATTCATCACTCCATGGGGAACCTATTGCTACAAAGTCATGCCTTTCGGTTTGAAAAACGCAGGGCCAACATATCAAAAAGCCATGGTGACTTTATTCCATGATATGATCCATAAAGAAATTGAGGTATACGTGGATGACATGATTGCTAAGTCTCAGAGCGAAGAGGAATATTTGGGCCATCTTCTGAAGTTATTCAAGAGACTCCGGAAATATCAGCTAAAGTTAAATTCGGCTAAGTGTACTTTCGGTGTCAGGTCAGGAAAGCTACTTGGTTTTATCGTCAGTCAAAGAGGAATTGAAGTAGATCCTGATAAGGTACGAGCTATTCAGGAGATGCCGGCGCCGCAGACTGAATCTCAAGTAAGAGGGTTTTTGGGCCGTTTAAATTATATTTCTCGATTTATCTCCAATATGACTCCCATCTGTGAACCGATCTTCAAGTTGCTCCGCAAGGATCGGACCGTAGAGTGGAATTCTGATTGCCAACAAGCTTTTGAAAAACTCAAGAAGTATCTGCAAGAACCACCTGTTCTGGTGCCTCCTATTCCGGGAAGACCTCTCTTCATGTACATGACCGTTTTAGAAGGATCCATGGGCTGTGTCTTGGGCCAACACGATGAAACTGGTCGCAAAGAGCATGCCATCTATTACTTGAGCAAAAAGTTTGCTGATAGTGAAAGTTGTTATTCATTGCTTGAGAAGACCTGTTGTGCTTTAGCATGGGCCGTCAGGCGTTTGAGGCAGTATTTGATATGTCACACTACTTTGTTGATCTCGAAAATGGATCCAATAAAGTACATCTTTGAAAAGCCTGCTCAAACAGGAAGACTTGCGCGGTGGCACATGCTGTTGTCAGAGTATGATATCCAATATGTGGCTCAGAAATCCATCAAAGGAAGTGTTCTTTCAGAATATCTTGCCAATCAACCAGTTGAAGACTATGAACCACTCAAGTTTGATTTCCCTGACGAGGATATTATGGCAGTGAAAGATTGTGAAGAGTCAGGCTCTGAGGAAGATCCCAGGGCTAAGTATAGGTGGAAGATGATGTTCGACGGTTCGTCCAATTACAAGGGGCATGGAGTAGGTGTTGTTGTAATTAATCCGGAGGGTGGCTACACCCCTTTTACGGCTAGATTGGATTTTGGGTGTACGAACAATATTGCTGAATATGAAGCCTGCATTCTGGGTCTGGAAGCCGCAATCGATCTTGGAATCTGTTTTCTTGAAGTTATGGGTGACTCCGCTCTAGTCATTTATCAGATCAGAGGCGAATGGGAGACAAAAGATGAGAAGCTCATCCCTTATCAGGCATATGCCTTGGAGTTGATTAAGTGTTTTGATGAGATAACCTTTCGCCATGTGCCACGTACTGAGAATTATGTAGCTGATGCTTTGGCAACACTGGCTTCAATGTGGCAAGTTAGATTTATCAACGAAGATCCGGTAATCAGTATTGGAAGAAGGACTGAGCCTGCCTACTGCCAGTCCATTGAAGAAGAATCAGACGGTAAACCTTGGTTCCATGACATTCTGAATTATCTAAAGACTCAAGAATATCCGGCCAATGCATCCAGTCTTGATAAGAAAACCTTGCGAAGGTTGTCATCCAAGTTCTTCCTCAGCAACGGTGTGCTGTACAAAAGGAATCATGATATGGTTTTGTTGAGATGTGTCGATAAGAGAGAAGCGGATTTACTGATTCATGAGATCCATGAGGGAGCTTTTGGCACCCATGCCAGTGGACATGCCATGGTTAAGAAGATTTTGAGGGCTGGATACTATTGGTTGACTATGGAGACTGATTGCATCCAGTACGCTAGAAGATGCCATAAATGTCAGATTTATGCGGACAAAATGCATGTTCCTCATACTCTGTTGAATGTGCTATCATCACCCTGGCCGTTCTCTATGTGGGGCATCGATATGATTGGGGCAATTGAGCCTAAAGCATCTAATGGACATCGCTTTGTTTTGGTGGCTATAGATTACTTTACCAAGTGGGTGGAAGCCGCCTCTTATACGAACGTGACTAAGTAAGTAGTTGCTCGCTTCATTAAGAATAACATCATCTGTCGTTATGGAATCCCTAACAAGATCATAACTGACAATGGGACAAATCTGAACAACAAGACAATGAAGGAGCTGTGTGACAATTTCAAAATTGAGCATCACAATTCTTCACCCTATCGTCCCAAGATGAATGGAGCTGTCGAAGCTGCTAACAAAAACATCAAGAAGATCCTGCAGAAGATGGTCAAGACTTATAAAGATTGGCATGAAATGTTACCATATGCTTTACACGGATACAGAACTTCGGTCCGAACTTCGACAGGGGCAACCCCCTTTTCTCTGGTTTATGGAATGGATGTTGTTCTTCCCATTGAGGTTGAAATACCGTCTCTAAGAATCCTAATGGAAACTAAACTGGATGAAGCAGAATGGGTCCAAGAAAGATATGATCAGCTGAACCTCATTGATGAGAAGCGACTGACTGCTATGTGCCATGGTCATCTGTATCAGAAGAGAATGAAGAGAGCATTTGACAAGAAGGTCCGTGTTCGAGAATTTCGAGAAGGAGAACTAGTACTCAAGAATATTCTGCCATCTCAAAGGGATGTTCGAGGAAAGTGGGCACCTAACTATGAGGATCCATTTGTAGTAAAAACTGTGTTCTCAGGAGGTTCCTTATTCCTCACAACGATGGATGGTGAACAACTCGCACACCCCGTGAATGCTGACACAGTACGAAAATATTACGCCTAAAAAGCTCGCTAAGTTAAAAACCAAAAATGGCAACTTAGGCAAGAAAAGGGTATCCCGGTGGGTCATAACCTATGAAGGAGACTCAGGCAAAAGTTAGGGATTAAATAAAAAATAAAAGGGCTCGCTAGGTTGAAAACCCGAAAGGGCGGCCTAGGCAAAAAAAAAAAAGAGAACGTCCCGGTGGATTGAAAACCCAAAAGGGCGGTCCAGGCAAAAATTAGGGACAAAGGCGTTTCACTGTGTTAGATAGGGTGTCACCTACATCCCGATGTTCATGAAGAAAGTCAAAGTTCAAACTTCTCTCATCAACAGCGAAGATTGTCAGGACTCTTAGTCAATAGGGAGAGTAGTGGTCATTGAATACGATGTAACCTTTTCCCAAATTGCCATTTTTCAATTGTAATGTTCCATGGAACTTTGCTATTGGCAAGTTACCATTCTAATGAAATCAGATTTTGAACCATTCTTTGTTTGATATTTATCATTACTCTAATACTTTCCTCGTTATGCAAAACTTCATTTATTCATTAATAACAGTTTTGAAAGCGGAAATTGTTTGAAAAAAAAATCTTTTGAGAAAACACGATAAAAGTATACATTTTGCTTTGGCATTAGGGACGATTTAGTGAAATCATTTGCCTCTTCCAAAGGCTTATTTTGCGACGAAAACACTGATAAATCATCTGGAGTGAACTTGTTGTAAAAAAGAAAGTTTGGCAGTACTTCCCCGAATCAAACATTTTAAGTAATGACTGACCACCGGTACAAAGGACTTCTCCCCAGTATCTTCACAGATGTTTGTCGGAAAATACGAACTCTTAT
Source organism: Lathyrus tuberosus (assembly GCA_022829125.1). Classification (NCBI taxonomy): domain Eukaryota; kingdom Viridiplantae; phylum Streptophyta; class Magnoliopsida; order Fabales; family Fabaceae; genus Lathyrus; species Lathyrus tuberosus. Next base: position 11,465,070 of record JALAZF010000011.1, on the reverse strand, counting down.
TTCCCCAGTGAAGTCAAGACATTCCCGAATCATCTCCAAACTTTGAACTTTAGTGCGAGGGATATGTCATCTTGCCTCTCGCTGTTCCCTGTCGGTCATCTCTCGTTAGAGTCGTTTCTTGCATATTATTAAGCATTGGCATCATATCATGGCATGGTGCATCTTTGCATTTATTTGACTTGAGTGTAAGGACTTTATCTCTCTTCGTCTCCTTCACTGGTCTTCAGACCTTTGTCTGTGTATCGCTTGCGTCCGGTCTTCACCTTCGTGCGCCAGATCTGACTCTCTATGCTTTATTCCCCAGGAAGTCCAATCTTCGCTTATGCAACCCCAGTATTGACCTATCTGATATCTAATCCAGCTGTCGACGCCAACCTTAAGTCCAGTAATCGCTTGCATTGATTTTCAGGTCACCTATGAACCAGAACCTTTGGTCACCTATGAACCATAAGTCCAGTAATCGCTGGCATTGATTTTCAGGTCACCTATGAACCTAAACCTTGGTCACCTATGAACCTAAACCTTGGTCACCTATGAACCAGAACCTTGGTCACCTATGAACCATAAGTCCAGTAATCACTGGCGTTGATTTTCAGGTCACCTATGAACCTAACCTTGGTCACCTATGAACCATAAGTCCAGTAATCACTGGCGTTGATTTTCAGGTCACCTATGAACCTAACCTTTGGTCACCTATGAACCATAAGACCAGTAATCACTGGCGTTGATTTTCAGGTCACCTATGAACCTAACCTTGGTCACCTATGAACCATAAGTCCAGTAATCACTGACGTTGATTTTCAGGTCACCTATGAACCTAACCTTTGGTCACCTATGAACCATAAGTCCAGTAATCGCTGGAATTGATTTTCAGGTCACCTATGAACCTAAAACCTTGGTCACCTATGAACCATAAGTCCAGTAATCATTGGCGTTGATTTTCAGGTCACCTATGAACCTAACCTTTGGTCACCTATGAACCATAAGTCCAGTAATCGCTGGAATTGATTTTCAGGTCACCTATGAACCTAAAACCTTGGTCACCTATGAACCATAAGACCAGTAATCGCTGGCGTTGATTTTCAGGTCACCTATGAACCATAAGTCCAGTAATCGCTGGCGTTGATTTTCAGGTCACCTATGAACCTTGATCACCTATGAACCAAAATCTCAGGTCGACTATGAACCTCGTTTCTTATCCAATTCATATTGTTTCCTTAACCTTATTCCCTAGCCAAAAGTCCAGTCATATTATCTGGCGCACGAGTTCATTTCTACCTTTTCTGGCTTTTCTTGAAGACCCCGTTTGAACTCTTCAGTACAAGAAATCCCTAGAAAATATTTTGCTGGATGCTCATCCTTTTGTTTTAAACTGATCCCCAGTGGAGATCATGCCTTCTCTCTAGTTTCACGCCCAGTAAGAATGTGTCTTACTTCCCCAGTGTCGTCCAGTCACGTATGAACCTGTCGTCCATCTCCCTGGATCTTTCCCCAGTGGAGAATACCTTTCAGGCTCTCATCTCCAGTGAGGACCTGTAAGGTTTCCCCTCAGCTCTATCTTTCTATCCCTAGTCTTTCCTCAGAGTCTCCCCAGTAAGTCTCTTTTGTTGGTCAACCTGTATCCCCAGTGGGTTTTCCTCATGAATACTAACCTTCATCCTTTCCCAGTAAGCTCTCTGTGGTGGTTTGCTCTTCACCTTCGGTGTCTGGTCTGTCTGCATCTTTGCACTATCATCATTTCATCATACTAGAAGTTCATGACATGTCAGCATTTGTATTGTCCCTCGCTTGTCCTTAACATCTGCATTCCATCTAAGGGCAAAATTTTCGGTTTGCTATATTTAAATACCTTTCACCTTGATGTCCCAAGGATTTCCATTCCTCGCGACCATCTGGAAAAGCTATTTAAATAAGGGCAACTGTTGTACCCCAAATTTTACCTCTTAGATGTCATGACATCTTGCACAGACATTTAGGATCAATCATATATGCATTGTTTAAACGGACCCATATCTTGCAACTTGTTTCTCTTATGATTGAAAGTAGGGTTTGCACAAAGAAATTCAAGGCCTCCTAAGGTATTCTTTGGCTCCATATAATCCTCACAAAGATTCACCAGTTGTTTAAAACCAAGATCCCAAGGCTTTGAATCAAGTCAAGTCAACAAAAGGATCACCAGACCAAAGTATGGGATTAGGGTTTTAACCTGAGGAATTAATGAAGAATTTTGCCCTGTCAATTCAAGAAGTGCTTGGTTCATAAACCATTTGAGTTACCTACACCCAAGAGGTCTCACTCAGCAAGAATTCAAGGTCATCTGGCTCTCATCATGTTTTGTTTGAACCACAATTTCACCCTGCCTCCAGATTAGGGTTTCTATCAAGACATGTGAATCATTGGCCTTGATTTTCCTTAAAAGATGCTCTCAAACCCTAAAAACATGATTCCATGAGTTAGCAAACATCCCTAGAGGTCTTCTACGAAGCTTTGGATGTGAAGAAAGAAGCAAGATCACAAAGGTTTATCTCAGTGCATTCACGGTCAAAAGTAGGGTTTTGACTAAAACCCTAATCTTTGGGATTTTGATCCAAATGGAACTTCCAAGGTCTCCACTCCTCATAACATGTCTTAGTGACGATTTAAAGTGTCAAGATCAAGTTTCAGGAAGTTTCTTGCGGAGGAAGCAAGGTTTGGTTCATGAAACTTTTCAAACATGGAAATTTCACTACTTGTGCCAAAATTGAAACAGTCATAACTTTCAAACCACACATCCAAATTGAATGAATCAAAGCTCAAATAGAATCTCTTTCCATGATCTTCAAAACATATTAGAGGACCCTCTTCCAAAAAATGCTTGGTTTTTGAGTTACAAGGCTTGGAAGATAAATCACCCTTAAGGATTTAGTGAAATTTCAGTTTTTTCACCCTTATGTGCATACAACTTTAACCCGATTTTTCATATAGTCCCAGGCCTCAAATAAAAAATCTTTGAACATGAAAGTTATATAGGGAAATGAGAGCTTTCCAAAGAGTACTAGAACTCCTCCATCCATCAAGGGAGTTGGGAGTTTCGAAGAGTCAAAGATGAGGGCCTCATTACTTAACATTCAAGAAACTAACTTTTGAGTTTTAGTTCAAACACTTCCCTAATCACCAATTTCCATCAATTCTGAGTTTTAATGGCTCACTTAGCATCTAACCAAGCCTTTCCACGAAATTTAAACTGAATTGACATTTAAATAGTGATGTATGACTGAGTTGTGCAAGTGGAAGGGAGAGAGAGAAACTTTCCAAAGGAGGAAACATTAGTTTATTCATGGATCAATGCACCTATCAGCTCACAACAGTTCTGCTCAGAAGACTCAGAGATATTTGGAAGATTTCACGCTGCAAGTTTGAAAAATCCTCACGAAAAAGGAAGGGCAGATTTGGAACTTTTAGCAAGTTGGCCATACCTTGAAACCTCACACTTTCCCTATAAATAGCAGTCCATACTGCTTGTATTTGACACCAACACTTTTCACATACACACTCTAAAACTTCTGAGTTCAAGCTTGGAAAGTGAGAAGGAAAAGGAGAATTGCTTTAGAGGCTACTGCTAGTTTGGAGAGGAAGAAAGACAGTTCATATTGTTGAGGGTGCAGTGGACATATTCCACTTGGTAATATTCTTTCTCACACTCCATACTCATATTGTTCATTATGCTATCATGATCATTTCACATTCAAGTCATTATGAGTAGTTCTCTTGAAGTATTAATGTGTTTCTACTGTATCCATGTTATATGCTGGTTGGTTTTGTTTAGTAGTATGTTTGTATTAACACTTTCATGTTATAACTTAAAAGACTGGGTTATTCCTTTAAACGGTCCTCTCTTATGTTGGAATGGCAATGTATAGTGTGCTTATCCATTTATTCTCACTATCTCTTATTCCATTAGCATTTATCATCTGTTAATGATTTGTAAAATATTATGCTTTTTCTTGTTTGTGAAACTGTTTCTTGATCTGTCTATGCATATCTTGATATCATGAGTTAAGACAGCAGGAAGTTGGTATGGAATCTGGTTGACAATGATAGCTCGACTATGTTTAACTTCATGCCAATTGATGGAGTGATAGAAGTCATTCTCAGGTCAGCTACTATGTGGCTAAACAAAACATGATTTCCTTTGTTTAAATTTGTATTTGATGTGAGTCCATGATGAAAGTAAATCTGCCATCTGTGAACAACCTGTCTTTGTGATCATGTTCTTATTGTTTAGACATTTCCCTCATTTTGGTTTGAAATAACATCATTTGAAGAACATCTCAGGTTGTATTGCTTTAGGCTCAGTCTATTTGTGTCCATGTTATGCTTAGTTTAGATGGCATGAAAGTTTTAGGTTGAGGTCATGCTGATGATAGACTCTTGATCTACACTAACTCTCAGTCATTACAATGTCATGTACACGGCTGTTAGCCTGTTATGCATTTGAGTCAAGAAGCCATGTGGAAGTGATATTTTGGAGCTCATGTGTCTTTCTCTTTTGTAACATTATGATGTTCATGTCTTGGTATGAAATTTGAATAAATGAGGATATTATTCTTAAACAACATGAAAGGTTTGGTTTAGGCTAGCAGGATGAGTGTTTGATTTTGGCTTGCTTTTCATGTTTTTGACTACACACCACTATGTATGTTTGAATCTACCTTAAACCTACCTTCCCTCCATGTTAGAACTTGCACGTTCAACCAATCCAAGTTGTTTCACTTTACATTAGTATGGTTTGACAGTATTTGGTTTGTGACTGGCATGGTAAGTCTTGTTTTCACTATCTGTTAAACTTGCCATTTCATATTTAAAATGTCAAGGGCTTGCTACTGTCATGATAACTGTTGTTTTCATTCTATCTTTGCTAGTTCATATGTCCATGTCTTGAAATGCCACAGCCTATGTTGTTATCATGCTCAAGTAGTTTTCTTCTTTTGTTCATTGTTTAAGTTTGTATGCCTAGGCTGCCTTTGGAATGTTATGTCTAGATTACTTGCCTTGACTGTTTTACACATGACTGTCTGTCTGCTATATCACCATGCTCAATTCATCTTTTGACATTTTTGATTGGAGCAACCATGTAAGCAGAATTGAGGTTTGTAAACACTGCCAGTTTTTGATTTGGAATATATGTGTGCCAATGCTTTGATTCTAAAGTTTTGTGAACTAATAAGTGCTGTAATTCATGATTAGTCTAGATTAACAACATGTACTTTGCTTGGTGGCATGATCATTTTTGTTTTCTCTCATTCCATTTGCACCACCATCTGCCATGACTTGGAACATTTTATGCTCAGGTTTGTGTGTGAGATTGTTTCTGAACTGCCTGTCCCCACCTGTGAGTCATAGGAAAGTTTTGTTTTAATACCATGTTGATATGATAAAGATGTTATTGCTAATTAAAATTATCAGTCATGAAGAAAACATTGCTTGAGTAGATGATGATTTCATTAACTTGTTGTGATCTTAATCATGCATCCTCATGAGTTCAGTCTGCTGTTTCTTTCTGCTGAAGGATTTTGAAAACCTTGCCTTGATCACATGATACCTATGTCTTCATTAGTTGATGGATTGAATGTATACATTTTGTTCTTGGCACTATTAGGTTGATGCTGGTTTTGTATACCAGAATTTCATGCTCTTGTTTTACTCCATATTCCAAAGTTATTATGATTAGGTTGTTGTTAGATTTTCTTTTGTTTTACATTTAAAGTCATACAATAATGTGGATGATAAGTTTGAGTTTATGAGGTGCTTCTATCACTACCAGTCCCTGATGTTGTGTTGATATCTCAATTCCATGTTTGAAATACTACATTTTTGTTATCATTGAGCAGCATAAAAAGTTCTGCTGAAACTTGTGCTCATTTGGCAAATGCATGGTCTCTTTCTGGCCTCCCTATAGTCATGTTTACTTCAAGGATTGCGCAAATGTGTCTTTACTTTAAATCCATAAAACGAAAGTGTTAATTTTGTTTATGCTCACCCCCTCTCTCAACTCATATGTTCATGATCGTGATACCACGTTTCTTGTTTATCTTGCATTTGAGTTGGATGGCCATATGAATGATAGTTTCAAGCTCATGTGATACCTCATGTACTATCAGCTTTTGATGATATAATGTTTATATCCTTATACTGTCAAGAACTTGTTTGAATGTGTTTAGCATGGTGAGTGTTTTGGGGTCTCATCCTTGCACTTTAAGGAGTGTTGTCTCTAATATTTATCAACTCACGACTCCATGCTTAAAAATCAGGATCATCTTGTTTTCTATATTATTGTCATTACCTTCAAGCCAACTCTGTGCAAATGTGAATGACAACGATTGAGTGCATATAGTGTTTTAACATGTCATTCTTTGTCTTTGTGATTAGCTTGAATATTTAAAAATGTTCATCCTGTAAACAATATGAAGGTTCTTGGTTGAGTTTTCATTATTGTGACAAAGTCTGTTCTTTTTATTAACTCATGAATCCCTGCTTCTAAAGAGACATGAATCTGTCAGCATCATGTTCTTGTCCTGCACTTGATTTATTATGCCATGAATTTTAATATTTGATTGTACTGTTAGTGTTATCAACTTGGCTATTGGTGTTCACCTTGTAGCATTAGTGTAGGAAGATGATGAAACTGTTCTGTCCTTTTTCTTTTGATATCAATGCCATGTTGTCCTCAAGATGCCTGTTACACTTTAAGTTTATGGGAATTTTATTTGGGTTTTGAGGGTGAAAGTGTGACTCCATTTTCTGCATAGCAGGTTCCAATTTTATTTTCACACTGCTCTTGTTCATACTTTAAGTTATGTAAAGACCATTGATTTTCTTCGCTTGGAGCAGTATAGTTTAGCATCTTGTTGGTCAGGTTTTGATGGTTGAGTTGGCCATGTCGCTGCAAATCTCTCCTTTTCTCAGGATGGAACTTCATGTTGGCATGAGTGAGTGAGATACAAGGCTTGTGTTTGGTTTGGCGTGAATCTTGTGGATTTTAGTGGTTTGACCATGTTATCAAGTACATAACCAGGCAACACTACTTGCATCTATATGTTTCTCAAAGGTTTTTACCCCGCTCATAGGCTTTTAAGTTTATGGGGCTGGCTCATACATTGGATGTATGGCCACCCCAGTGGTAAGAACACACGTGCATATGACCTATAGGACTGGGGTTCGAATCCCCCTCGCCCCAGTCCTTTTATTTTAAATTTCCAATTTTGAACCAGTTTCATATATAGACTTGCGGTTCCCATATTTAATCACACGCGCATCATAGCTCGGTTGGCCTTGTTTTGGGACTGTATACATAAGGTCCTGGGTTCAACACCCATGGGGACCTCTCCCTTCTTTTTTTATTACATGATTTCTTTTACGTTTTTTTATGGTTTATATATAAATTTCAAATATTCATAACTTAGTTATTTTTAACTATTTTTCCCTCATTCTTTTTGCTAAATGCTCTCAAAAGAATTCACTTTTTAGCTATGAAAAGAGATTTTTGAAAATAGTTAATTTTGGGACATTTGTTCATAATGGAAGTGGAAAGATCTTTTTTAGGGTTTTTGTTACTTTCTTTTCTTGTTTGATTCTTGACCATGATATCTTGTTTATATAATGTCTATATGTTTGACTTCAATCTTGTATGATGTTATGAGCTTTGTTCAACTTGAATGTCTTATTATTAAACATCATATCCTCATAAATGTCTATTTTGTGATCATGAAACTGTTATTTTCCCTCATTCCAAAGGAAAGCTTCTTTGTTGACCTCAAAGTCGTAAAGAACTCACTTCCATCTTGGCCTCCTTAGAGCCATCCCATTACCTTCGACCTCATAGTCATAGGTGTACCCTTGACCTCATAGTCATAGGCATTCATCCTCCCTTGACCTCATAGTCATAGGATACTTTCCTTTTGGCCTCATAGCCACTTACATCATAACTTAAACTTAGAGAGTCTCTTAAACTCTATATGAGCTCGTACTCATTTCCCCTTGGGACTTTGGCCATAGTCAATGGTTCCTCAAATTCACCCTTAGTTAGGTGAACTACGGTTGCTCTGATTCTTTAGTCAGATACGTAGGCACAAGATGCGACGTCTTGGCGAGCAAACTTAGTGTACATACCTAGGTATTTACCTTAGCATAGATATCTTTAGCAAGCAAACATAACATAACACAACTTAAACAAGAGGTTCCTGTAGAGTACTATAGATACTTAGGGTGCTAATACCTTCCCTTTGTATAACCAACCCCCGAATTCTAGATCTTCCCCCTTTAGGTTTTTTTAACGATCTTGAACCTTTCCTTTGGATAAATCAAAGTCGGTTGTAAAAGAAATATGATGCAAGTTAATTCATAACTTGTTATTCGATTTTCACCGCAACATAGAGCTTCCATGCCGTTTGGTTAGTTGTTCAACAAAGACAGATTGAAAACAACAGTATATTAAAAATCAAAGGAGAAAGTGCTTTGAAAAAGAAAGATTTAGGGCTTACAGCTCAAGGAGAGGCCCAGGGTTTTATCAGTGAACGCACTGTCGAATTTGTACAGAGGGACTTATACAAGTGACTGAGACCCAAAAATTATTTGTTGTACAAAGGGATGGGTCTTACACTCTCTCAAGAGGCCCAAAAGGTTTAAAGAAAAAGAGTGGGGCTTATAACACGAGGGTAGGCCCAATTGATTTTTCGTTTGAAATGGCGATCGCGCCGAGGTTTTCTTTTAACGCGGAGGGACTTATACAATAAGTGAGGCCCAAATTTGTTTTGGTTAAAAGGGGATTGGGTTTTACACTCTATTAGAGGCCCAAAAAGTTGTGAATGGGTCTTATAGCTCAAGGAGAGGCCCAGATGGTTTATTTTTAAACTGGCGACGATCGTGCCGAATTTAAAAATGTACAGAGGGACTTATACAATAAGTGAGGCCCAAAATTATTTCTGTACAAGTGGGTTGGGTCTTACACTCTAATAAAGGCCCAAAAAGTGTTTGAAAATGATTTGTGAGGGTTGAATTAATCAAAAACCCTAATTTATTTCCAAAATGTATTTTAATTGAATAAAAATTCAATTAAAATGATCAAAAATTGTTTAACATGTGGGAAACAAATTATGATCTTGGATTAATGCTTCAAAAATCAAGTATTGACCTACAAAATAATTAGAAGTCATTAATCTTTACAAAATCAAGAGGGAAAAAATATTTTAAATGTCAAAAACAATTAAAATATTAATTCTTTGCAAAAATATCAATTATATGAAATAAATAATATTTTTGGGATTTTTGGGGAAAATAAAATATTTTAACATTTTTGTGAATTATTAAAAAAAAATCAACTCAAAATCATTAAAACTCATAGAGAAATTAATTTTTGAATCAATTAAATAAAAATCACAAAATTCAAATATTCAAATGTTGGAAAATGGCGCCAAGAACAAGGGCAAGAACACGCGCGTGTTCTGAGTTTCCCAGATTTGCATTTTCTATCCAATCTCACTGAATACTTAATCATATCATACAATCCACATACCAATCAACTCGTTTCAACCTCACGATCATGTCTATGACAATTAATTTCATTTAAATTAAACATAAAACAATAAATCATGAACAATCCTCAAGAACCCTAGATTCTGCATGAAGGCTGGGATTTTTTATACACGATTCAAACAATGCAATTAATTGAGGGGAAACATTCCATGCATGATTATGAACATATGGCCAAATTATTGTGTAGCAAAAATTGCATGGATCATAGAGTTAGAAGAGCTCATGCTTACCACTTGCAGCTGGTGATCGTGATTTGTGTTGGAGGTGTTACATATGAGTTGTGATGATCTGAACAGCTTCCCTACACCCTATGGAGTGTGTTTGAATGCTTGGACTTGATTGAAGTTGGCTGGATCACTTCATGGCATCTCAACTGCAACTTGATTAAAACCTTGAGCAATTGACTGGTGATTCTGAGAAATCAGTGTTCCAGTTGTTGTTTAAGTGTTTGATCAGCTCATATGTGATGTATATGAGGTGTGTGTGTGATTGGTTTCATTGGAAAAGCTCTCAAACTCAAAACCCGATAGTGACTTGCCTTAGAAGGCAAAATTGGAGTAAAAGAAGAGATTTTAAGGAAAGCATCTGTTTGATGGCTTTGTGTCGCTCCCAGGATTTTCATCCAGGTACAAACGCGAGAGTGGCGCGGAAAAACAGAGTCGCCAGCCGTGTAAATTTATCCCAAGGGAGGGAAAGGGAACACCGCATAAACCTGAGGAAGAGGGAAATGAATGGTCATCGCAACCATAGCCTGGGTTCGGGAGTCGGTTACACGAGGGGAAGGTGCTATCACCCCACGCGTCCATCGTACTCGATGGGATCCACGCTTGTTGTCTAATCTAAGGGTAAGTTATCCTATCATCTATGGTTGTACTAAGACGGGAGAGGAAAAACAAAGACAGACTCGGTAGGACGTCGACATCCTAGGCCTACGTACTCCCTTTGTGCAATGGGAAATTCAGAGTCAACGTAGTTCGGACCAAGTTCTTTTTGTGTTTTTTATGAGCGACGCTAAGTTCGCGTCCGGCAGTTAGGGTCGATGCCTGTTTGCGTCTCAGACGGAAAGTAACGTGCCCTTTTTGAAAATAGCCTTTAGTTTGACAATCCCGAAGGACAAAAAGGTTTGAAGTTTGTTTGTATTTTTTAAGACAGAAGTAACTTGAGTTAGTTCATAACTTGCATTGCACCAAAGTCTAGGGCACAGGGACGAATACTTAACGAATCGTCCCAAGACAGGACGCTCGCTAAGCACTCTAGAAAGATGAGAGGAAACCCCTCATTTCTCATTCCCCACGCTTAAGGCTCGTGCGCGATACACTTTATCCTTATTAAGTGTTTTCAAGAAGTTTTGAGATGAGAAGAGAGAAGACACAAAGGAAACTCTAAAGGGAAACTAAGAGTCCTAATGTTATCATGCATGGGTGACCTACGGTTAGTGAGGTTTGACGACAACCTAAGCCTAAAGAAAAGAAAAGATGAGAGACAGAAAGAGTGAGGGTGGACATAGATAACTATCCACACCCTCAAATAACTTACCTCAGCCTCTGCATAAAAGGTTAGTACAAAACAGACATACATAAAAGAAATGAGATAAATGAAATCCAGGCAATGACATATAATGGCAATCAAGTGACCTATAACAATCTAAACATGGTTTATGAAGTCAAAGAAGCAGCCCCAAATGATGGCACAAGTGCCTTATCAAACAAATAATCATACATGATCAAGGATATGCATAGAAGAATATCTCAAATAAAAGCAATCAAACAATTAGCAAAACATCTTCTAAAGTCACCAAATTAATTATCAACGTATCTCAACCATAAGCAAACAATATGTCCAAAATTCATGCCAAAATTCCCAAGATAGGTCACTCAAACAATTATGCAAATTCAGATGAGAAATATGGTTCAATATGCTAAAGAAAAGGACTAAAATGCAATATGAAATGATTTTTAAAAATGAGAGAAAAATATTTTAATGCAATTCAATGTGTTGGTGAAACAATGCAAAAAGAATGAGTTCAAAAGGTTTTATGAATGATGAGAAATAAAATAAACAAGTTAAAGTATGCATGTATGGAATAAATCAAAAGAAAATAAACCAAATAATTAATTCAGATGATGAAAATAAAATAAAAATAAAATATAAAATTTGGTAAAATTTTATAAAATTCCAAATATGTTTCATGAATTTTTTGGGAATTTTTTAATGCAAGAAACTATTTTTTAAAAAAATAAAAATGAATTGCAAACAATTAAATAAAATAAAAAAATGAAAATGTGCAAAGGGGGTGTGGAAAGTAACCAGAGCAGGTTAAAAATGCTATTGGGCTCAAGGAGGGGGTGCGAATAACAAGGCCCAAGCATTAAATCCATCAGAAAAAAAATAAAATAAAAAAGGGTCACGCGTGGTCTTCAGTCAACCACGTTGACTACGTACTTACCACCAGATTGATCCTGCGCTCCATAAATGATCAAACAATCACAAAGTAACCAAGATCAAAGGCCATGATCACACGGTACACCACAACCAACATGCACACACGCACACCAAAGCATTCAGGCTACCCTACACTCCCACGCGCACGGCACATGATTCTTTTAATGCGTTGTCACTCTCTCCATCACATGATTCATCAGACGCTCATAAATAAGTCAACTAAATAAAAAGTAAATAAAATGAGAGAACATGATTGGGTGCACACGATAACAACTGTGGGGTAATAAACATGCAATTATCAGCATAAAAACTCAAAAATAAAAAAACGTGGCACAATGAGGGCCCTTGGATCACGATAATGGACGGCCACGATTTCATCACTTACCTCCAAACCCTAGACTGGCCGGAGCTCCACACCAGACGTCGGAACTAGGGTTCCGGTCGTCTCCTCCGGCGACGTGCAACCAAAACTTGCCCAGAAATTTCATGCTAGTACATCATCTTGACTAGAAAATCATCAGGATCTCAAATATCCAATCAAAAATCACAAATAACCAATGCATAAGGAGATTCGAACAAAATAATGTTAGGGTTCAAAACTTTAAACACACGATACAACCAATACATGCGTCCAATCTCAAAAATAAATACATCAGAATGATCCATGGGTGTCACACAACATTATGCATATTTAAAAAGAGAGTTTTATGATCATCAAAAATATCACTAACCTGAGATTATGCACCACGTATCCTCACTGTAAGCTTCAAAGGATGGTTGGTTTGTGCTCTGTGGATCCCCAGAAAGAAGGTTGTGGAAGAAATTTTGAAGAAACCCTAATGGATTGAGAGATACGAAGGAGAGATCTTTTTTAGGGTTCACTTGAAAACTCCACCAAAATAACGTGTAATCCTCCTAACCCTAGCATGAGTTGGTTTAAATACATTAGGTCATCCCACTGATAATGATTTGGGCCTTGGTAATTCTTTGTTTAATGAGTTTTGGATGATTTTAGAAAATTGCATTATGTGGAATACACCCTCCTCCATGCATGTATATCCAAATATTTCATGATGGATCACTTAAGTTTCAATTGCTAATCACACCTGAATTTGATTTGGGCCTTGAGATGTATTGGTTCATGAGTTTTCAATAATTTGGCAATTTTGCATAATGGAGAATAAGTGAGGAATAAACCATGGATCCACTTGATTCAAAGGCCAAAAATAGTCCTTATGGATTGTTCTTTGATGTTAGAATGTGACATGAAGCAATGGAAACAATTATAGGTCACTATGTCCCAAAATGCAAATGGAACCATGAGAAAACCCTAAAAAAACCACTTTGCCTTCTTTTTATCACAACTTGAGTTTCACAAATGGTATGGAGGCCCACAAGTACTTTTTGGAAAGGGGAGAAAAATATCTTCAACTTTCATGTTTGAGGAAAATTCATTTTAAGCTTTCTTGATGATGAAAAGTCAAGTTGAATGTAATGTAAGAACTTGCCCAAAAAGGAAACTTTCAAATTATAGGTCATTTCCATATTTAGTAACTTTTGTACCAAACCTTGATTCTTGATAAATGGCATGAAACTTGACCCCTGAAGGCCATATGAGGATGTGGGATCTTGGAAATCTTGAAGAGAACCTCAAGCTTTCACAGTTGACTCTCCTCTCACTGTTGACTTTTCTCCTGATTCTCCTGATTCCCAATCCATTGGCCAATTGAACTTCTCCTGAACCAAACTGATGGACAAACTTCCATTCCTAGATACTTAGGGACCCAAGGAATACCATGGAATCAAGTCTTGCCCAAAAAAATAAGAAATAAACTGACTTTATAGCAAACCCTAATTTTGGTACCCTTAGTCTATGAGGAAATAACACAGTCTCCAAATCCAAATTCCTCTGAATATGATGTGTATGCTCTCCAACAAAGATAAGATATGCCATTTGGTGATGATAAAAACTCAAGGAGCTTGCCCATTGGAGCAATAAACCCAAGAATCTCAAAACCCTAATTTCTGCACTGGTTAGGAGAGGGTGATCCACTTGAGCTCTCTTGCTTGACCCTTTGAAGAACATCTTCTCCTCTTGAACTTGCCTCTGGTACCTTGACCCCATGCTAAGAACCAATGATATGCACACATGATAATGGAAAAATGAAATGAAACATAAGCCAGTTAGTACTAAAGTAAGGAGGACAAATTTTGGGGTGCAACACTTTGGTGTACTCAAATTGATCACAATTGAGCTCTATTTATAGTAGAGCAAGTTTGTTTTACAAGAAATGGTGAATGGGAACTGCTGAGTAGGTTTGGCCAATGTTGGCAAATGAAAATCCAAGTCTCCTCTAGCCATTGACTAGAGGTTAGGGCACAGGCTGCTGGTTCCCTTGGTCTTGGATAAGTCTTGACTGAATTCAGTTGCTAAGAGCTCAGTCCATGTCACCTTGATGCTTCCATTGAATGCTCCAATCCAAAATTGGAGTGTTGTCCCTATTTTGGCAATTCTAGGTTCAACATGCTATTTCTTGGTCCAAAGACTTTGGAGGCTTGGCTTAGTGATTGTCCCCTTTAGATTCAATCCTCAGATGTGTCCAAAGTGATGACAAGGCTTGGAATTGGCTGATTTTGGCAAATCGACCAAAAGTGCAAAAATCTGCCTTGCCTTGGCAGATTTCAGCAAGGCAACTTGCCAATGTCATATCTCAAAGCTCAAATTGAATTTGGTAATGTTCTTGGCCATTTTGGAAAGCCCTTACATGATACAACAACTGTTTGAACATGTTTGGTCTTGATCTCTTTTGAATCCAAGTGAAAAATCCCCCTATATTTGGAAAAAAGTAAAGGCAGATTCTGACTTAGTGAAATTTTTACTAAGTGTTGGAACAAAGTGACTTTTCTTGATTTTGATCACTCCATAACTCAAAATCCATGAGGAATTTGGACATAGGTCAGTATGAAGCTTTTGTAGAGGGAAATGTGATCTACAAATCAAGCTTTGAATGGGGAACAATGGCCTTGTGTTTTAGGAGTTATGGTCCTCCAAAGTTGGCACATTAGTGTCACTTTTTCCATAACTTATAAATTTTTCTAAGTTTTTATGGTTACCCCTTTTACAAGTTATCCCACTTTCTTTGATTTTTCTTGATGAATGATGATTCAAATCATACATTAACATCATTTTAGGGTTAAAAATCCATTTTGGTGAAAAATCTCAAAAAGTCAAAGTTGACTTTTGTGCACAGTTGACTTTTTATTAGATGAATTCTAAACTGTGCAATTCTTCAGGAAATCATGTCCTTGACCTAAATCAAACTTGATGGACATGTTCCATGGGTGTCATAGGGTATATTGAATCATGTCTTAGGGTTTGGGAGCATGTCCTGGTCAAAAGTCAAAGTTACAGTTGACTTTCCTCGCGAAACCCTAATTGTGGTGCAGATGTAATTGAGACTTGTTGCTCAAGCTTCTTGGATCAATCCATTGTTCCACATGGATCAATATGGTATATTAGAGACCCTCAAATCATGTCTTGAGGTCTTGGTTCATGGTTTGTCCCAAAAGTCAACTTAGGGGTGAATTAGGTCAAGAAACCCTAATTCCTGATTTTTGATGTATGCATCCCCTGAGGTCAAATTGACTTGATGATTAGGTCCATGAGGTTCCATGGAGTATATTAGGTTATGTTTTGGATCATTGGCTTGTGCCCAGATGAAAAATTTCCATCTGGAGGCCCTGGTCGACCAAAACCCTAATTTGGTGACACTGTCGATCTTGAGACTTGATCCACCTAGAAGGGAGCAGCCTTGTGCTTAATCCTTGAAGTGGGAGTCCTTTTAATCCATTATGGATATGTTAGAGGCTAGACAAGTTGAAGATCAAGTCAATCCTTGATTGATCCTTTGTCTAAGGCTCTAAGAGGGCTTAAAACCCTAATTTTTTATTGTAGTGCATGCTCAACAACCCTTGAGGAATTTGATGAGGCATGATGGTTCATCCATATTGTGATGGTGATTTTCACAATGATGGGAAATCTTAGTGGTCAAAATTTGGGGTATGACAGATGCCCCTATTTAATCTTCTTGGACCCGAAGGTGTGAATGACGAAGGTATTCGGGCATTCGGGGTGCAAGAGGATTAAATATCGGAATACCCAAAATTTTGATGGCTATGAATGGTAGCTTACGCATTCATCTTCTTTAGCTAAGCGATGATGCTTAAAAAAGGTAAACTTCCCCTCGATCCTGGTCTTCAGCCAAGGAACTGGTCTAAGTTTTCTTTTGAAATAAACCTCCCCTCGATCCTGGTTTCCTACCAAGGAACTGGTCTTAGTTTCTGATTTAAACTTCCCCTCGATCCTGGTTTCCTACCAAGGAACTGGTCTAAGTTGCTGTTGTAAACTTCCCCTCGATCCTGGTTTCCTACCAGGGAACTGGTCTCAGTTTCTTTTGTCAATAAACTTTATTGACAAGGGACGCTATTTGTAGCGGCTTTCCTCAAACTTCTCGCCGGATTTTCCTGGGGAGATGCCATTTGAGTGGAAAAAGTGACGTCAGACTTGCTGGGGAACCCAATCGTCTAAGTTGTAGAGGTGCACAAACTTCTCTGTTGGAGACGCCATTTGTTTCTATTGGGGAAAACGAATTTCTTGAGAGACTGCCTTCGTTTGGGGTCTTACATCATACTTTTCTCGGGATCTTCCAGGAGAAATGCCATATGATGGGCTCCAATTTTGAGGTGCCGATGACCTTTTCATCAGCGGTCTTTCGGAGAAAGGCAACTGTACTGCCAAATCTCTGCTTATGAGGCTTTCTCTGGGGATTTTTCTTTGATCCGGGAAAGCAAGGATATCATCTTCAATGACGAAGAGTGACATTTGTAGAAAGCTTCTCTGGCTTTTCAGAGGTTCAAGTTATCAAAGTGGTCGAGTGCTGACTCTAATCCAGAGATACACTGGAGACGAGATTGTTCAAACGCAGCATTTCTTGACGAGGAAAGAACTGACAACTCGATTGAGAGGACTGTTATCACTAGGGGACAAGACCGACTAGAGTGATAGTGATGCAATATGAATATAAATGCAAATCAAATGCATGATGCATGTATGTATGTATATGCTGACAACACTGACGCGACATACAGACTAGTAGATGAACACGACTGGATACTCGGCCATCGCGGGGCGAAGAAGTACCGTTGGTCCAAAAGTAGCAATTCTACCTTGCTTAGGAGAGATAGTCCCTGCGGGGAATACCGTTGATCGGGCTTAGGAGATAAGAACTCGGCCGAGTGTATCAGATGGGAAAGCCGCATCTCATACAGTTGATCCTTCGTTCAGGCGTACTGGCCTAGAAGGAATACTTTGATTCTGCACTTTGAAATTCAAACGCCTTTGGAGACGCAATCAACGTTCTTTCGATGTTCAACAGTCAAAAGCAATTGCCATCTTTAATTTAAAAGCAGAAAAAGTTTTAACAAGTAAATTCATTTTTGTTTCATTTCAAGAATCGCTAATCATGTTAAAACGCCATTCTGTAAAGCTAAAACAAATAAGAATTACAAGCAAAAGCACAAGGGCTCAAATTTTATTGATAATATGGAGATCAGCCAAACACGTGATTCCAAAAAGTATATACAAAGTTTGAAAATGGTAATTTACAGGGAAAAGGGCTACGTTGAAACATAACGACCACTATCCTTCTACCAACTTTGAATTCGGGACATCCTGAGTTTCTGTCGAAGATGGCCCTGACTGGAGTTTTCCTCCGATGGATGATGTAACTGCTGCTGAGGGACTTGCCTCTGTTGAACATAGTTACTTGCCATTATCCCTAATTTTTGCCTGGATTATACTTTGATGTTTCCAATCCATCGGGATGATTTTTTTCATGTCTCTAACTTTTGCCTGGACCGCCCTTTCGGGTTTTCAATCCACTGAGACGTTTTTTTTTTTTTAGTTTAGGCGAAGTATTTCTTGACTACATCAACATTTTTGGGGTAGGCAAATTCCTCTCCGTCCATGGTTGCAAGTCTCAAGGCACCGCCTGAGAAAGCTTTCGTGACCACATAGGGGCCATCATAATTTGGGGTCCATTTGCCCCGAGAGTCAGTGAGAAACGATTGTATCTTCTTGAGCACGAGGTCTCCTTTTCTGAAGACATGAGGTCAAACCTTTTTGTCGAACGCCTTCTTCATTCTCTGCTGATACAACTGACCGTGGCATAGTGCCGTGATTCGCTTCTCTTCGATCAGGTTTAATTCGTCGTGTCGACTTTGACACCATTCAGTTTCTGAAAGCTTAGCTTCCATCAATACCTGGATTGATAGGATCTCTACTTCCATGGGGAGAACTGCCTCCATGCCATATACTAGAGAGAAAGGGGTTGCTCCTATTGAAGTGCGGACAAATGTGCGATAACCGTGAAGAGCAAAGGGTAGCATCTCGTGCCAGTCTTTGTAGGTTACAACCATCTTTTGAACGATCCTCTTGATGTTCTTGTTAGCCGCTTCTACCGCTCCGTTCATCTTGGGTCGGTAGGGAGATGAGTTATGGTGTTCGATCTTGAACTCTGCGCACAACTCTTTCATCATCTTATTGTTCAAGTTAGATCCATTATCAGTAATGATCTGGCTTGGAACACCATAACGGCAAATGATATTATTTTTGATAAATCGAACCACCACTTGTCGGGTTACATTAGCGTACGACGCTGCTTCGACCCACTTGGTGAAATAGTCAATGGCTACCAGGATGAACCGATGTCCGTTTGAAGCCTTAGGTTAAATCAAGCCAATCATGTCGATTCCCCATATGGAAAAAGGCCACGGGGAAGAGAGAACTTTGAGATGCGATGGCGGTACATGAATTTTGTCGGAGTATATCTGACACTTGTGACACCTCTTCATATACTTGTAGCAGTCGAATTCCATTGTCAACCAATAGTACCCTGCTCTTAGAATTTTTCTTGCCATTGTGTGTCCGTTGGCATGAGTGCCAAAGGACCCTTCGTGAATTTCTTTTATCAGCATGTCTGCTTCTGGTCTGTCTACGCATCGGAGCAAGACCATGTCAAAATTTCTCTTATAGAGAGTATCACCGCTCAGGAAGAAGCTGCTTGCTAGTCTTCTGAGGGTTTTTTTGTCATTCCTTAGTGCCCCAGGTGGGTACTCTAGTTTTTGAAGGAAGCATTTGATATCGTGAAACCAAGGTTTGTCGTCTATGACTGCTTCAATTGTGAAGATGTAAGCGGGCCGTTCTAGGCGCATTATGTCGATCTTAGGTAGGTCGTTCCATTGACCTACACTAATCATAGAAGAGAGGGTGGCTAAAGCGTCAGCCATGTGTTTCTCATCACGAGGGATATGATGAAACTCGAATCTGTTGAAGAAGGGTAACAATCTTCTTGCATAGTCTTTGTAAGGAATCAGTCCTGATTGGTATGTGTTCCAATCTCCTTTTATTTGATTGATAACCAAGGCTGAATCGCCGTATACGTCCAAGTTTTTGATCCTTAAATCAATCACTTCTTTGAGACCCATAATACAAGCTTCGTATTCGGCCTCGTTGTTCGTACATTTGAACGTAAGTCTGGCAGTGAAAGGAATGTGGGTACCCTGAGGGGTAACAATGATTGCCCCAATTCCGTTTCCATAATGATTAACTGCTCCGTCAAAGATTAGTCCCCACTGGGAACCTGGTTCTGGCCCTTCACTGGGTAACGGTTCATCGCAATCTTTCAATTTTAGATACATGACATCTTCGTCTGGGAAGTCAAACCCTGTTGATTCTTGATCGTCAATCGGTTGATGAGCCAAATGATCAGCTAAAATACTTCCTTTAACGGCTTTCCGAGCGTGGTACTCTATGTCATATTCTGATAATAACATCTGCCAACAGGCAATCCTTCCCGTGAGAGCAGGTTTTTCAAAGACGTACTTGATTGGATCCATCCCGGAAACCAACCAAGTAGTATAACGAATCATGTACTGGCGCAGACGTTTGGCTGCCCAAGCCAAAGCACAACAAGTTTTCTCGAGCATCGTGTACCGAGTCTCGCAGTCGGTGAATTTCTTGCTCAGATAGTAGATGGCAAACTCTTTCCTTTTGGTTTCGTCTTGTTGGCCAAGTACACATCCCATTGAGTCCTCCAGGACTGTGAGGTAAATGATCAGTGGTCTTCCTTCCACTGGAGGTGATAGAACCGGTGGATTCAACAGGTATTCCTTAATACTGTCGAAGGCGGTTTGGCAATCTTCTGACCAAATGCAATCCTGGTTCTTTTTTAGTAATTTGAAGATTGGCGCACACGTGGCGGTCATAAGGAATATGAATCTGGAGATGTAGTTCAAACGTCCTAAGAATCCTCTGACTTGTTTTTTAGTTTTCGGAGAAGGCATTTCTCTAATGGCCTTGACCTTGTCAGGATCGACCTCAATCCTTTTCTGGATGACGATGAACCCTAAGAGTTTCCCCGAACGGACACCGAAGGTGCACTTGTTGGGATTCAAGCGGAGTTTGTACTTCCTCAAACGCTTGAATAATTTCAACAAGTGGGTCACATGCTCCTCTTCTGTCTTAGATTTTGCAATCATGTCATCGACATATACCTCTATCTCTTTGTGTATCATGTCATGAAATAGAGTAGTCATGGCCCTTTGATAGATTGCCCCGGCGTTCTTCAAGCCGAACGACATCACCTTGTAACAAAAGGTACCTCATGGGGTAATGAACGAAGTTTTCTCCATGTCTTTCGGCGCCATTTTGATCTGGTTATAGCCCGAGAATCCATCCATGAAGGAGAAAATTTTGAACTTTGCTGTGTTGTCTACCAGCATGTCAATGTGTGGTAAAGGAAAATCGTCCTTTGGACTTGCCTTGTTCAGGTCCCTGTAATCAACACACATTCTGACCTTTCTGTCCTTTTTGGGAACGAGTATAATGTTGGCTAACCATTGAGGATATTCAGATGTAGCGAGGAAACCTGCGTCGATCTGTTTCTGTACTTCCTCTTTGATTTTGATGGCCATGTCCGGGTGAGTCCGTCTCAATCTTTGCTTTACTGGCGGAAATTCCGATCTTAACGGTAAGTGATGTTCCACGATGCTGGTATCCAACCCTGGCATATCCTGATAGGACCAAGCGAATAGATCGGGAAATTCTCTGAGAAGCTTTATCAAACCCTCTCTGGCAGTTGGACTGAGTAGTACCCTAATCCTGATTTCTTTTCTCTCTTTTTCCGAACCCACATTGATCGTTTCCAATGGCTCTTTGTGAGGTTCAGTGGACCTTTCCTCCCGTCTGAGTAGTCGAGAGATCTCTTCTGGAATTCCGTTGTCAACTTCTTCTTCAGCCCCAAATATCGGGAACCCAAAGTCGGGAGAAGGCATCGGATCGTATGTTTCAACTGGGTTTAAAACAAGCAATCTGCATGACATGAGGATTCGTGTTTAGAAGAGATAGAGAGAATGTAAAAGTGTGTGCAGTGTATTTATTTTATTACTGCTTGTTTTTATTTTTAATTGTTTATTAGTGTTAGTTTCTTGGATTGGCTAGAATTTTGGTAAAACAAAGAATGTTCAATGTTTGATGTCAAGGTGGTGATGTCACAACATTGAGTCTTAACACTGGGCTGTGTTAAGTGTTTAAGTTACTGAAGTTTGGATGTCTGATGTCACAAGCGATGTTGTGACATTAGATCTGCAGAATTAATAACATCAGGTTGTGATGTTGTTAGGGTTTGCGTGTTAGCTGGAATTGTGGAGAACAAGCTGTCTCATTGGATGCGAATATCCTGGGTTAGATATTCTTCGCTGCATAGGAGATCTGGTGCAGATTTGTAGGAGATTTAAAAGGTTGAAGATTTGAAAAGATTTTAGGAGAAAATCTATTTTGAAGATTCAGTTTTAAATAACAAATCAGGTCAGATATTGTAGCAGTCCAAGCCCAATTCAGGTGGCTATATAAAGCGCACAAGACCAAAGGAAAAAGTACAGATTGAAGATCAAGAGCATAGGCTGAGTGTCTTGAATATTAGTACGAATTATGAGCGAACCATTCTGGTGTGAATTGGTGATCTGTCCTCTCTAAAGCTGTGAAGCAAAGAGAGTTGTGTAACTTGATCAAAGTTGTGAAGCAGAATCAAGGTATCTCAAAGAGGGTGTTCTTTGAGAGGTTTTAGGGATTGAGTAGTGTTCTCATATCTAAGTGGTTTCTTAGGTAGAAAGTCACTAGTAGGAATTAAGATTAGGAGATTGTCAACTGGGTTGTTGGGTCTGTAATTTAATTCTACAAGTAGTGAATTTTATCCCTGGCTTGGTTGTCCCCAGACGTAGGTAGTTAGACCGAATTGGGTGAACAATTTTTGTGTGTTATTCTGCTGTTTAATTTGTCCATTGTGCAGAGTGTGTTGTTGTGACATCGCACTTAACATCACATGTCTGATACCAGAATTTCAATTGGTATCAAAGCGGGCATCATGTCTGTCTCTGGGTGAGATCTAGGTAAGTTACTTTCTGGTGTAAAGATGGACAAAGAAGTTGGAGGATTTGTCAACAGACCCCCTATTTTGGATGGATCCAATTATGACTATTGAAAGCCAACGATGACTACTTTCTTAAAATCCTTTGACAGCAGGGCATGGAAGGCCATTATTAAGGAGTGGAAAGCACATGTTGTGTGTGAGAAAGATGATGCTAGCAAAGATAAAGAAGGCACCTTAAAGCCAAAGCCTGAAGAAGAATGGGCCAAGGAAGAAGATGATTTTGCCCTTGGTAATTCCAAAGCTCTAAATGCAATTTTCAATGGAGTGGATAAGAATATATTCAGGTTGATCAATACCTATGAAGTCGCTAAGGAAGCATGGGATATTTTGAAGGCTACTCATGAAGGAACATCTAGAGTTAAGATGTCAAGACTTCAGCTTCTAACATCGAAGTTTGAAAGTCTGAAGATGAAGGAAGATGAGACTATCCATGACTTCCATATGAGTGTTCTTGAGCTGGCTAATGCATCCAGTGCTCTTGGAGAAAAGATGTCAGAAGAAAAGATTGTAAGGAAAATCCTTAGGTCTCTTCCTAAGAGGTACAAGATGAAGGTGACTGCTATTGAAGAAGCTCAAGACATCAGCAAGATGAGGGTTGATGAGCTCATTGGATCTCTTCAAATGTTCGAGCTTGGGTTAAATGAAGAAGAGCCTGAAAAGAAGCCAAAAAGTATAGCCTTGACTTCAAATGCTCAAGAAGAGGAAGGGAAGAGTACTGAATCCCAGGAGGACTTATCTCAGGCCATAGCTATGTTGGGAAGGCAGTTCAACAAAGTGTTCAAGAGGATGAACAATAACTCCAGGGCTAATGTCAAGAACATCTCTTCTGACATCAGCAAGTCAAAAGAGAAGGATGAAGAGAAGACTGCCCAGGATAAATGTGTTCAGTGCTTTGAATATGAAGGGTATGGACATGTCAAGAAAGAATGTCCCGCATTCTTGAAGAAGCAGAAGAAGGGCATGTCAGTTTCCTGGTCTGAATCTGAAAGTGAAGGTGAGTCAGCAAAGCATGTTAGAGCCTTAACAGGAACTATTGTGTTTGATGATGATAGTGATGGAGAAATAACTTATGAGGAGTTAGCATCTACTTATCAAGAGCTGTGTTTAAAAAGTGCTGAGATTTGTCAAGAAAACAAGTGTCATAAGCAACAGATTGCTCAGCTTGAGAATGAAAAAGCTGATCTGGAAAGTGAAGTTGTACTCGTTAAATCTCAACTTGATCAGATGACAAAATCCGTTAGGATGATGAATAGTGGTACAACTATTCTTGATAAGATTCTTCAGTCAGAGAAAGTTGCTGGAGATAAATCAGGTATAGGATATGTGGTCGAGGAAAAGAGTTCGACAGAAGCAAGCATTTCTGGAACAAAGAAGGAGGTGTCCCAACCAATGTCTCATCATCAAACAAAGAGACAGGATCATACATCCAAGAAGGGTGCTCATTCACAGGCTCAGAATGTTGAGAGGAAGAATGGTCCTCAGCATAGGAAGATGCAGCCCCAAGGAGCTAGTCAGAATATGCCTCCCAAATATCACAAGAGCATGCAAGCTGCCAGGTTCAATCAGAACAGGTTTCATCAGATGTCTCAACATCAGGGTAACTGGTATGGATATGAAGACAACAATGTTGTGCCTCATTATTATGGGAGAAGGAAGCCTCATTACCATAGGAGACAGCATCCTCAGAACAGGAGAAGACAACCGCACCATAGAAGACATGGCAACTATGGAAGAAGGAGACAACATTATGGGTGGGAGCCACAGCAATATCATCATAATGGTAGAAGATATAACCAGTTCAGAGATGACAGAGTTAGATGCTTCTATTGTGGAAGGTTTGGACATATGCAGTATTCTTGTTTTAAATTGCATGGTTATCCACAATCTGCTCCTCAAAGCAAACTAAAGGAGGTCAGACCCAAAGTTGCTAAACAATGGGTTCCCAAGGAGAAGGTGAATTGTCTTTTAGCCCACACCTCAGATAGCCGGGTTGATAAGGATACATGGTACTTTGACAGTGGATGTTCAAAGCATATGACTGGATTCAGAACTCTGATAGTTGAAGTCAGTCATTGTCCCTCTCATGAAGTTATGTTTGGCAATGGTGAAAAAGGTGTAGTTGCAGGAGTTGGAAAAGTGAAAGGTGATGGTAGACCTGAACTTGACAATGTTCTGTTTGTCAATGGTTTAAATGCAAATTTGATCAGCATAAGCCAATTGTGTGATGAAGGGTACAAAGTTAACTACACCAAAGATGAGTGTGTGGTTTCTGATGAGCATAATCAGGTTGTGATGAAGGGTATAAGATCCAAAGATAATTGCTATTAATGGATACCAAAAGAGGTCAGCTTATATGGTAATGATAATGCTGATGTGATCAATGTAGATGATCTATCAGATGATGAAGTGATAGCAAAAGATGTCCCAAGTATTGGAAAGAGATTAAAATCTAGGAAGGGAAAGAAGGTTGAACCCTCTCCTAAGAAGTATTCTGATGAAAAGAGGAAGAACATTGTTGTTGGACCAGCAAAAGCCTGGAGCAAAGTGGAAATAAATCCTAGAAAGAGGAAGGCTATAGAGCATTCTGAGTCTGACTATGATGTCGAAGATGATGTTCATGACATCACGCCTATCAGGAAAACTATTCTAAAGAGAATATCTGATAAGGTTCCTGAAGTTCCAATTGATAACATCTCGTTCCATTATGCCAGTAGTGCATCTATGTGGAAGTTTGTTTGTCAGAGAAGACTAGCCCTGGAAAGGGAACTAGGTAAAGAAGCTTTGGAAATGGTGGAAATTATGGAATTAATCAATACTGCTGGACTGGAGAAGACTGTGACAAAACTTCCTAGATGTTACGAAGGGCTTGTCAAAGAGTTTATTGTAAACAACCCTATCAACATTACTGATAAGAGAAGCACATACTTTATGAAAGTCTTTGTTAGAGGAAAGTGTATTAATTTTTCTCCGAGCATCGTCAACAAATATCTAGGTAGACATGATGGAGAGTGCAGTGATCTTGAGTCTACTGATAATGATATCTGCAAGGAGATTACTGCTGGACAAGCGAAGGTTTGGCCGTTGAAAGGGAAGCTGAAGACTAGCAAACTCAGCATCAAGTATGTCTTTCTTCACAGGATTGGTGCAGCTAACTGGGTTCCAACCAACCATAAAACAACAATTGTTGTTGGTCTTGGAAAGTTTATTTATGTTGTTGGAAGGAAAATGAAATTTGACTTTGGAAGCTATATTTTTAACCAGGTGGTAAAACATGTTGAAACCAATGCTGTCAAGTTACCTATAGCATTCCCCTCTTTGGTTTGTGGAATCATTTTAGATCAGCAACCTGAGACTTTAACAAGCTCAGATATAGCTTACCAGAGGAAGACAGTCTTGTCCCTACAACCTAAGTTGTTTACTGGATATCATGTTCCAGACATTGTTGTGACATCAACTGCTGAAGACAAGAAGAAGACTACAAAGGCTGAACTGATTGAAGAATTGAAGGCCATGTGCAAAGACCTTGATGCGGTCATCAGTACTAGTCTGGTGAGAAAAGAGAAACTTGAAAAGCTGATCCAGCAGTTAGAACAAGACAATGGTGATGATGTTCCTGAAGAAAATAATGAGAACAATGTTGATGGGTCAGAAGAAGATGATGATGAGTGTGATAATGTCAGTGCTGATAGCTCAGAGGAGGATGGAGAGGATACTGGAGTCGGATCAAGTTCAAACGAAGACTAGCTTATTTGCCTTTGCTTCTAGTAGTTTTAGTTTTATGTTTCTGCAATGTTGTTTTTTGTTTCTGCACTGGTGTGCTTGGCTTGTAATATGAATATTGTGCTGTATATGCACCCTTTATGTTTTTGTTCTATGATTTGTTATGTCTGGTTGCTAACAGTAAGGCTAACAATGAGAGCTAGGGTAGTACTAACTGTATTTAATAGGGCTTTTGGTTGATGGTTGTCAAATTGTGGCTAAAAAGGGGGAGAAATAGCCAAGTGAGCCAAGAGTATCAAGGAGTACAAATGTCTGCTAAGGAATGAAGTCAAGAAATATGCAGCTGAGGATGTAGCTGATTACTAATGGTATAGTACAGAAGTGCAGAAATTAAGGGGGAGTAATTACTAATTGCTGAACAGCTGTTATGCTGGTTCTGGTTTTGAGGGGGAGCACCAGTTTGGTTGTTACCAAGTTGCTGATGAAGATGGTGCTGCAGCAGAGTTTTGTGAAGTGAAGTCTTTTTGTATTAAAGATGCTGCTGCTTGAAAGTTCAAAATTATTGAAGTTTTTCCGCTGTTGAAGTCTCTGAAGGTGCAGAGATTGTTTTAGCCAAAATTAGCCAAAGGGGGAGATTGTTAGTTTCTTGGATTGGCTAGAATTTTGGTAAAACAAAGAATGTTCAATGTTTGATGTCAAGGTGGTGATGTCACAACATTGAGTCTTAACACTGGGCTGTGTTAAGTGTTTAAGTTACTGAAGTTTGGATGTCTGATGTCACAAGCGATGTTGTGACATTAGATCTACAGAATTAATAACATCAGGTTGTGATGTTGTTAGGGTTTGCGTGTTAGCTGGAATTGTGGAGAGCAAGCTGTCTCATTGGATGCGAATATCTTGGGTTAGATATTCTTCACTGCATAGGAGATCTGGTGCAGATTTGTAGGAGATTTAAAGGGTTGAAGATTTGAAAAGATTTTAGGAGAAAATCTGTTTTGAAAATTCAGTTTTAAATAACAAATCAAGTCAGATATTGTAGCAGTCCAAGCCCAATTCAGGTGGCTATATAAAGCGCACAAGACCAAAGGAAAAAGTACAGATTGAAGATCAAGAGCATAGGCTGAGTGTCTTGAATATTAGTACGAATTATGAGCGAACCATTCTGGTGTGAATTGGTGATCTGTCCTCTCTAAAGCTGTGAAGCAAAGAGAGTTGTGTAACTTGATCAAAGCTGTGAAGCAGAATCAAGGTATCTCAAAGAGGGCGTTCTTTGAGAGGTTTTAAGGATTGAGTAGTGTTCTCATATCTAAGTGGTTTCTTAGGTAGAAAGTCACTAGTAGGAATTAAGATTAGGAGATTGTCAACTGGGTTGTTGAGTCTGTAATTTAATTCTACAAGTAGTGAATTTCATCCCTGGCTTGGTAGCCCCCAGACGTAGGTAGTTAGACCAAACTGGGTGAACAATTTTTGTGTGTTATTCTGCTGTTTAATTTGTCCATTGTGCAGAGTGTGTTGTTGTGACATCGTACTTAACATCACACGTCTGATACCAGAATTTCATTTAGGATTACCATTTTCTGAAAAAGCAAAAAGAGAAAATAACAATTAATGCGGAAATTACAGAACGACGTTATTTTATTAATTAACAAGTCGATTCTTGAAACTACAGCCCTATAAAACAAAACTCTGTCGTTTTGGGCAAAGCGAAGAGGGAAATTTACAAAAAGCGAGCCCTATCTAAACATCCGTTTCACCTGGGCAGGGTGAAAGGTTAAAGGTGGCAATTACTTTGGCTTATGAACGATCCTCGGAACATTGACAGCAACCCATTGGCGGCGAACTCCTCGATGAATCACAAAGTCTGGCACCTTCCTCGATTTGTCTTCAGAAATGACGCTGATTTCTGGTGTAGCGGGATCATTGGAATCTGTCTCCCAGGCAGAATTGTCGTAGGAGAATTCCTCTGTTGCATTTTGCAGAGTATTTGTGCTCTCAGTTGTATCTCCCCATCCAGTTGGCTGGATATCTTCGAGCCTGATACGAGAGCTTTCGGGAGCGGTGTACTTGACCACAAAGTCGTATTTTCCACTCGGTTGTCCCAGGGTGTCCCATATTTCTCTGGAACTGGAGGGGTCATCCCTCTCGATGACGTTGACCTCGGGAAAAGCATAGTTGATGAATTCAAGTCCTGCAGACGTTGCAAATTCATCGTCATGTTGAGTAGTTTCTGAATAACCTGAGTGTTGATCCCATGGCATGGTGGGGACACAGGTATTCTGTTCAATGACGGTCAACTGATTTTCATTGTTCGGCTGACTCTCTTGCCCCAAGTCTCCTGGATAAGGTTGCCACATTGGCAGACCATCCATCGGGCCATAGTAATTGTAGTTAAAATTGTCTTTCATCAGAGTGTCTTCCCCGTATATCATTTCGATGTCTGACCTGGGTATAAATCTCGGACTCTCTGTAGGAAAGCAAAAGGGAGTTTGCGTTTCGTCCTGAGACATATAACTGTCCTTGTTAAGATAGGACTTCCACTCTTCCTCTGCGTCAGAGGGATCTTCCTTATTAATAGCATGGACTGCTTGAGGGACTGGGTGAAGAAAACCTCCACTGTGGAAGAAATCCTGAATGGGATAAAGACTTTCATCGCTAGCAGCTGTCCGGGTACAGGTTGCAGAAAAACCAAGACCCTTCTTTGTTTTATTGTCAATAGGAATGACAAGCTGTCCTCATCCGGTTGTATCGATACTCTCGACCGCCTTAATAGCATCTTTGTATGAGGAAATCGAAGTTCCTCCTTCGGATTGATCGTCCTTGTGTAGCGAAAGCGCTTGGAACTGGGTTCCGATTACCCCCTCCGGTTCTACATAAGTGGATGACGATAAGTTGCTTACGAGCAAGGCATGTTCTCCACAGACTGTGACGAGTTGGCCGTTCTGGATGAACTTTAGCTTTTGGTGGAGGGTCGAAGTGATCGCTCCAGCCTGATGTATCTAAGGTCTTCCTAATAAATAACTGTATGTTGCCCGGATGTCCATGACCTGGAAAGTGACTTGGAAAGTGTGAGGACCGATAGTTATGGGAAGATCAACTTCTCCGATAACTGTTTTTCTGGATCCGTCGAACGCTTTGACGACGACCTCGCTGGTTCTCATCGAAGGGCCTTTGAATGATAATTGCATCAAAGTGGACTTCGGCATAACATTCAGGGCTGACCCTGTGTCTGCCAGTACGCTGGCTAAAGCATCGTCCTGGCAGTTAATTGTGATATTGAGCGCCATGTTATGACGGCGACCCTCTTCAGGTAATTCCTCATCACTAAATCCCATATTATTGCAAGAAGTGATGTTAGAGACAATACTATCGAACTGTCTGATTGTTACATCTTGTTCCATAAAGGCTTGCTCCAAGACTTTTTGTAGAGCCTCCCTGTGGGCTTCTGAACTGAGTAACAGTGATAATACCGAGATCTTTGAAGGAGTCTGTAACAGCTGATCCACAATGTTATATTCACTCCTTTGGATGAGCTTTAGCATCTCATCATTATTTTTCGAAAGGTCGGGATTACTGGATTGACCGACTGATGGATCGGGAGCTTCTGTCTGAAGTTCCTTTTCCTTGTTAGGTTCTCCAACTCCTCGGTTGAAGATTCGACCGCTCCGTGTTACACGACTGATGTCTGCAATATTCACGGCGGAGGGTAATGGAATTTCCTTTCCATTTTCAATTGTCGTTGCACCGTATTTGTAAGGGATAGCCTTAGTTGATTCATACGGTAGTGGTCCCGGTAGATAGATGACTATGGGAACCTTCTAATTTTTTTGACCATCATAAGTAATCTCGATCCGTTCTCGATTGGGAATTCTAGATTCGTCAAGTAGAGGGATGATGGCAAAAACATCCCTGGTCTGGCGACGACCAGAGATTGTGACAGCATCCTCAACTTGACTGGCAAGGTAGTTCGGCGTCCAGTTGATGGGTCTAGAACCCGGATATGGGCGAATCTCTCCACGATCCACCTGACCCTGAAGAGCTGCTCTCACAAGGTAACACCCTTGGTTACTTTCGGAACAGACACTACAACGGTCATAGTTGTGTGGTGGCACCTGACCACGCCCACTTTGAATACAATGTAACCTTACTAGGTTAGCTTCCACAGATCGGACATCCTGACTTTGACGCCGAGTGGGATTCCTGTTATTGATACTAATCTGCTGAGTATCTTCATCCATGTAGATTGGCATCCACCAGTGATTTAACAAGTGCTGAAGGGCCTCCTAGACAAGGGTACAACCTCGATCGTTTTCGCAACCTGCTGTACAGCTTTGATAGTTGTGTGATATTAATAATCTGAGTCGGACCTGCTCAGCATGTAACTCTACCAGGTTGGTATTCATCACACGAATATCGAAGATCTGAACCATGTTGATCTGATAAGGGTTCCTATCATGGTAGTCTTGGATCCATCCAAGATCCATCTGACGCTGGAGGGCCTCTTGTATGAAAGAGCATCCCTGTTTGTTTACCGAGCAAGTCAGACAGGAACTGTAATCGTGTCGTGGCAGATTATGATACTAGCTTTGCCTTGAGTGCATCGCCACCAAGTTGACATTCATTGCACAGATATCGTGGTTCTGAATGATGTTGGAGTTCGTATAGACCATGTTAACTCCACGAACTCGGTGCTCTTGGATCCATTCGAGATCCATCTGTTCCTGTAGAGCTGTTTGCACCACAGAACATCCTTGATTGTTTTTAGAGCAGACATCACACTGGTGATAATTATGAGGTGGCACATGGTCGTACCCACTCTGTCTACAATGCATCTTGACCAGATTGGTCCTCAACAAGAGTACATTCTGAATTTGATAGACATTGTTAAGTTCTTTCTCAATTAGGTTGACTGCAGCTTTCTCATGTTGAGGCAGCGGGTTTGTGAGAACACTGGGATTCGTATCTTTG
The DNA here is from genome assembly GCA_022829125.1 of Lathyrus tuberosus. Classification (NCBI taxonomy): domain Eukaryota; kingdom Viridiplantae; phylum Streptophyta; class Magnoliopsida; order Fabales; family Fabaceae; genus Lathyrus; species Lathyrus tuberosus. The sequence goes on along the minus strand of JALAZF010000011.1, from coordinate 11,433,826 downwards.
AAAGATAAGAGCCCGCTCCTAACAAGCATTTGCACGTCGGATTTGAAATTGATACAATTCTCTATGTTATGCCCTGATCCTCCTTGATGATAAGGGCATGTTTGATCCACCTTAAACCAAAAAGGCGGATTTTCCGGTACTGTAAGAGGAGACTTAGTATGAATGTGCCCCTTAGCCAGTAGTAACGGAAATAGTTCTGCGTACAACATGGGTATAGGATCAAACCCTGATGGTCGTGTTGTACGGTTGTTGTTATATGGAGGACGAGCCTATGATGCGTGTTATCCGCAAGTGCACAGATTGCGTCAGAGTAATATAAAAGTTTTATCGTTCCCACAGAGACCAATGTCAATCTATCGATTTCTATCGTTACGTTGTTTATCTAAGGCTATTGAATATCGGGGTAAAAGCTTTCTACTGAATGAAAATAGAAATAAATCAGATAAATACTATACTGGAATGTAATTCACATCAATCAAACAGTACTCCTATCATCTAATTAGTAATACTTACGGGGCAATGTTTTCTTCTTTGAAAAAGAGTTAATTAAAAAGGATCCGCCGCGTTAGCGTGATCGAAACCAGACCTAACCTTTAATCTATACCAGCCGCTCACGCTGCACCGGTCGCTCCTTGTGTTAAAGTGATAAAGTCCTTTTTTATGTAATTACCTCTAAGACTTAGTTAAAAAGTGCTTTCGATTGAAAATATTTTATACCAAAGGGTTTTCGGCATACGCTCGGCCAACCGGATCCTAAATCTATAAACGCATCCGAAAATAGTTTTAAAACCTCTTTCTAATAATATAAAACTTTCCTAGTTAATCAATAAAATGCTTCCGCTGTATTTATCAATTAACGACTAACAAACTCTTTTCTAAAGTGTCAGACGGATTTCGATCTTACCCGATCTAGTCACAGTCATTACGCAAACAAAAACACGGTCTCATTTACGTAATGACCGATCAATTGAAGTTCAGAAGAGTTTAATTAAAATAAAAAATAGCCCCTAAAGTATTTCTAAAGAGATGTCGTGTGGAGCAACGTCCGAACAACGATCCTCACATCCCAATACAAGGGATTTAGCTAGACATAGTAATAGAGAACATAAAATTAAATCGATTTGCAAAGTAAGACATATTTAAAATAAAAACGTGCGAAGTGTGAGAGTGCATTTCGAGAGAGTGAACACAAGTGTCACGCTTAAGTTCAGTTCCAAGAGACACAGATCACACAGATAAATAAAATAATAAGGTAATGGCAGAGACGGAATAATAAACGAATATAAAGCAGTGCGGGAAAATAAATAATATAAAAGCGATGCGGATAAATAAAATTGTATTTTATAAAAGAAACCTGCTCCAAAGCAGAGACTGAATCTGGTACAGATGCTGGAAAATAAATTTTAGGAAAGTAAATAGCTCCTAACTATGATTGCTCCAATCCAACTAACAACTATAGTGTAACAACCCCTCGACGTGAAGGATTATTGCTTTACAAAGTGAACTTTATGCCTATGTTGAAAAACTAAGATTGGATGTCTAGAAAGTGAAAATACAAGTCCTTATATAGGAAACTCGAAGTTGTAACTGCCTCTAATCATAATGAAAAAACGTTTTAGAAACTAAATTCTTCAGGTGTAACTGCCTTAAACGTTTCAGACCGTTTCCCCTTTATAACTTTCGGCGCCCGCCGACCCCTACTCCGCGTCCGCCGAGTGTGGTTTGGAAGGTGAAACGTCTTTTGTGACCGTTGGCGTGTGAGTGAAGTCATTATGCCAACGGCGTCCTCCTTGGCGTCCGCTGAGTGAAACGACTAGTGTACAGTTTACACAAGAAATCTTCATTTTAGCTCTGTTTTGCCTTGTTTTCTTACTGTAAGGTCAAATCAGGCAATGTATCTGAAAGTAAAACAAAATACCATAATAGCAAAGGAAAATAACAAATAAACAACTAAAATCATGTAAAATCGGAGCCAAATATACAGTGTATTTTAGTGTTATCAAATTCTCCCACACTTAAACCTTTGCTTGTCCTCAAGCAAACTTTGATAAGTAAACAAAAGAAAAACAGCAAACATGCACGTATCCGATCTGGGCTAAGAACTTAAGTTTGATCAATAATACATCAGTAGGTACTAACTCATGAACCAAGGGTATCGTAATGACACTTTCCGCGATTTGCGGGCATAAGTTTCTCTCCTATACAAACCAATCCAAACTATGACATTATACTTGGGCCTATCTTACTCATTCCTTTCTTACCCCTTTTCATTCAAGTGCAGTCACATTAAGCCCGTTGTCTTTCACTCGCATGGTGAACATAACCTGTGGTAATCCTGATCCTTTTTATCAATGATTTGATACTTTTTGCGAATTCTTTTGATGTACTTTTTCTTGCAAATTTTTTTCTGAAGATACTTGAACATCTTCTTGAAATTATTTTTTTTCTTTTTCTTTTTCTTTGGCAGGATCTTACCTATTTGCATCGGTTTGTCACTTAGCGGTGGTTAAGATGGTGCTGACTGCTAAAATAAACTACTTAAGGGTTAGTGATGAAGGGTGAGGTTTTAAGGCCACTGTATAATAAAAATCTAGATAAGCTCGTATAATTGAGAAACTTACAGTGTAAAAACGATATCGATTTTTCAAATAGCTTTCCCAAGCCTTTGCAATTGATCTTATTTGTCCTAATAGCCCAAATTATCAAAATTAATGTTGTTTCTTTGTTAAAAAATTTTTTTGTTAAGGCTTAAGATTTGGAAGAATAGATAAACTACACAAAAATGACTCGTAAAGCACATTTTTAAAACAAACTAAACTATACTAGAAAACATTAAATAAAACAACTAAAAACAGTAAATATCTCCTCCCACACTTAAACCGAACATTGTCCTCAATATTTCGATAAAAGTGAGAAAGGGATAGGTGAAACCTGGTACTCAATCATGTCGGCCACTAGGGCCATCTCCACCATGCTGTGGACGTCTGGGACAACGGCTCTTACTGCGGTGTCGGGTAGTGTGTGACAGCTTCATCTGCTCAATCCTCTCGAGTAGAGAGGCATTTTGATCTCTAAGTGCTTGGAAACCTTCAAGAGTGGATTTCTGTGATTCCCGCATAAAATCCATCATCTCTTGTTGTTGTTGGTACGTGGCATTGAATAGGCCATCACGCTCTTCTTCTCTGGCTTGTTGTGCTTGCCACATTTCTTGAGTGATGTAAAATCCAGAAGAGGTACCTGCAGGATGATCAGTAACAGGTGGGGTGTGTGCAGGTGATACATGAATGGAAGACTGCTCCATATGGTCATATTCATCATCTGTCTCATATCCTTCGTCCTCGGGGACGTTTGGAAGTAATGGGCCTAAAATCAGAGCAGCCTTCAAATCATAGAGCCAGTTTTCTCTTTTGCGCACATCAGTGCGTGTTGAACAAGGTAAGGCGACACTTGGGATGGCAGCATTGTGAACCATGAGGATATAGCCTCCTTCCGGCCTCGTTTTGCATAAATGTATATCTCGCATAAATTTTAAATCAATGGTGCGAGGAGGAAGTGGTTCCAATGTGGCCAACTCAGCGTCCAGGTGGAGGGCTCGTGCAATGAAGGTAATCAACCCGCCAAATGACACGGTGTTGCCCTTTTTCTCAATTGCCCTCATATGTGATATCATAAATGGTACAGGATTTAATCTTCTTCTAAGTAAAGCAGCCTGTAAAAATATAAATTCTTTGGAATTCATCTTGTTAGAGTTTTCACGAGCAAAAATAGTATCATCTATTAAAAGGCGGAATACCCGTATGGCCGGGTTATGAATGTCAGAAGCCAAATTTCCATCAAAGGAGCAAGTGGTTTGGCCTGAGATGTTTTTCCACAGTTGAAAGGCTTCAGTTGACCAATTTGTGTCTATGGGTGCCTCACATGCTGCACCATTCCCAAAATGGAATCCTAATAACTCAGCAAGTGCATCAGTGGTATAAACGTATTCAACATTGAACATCCTAAATCTCACTGTGCCAACTGTGCTAGCAGTGTTTTCTCTGATAGTGTACTCCAAAGAACTCAAAAATTCGCGGGTTAGCCTTTCGTAGGTAGGCTCCTTGCGAATAAAAATATTCTCTAATTTCAAATTTTGTAACAGATAAAATACGCTAAATCTTATACCAAGGTTGTACAGACAAATATCATTAATGTACCTCGTTGCAAGAATGTTGCGTGTCCGCAATTTCTCCCATTTCTCCCATTGCTTGACTCCATCATTTCCATCTCGAAAAATGATGTTTTCTTGGTTCTTCGCTGCCATTGTTGAAGTGAAATGAAGGTTTGGTGATGGAAAATGGGTAATTTTTGTTTTTGTAGATTTTGGTGAAATCTATGGTTTTTATATAGATAATGTGTAATGGAAGGTGTAATGGTAGTGGGGAAGTTATGAAATGGGGGATTTTAATGGTTTAATGGGGTTTTATGGTGATTGAAATCGGAATTTATGGAGGTAGAAGATGAAGAGAGTGGAAAAAATGGGGGTTTTCTTATTCTGGTTCGTTTTAGAACCCAGAACGCCTCCGCGTTCGCCGAGAGGGGGTCCGCGTCCGCGGACTGTGAAAATTGGGCTGGTACGGATTTGGGCTTTGGTTGGTTCATGAATCTCACCTTGTGGTGTTTATAGCATATTGGTACATGAAAGAAACATAGAGAATATTTTGTTTATTTATTATTTTATATATTTGTAAATGTAGGATTTAAATAACAGTTATTTTTATTTTTATATTTTTATTATTTTTTTTTATTATTATTATTTTTTATTTTTAAAATGAATGAATGAAAGAAAATTAAATATAACCAATAGATTCTAGTAACCATGAAAATAAAATCTACTAATAGTCTGATAATAAAGATAATAACAATAAAGATAGAAATGCAGTAAAGGTAAAGATAAACGACCATAACAAGCATGTGGTAAGTATCCTTCACACAAAGTGCGAGTTATGCCCCAGAGCTCCTGAATATCTCCTAGGAAGACTGACGACGGACACCCTGAGTCATGTGAGGACAAGGTGCCCGTACCTCTGCAAGCTGGCGTTTGAGATCGCAAATCTCCTGTTCCAAAAGATCATATGATGAAGCGTTTGTTGCGTCTGAGATCTCTATCTGTAAGGTAAGCTCGGCGCATTCTTCGTGAAGAGAAATTATCTCCTTGCGCATAGCGTCAAATTCAGAATATATGTTCCTGCGTTGCAGATTAACGTTAGAGGAATAAACGGTAGTCCTTTCAGGATAGGGTGTAGGGTGGTACTCAGGCACGGGGTGGTTCCTTGGTTTGACGGGTGTCTCGTCTTGGCCTTCCAAAGCGTATGACCAGTTAGCTCTATCATGGACACTTGTCCGGGTATGGTTTGGCAAACCAAAGTAGTGAATGACTTCGTTGTCTATTAGGAGCTTAAAGTTATCTGCATTAAAGAATGCTCTCCTAATAAGACCACGGTCAAGGCAATGATGAATGTCAATCAAGGTGTACCCACAATGAGATGTGAGATGAGTTAGCTTATTGGCTAAACCTAGGGCATAAGCTATGTGTGTAATAGTACCGCCGACATGGATGGGTCCTCTGGAAGATGCAGCATTCAAATATAGGTTATACATCAGAAAATTACCACTGGCTAATGGTCGTGATTCAGCAGTACAAAAGAGCATCAGAATCTCTTCTGCAGTAACTTGGTTCTCAGTTTCACTTCTACCAAAGAAAATCTCAGCTAGGATCATTTGGAAATAACGGAAAGCTGGGTTGTGGATTTTGTTTGCTAATTGGGTGGAAGGATCAGGTCCTCCTCCACCGGTGATTTTGCTCCATAATAGGTCAAGCTCATCTTGCATAACATTGGTTTCATGCATAAAATGGATTACATCCGAGCTATATTGAAAACCAAGTATTTTAGCAAAATCTCTGTGGTTAAGGGCATACTCATTTCCAAATAGTCTGAATCTTATGCTTCCACTGTTGTATCCTCTTCCACTATAAGGGTCATAAATGAGTGAACTGAGGAACTCTAAGGTCAGATGCTTATAGGTTACATTCATAGCTTCAGAATACCCATCCCACTGGAGCTGGTGACAGAGGTACCTCACACTAGCCTCAATACCTAAAGCTGTTAGACAGTTTGGGTCAGGGTACCTAGTGGGTAGGATTTGTCTCTCAGAAAGGACTACGTATTTCTTCCTCTGTTCGTCATCTCTGAACACAATGTGCATGTCATCATAGCTCTGCATCCTGCAAAGAAAGTTAGTGTGGAATGTCTGAGATGATGTGATCTGTAACCTGTAAACATAGACATTGCAAAAGTCAATCACGTTAGAAAAATAATATAAATAATAAATCTTTTTTTTTCTGAAATAAATTCTATGCCTAAATAAGAAAGATAACGAAAAGAAAATCGTGGGTTGCCTCCCACGCAGCGCTTGTTTAACATTGTTAGCTTGACGACTGAAGAACTTACGTTGTGGATGTTGCTATAGGTGGGTCTATTAGAGTGTGACCAGAGTAGTAAGTAGGGATGTCACCTCCATAGTAGGGTTTCAATCTTTGTCCATTCACTAGAAAGGGACTACACGAATGATTTGCAATTTCAAATGCTCCAGATTTCAGGACTTTGGTGCACTCATAGGGTCCAGTCCATCTTGGGCGTAACTTACCTGGAAATAATCGTAACCTAGAGTTGAAAAGAAGTACAGGATCACCTACGTTGAACTCTTTTTTGATAATCCTTTTGTCATGCCATGCTTTGGTTCTCTCTTTATATATTATGGCATTTTCATAAGCATTTCGGCGTAATTCTTCTAATTTATGAATATCTAGAATTCGTTTGTCTTCGGCTGTTAAGTAATCCATATTAAGAGTTTTTATGGCCCAGTAGGCCTTATGTTCAAGCTCAAAGGGTAAATGGCAAGATTTTCCGTAGACTAATTAATATGGGGTTGTTCCTATAGGGGTTTTGAAAGCGGTCCTATAAGCCCACAAGGCTTCTTGTAGTTTTAAGGACCAATCTTTTCTAGAGATTGATACAGTTTTCTCTAAGATTTATTTTATTTCCCTATTGGAGACTTCCACTTGTCCACTAGTCTGTGGGTGGTATGGTGTGGCTACTCGGTGTTTCACTCCGTATTTCTTTAATAAGTTCTCAAATATCCTAGATATGAAATGTGATCCTCCATCGCTTATAACCAATCGAGGTACTCCAAACCTAGGGAAAATATAGTTTTTAAATAGTTTAATGACTACACGAGTATCGTTGGTGGGTGCAGCTATGGCCTCAATCCATTTGGATACATAATCAACGGCTACTAAGATATACTTGTTTCCCATCGAAGATGGAAAAGGTCCCATAAAATCTATACCCCAAACATCGAAGATTTCCACCTCCTGAATATTTTTCAAAGGCATTTCGTCTCTCCTTGAGACGTTCCCAGTGCGTTGGCATCTGTCACATCTTACAATGTAGGCATGAACATAGCGCCATAACGTTGGCCAGAAAAGACCTGCTTGAAGTATTTTAGCGCATGTTTTGGATGAGCCTAGATGTCCACCATATTGTGAAGAGTGACAATGTTTAATTATATTTTCAACTTCTTCTTCAGGGACACAGCGACGGAAAATGCCATCTGTGCCTCTCTTGAATAGAAGGGGTTCATCCCAATAGAAGTGTTTTACGTCATGAAAGAACTTCTTCTTCTGTTGGTAATTTAAATCAGGGGGTATGATATCAGCTGCTAGATAATTAACAAAATCTGCATACCAAGGTACGGTTGTCATTGCGAATGCTCTTTCAATGTCTACTTCTAAATAAGGGTCAGGATCATCGTGGATGGTTCTGACTGCTCCTACTAATCTATCGTATGTGAAATCATCATTGATAGGAACAAGATCTGGTTTTAGATATTCAAGCCTTGAGAGGTGGTCAGCGACCACATTTTCAGTGCGTTTCTTGTCTCGAATTTCCAAATCGAATTCTTGAAGTAAAAGGATCCAGCGCAGTAATCTAGGCTTAGCATCCTTTTTGCTTAATAGATATCTTATCGCAGCATGATCAATGTAGACTATGATTTTTGCTCCTACTAAATAGGATCGGAATTTGTCGATTGCAAAGACTACTGCCAGGAGTTCCTTCTTGGTTGTGGCATAATTTAGCTGAGCCGCATCCAAAGTTCTACTGGCGTAGTAAATTACATGGAGTTTCTTATCCTTCTTTTGTCCCAAAACAGCGCCTATAGCGTAATCGCTAGCATCGCACATAATTTCAAAAGGCTGATTCCAATAAGGTGGTTGAATTATAGGTGCGGAAATCAGTGCTTGTTTTAGGTATTTAAAGGCTTCAAGACATTTATCATCGAATTTGAATTCGGCGTCTTTCATAAGTAAGTTGGTTAATGGTTTAGTTATTTTGGAGAAGTCTTTAATGAAGCGTCGGTAGAAACCGGCGTGTCCAAGAAAACTTCGGATTTCTCTAATGGTTTTGGGTGGTTGAAGGTTTTCTATTACTTTTATTTTAGCTTTATCAACCTCAATGCCTCTTTCGGACACTATGTGTCCCAGTACTATGCCTTCAGTCACCATAAAATGGCATTTTTCCCAGTTTAGAACAAGGTTGACTTCTACGCATCTTTCCAGGATTTTCTCGAGGTTTGTTAAACAGTTTTTAAAACTGGATCCACATACCGAGAAATCGTCCATAAATACTTCCATGATCTCATCAAGGAAATCTGTGAAGATTGACATCATACAGCGTTGGAAGGTAGCTGGGGCATTGCATAATCCAAATGACATTCGTCTGTAAGCAAATGTTCCATAGGGGCATGTAAAGGTTGTTTTCTCCTGATCTTCAGGGTGAATGGGTATTTGGAAAAATCCTGAGTATCCGTCTAAATAACAAAAGTAAAAATGCCTAGCTAAACGTTCGAGCATTTGATCAATGAATGGAAGCGGGAAGTGATCTTTCCTAGTTACCTTATTGAGTTTTCTGTAATCGATACACATCCGCCAACCATTTTCTACACGTTTGGCTATTTGTTCTCCTTTTTTGTTTTGTATAACGGTGACACCTCCTTTCTTAGGTACCACATGTACGGGGCTTACCCATTTACTATCAGATATTTGGTATATTATTCCAGCCTCTAACAACTTTAACACTTCCTTTTTTACAATGTCGCTCATTATAGGATTTATCCTTCGTTGATGTTCTCTGGAGGGTTTAGTGTCTTCCTCCAGCATAATTCGGTGCATACACACAGAAGGACTTATTCCTTTGAGATCGGAAATTTTATAACCCGGAGCTGAGGGATATTTTCTTAAAACATTTAAGAGTTGATTGGTTTCAGGACCATCTAACGTGGCACTGACTATGACAGGGCGATTTAATTCTTCATCTAAGAACACACATCTTAAATTTTTAGGTAGCTCCTTAAGCTCTATTGATGGTTTTTTCGGACATGGCATATGATCTGGGGTAAGTGCCAAGCATTCGTAAAGACTGTTATCAATGTAAGGTTTAGATAATCGTTCGAATCTGTCGTCCTCCATAATGGGGATCGAAGGTAGTTTGATGATTTCCACAGGATCTTCTTTATCTAATTCTCTTATGCATTCATCAATTATATCAATGACATAACATGATTCATCTATGGCTGGTGCATTTAAGAATTGGGATAGTATGAATTCTACTTTCTCATTACCTACCTCGAATGTCATTTTTCCTTTTTTGACATCAATTATAGCTCCAGCTGTTGATAAGAAGGGTCTACCTAAAAGGATTGGGATCTCATCATCTTCTTTAATGTCCATTACTATGAAATCTGTTGGAATATAAAGTTGACCAAGTCTAACTGGGACGTCTTCCAAAATGCCAATTGGATATTTAACTGATCTGTCGGCTAATTGGAGAGACATCCTAGTTGGTTGTATTTCTCCTAGGTTTAACCTTTTACAAACGGCTAAAGGCATTAAGCTTACATTTGCTCCTAAGTCCAGAAGTGCTTTATCTATAACTTGGTTTCCCAAAACACAAGGTATAGAAAAACTTCCTGGGTCTTTCTCTTTCTTAGCAAGCTTATTCTCAGCGATCGAATTGCATTCTATAGGTTTGGGATCTTCTAATCTTCGTTTATTGGTTAGAATGTTTTTAAGGAATTTGGAATAAGATGGTATTTGGGTAATAGCTTCGGTGAATGGAATCTCTACATGGAGTTTCTCAATCACTTTTATGAATTTCTTATATTGGTTATCCAATTTGGTTTGTTTAAGTCTTTGTGGGCATGGAATCGGAGGTTTGTAAGGAGGAGGTGGTACATAAACTTTTTCATTCTCTTTTCTCTCCTTCTCCTTAACTTCCGTATCTTTAGATTTCTCAGGTTCCACCGATTCCTCAATTTCTTTCTCAGGTGTGGTCACAACTTCTTTCCTGGGAGGTTCCGGTTTATTCAACCTAGGGTTTATAGGCCCATTGTAAGTGGTCCCGCTCCTTAGGGCTATAGCATTAGCATGCCCTTTAGGGTTAGGTCGAGGTTGTCCAGGGAATTGTCCTCCAGGTGTAACATGAGTAGATTGTTGTTGTGCAACTTGAGAGATTTGGGTTTCAAGCATTTTGTTATGAGTAATTACAGAATCGAGTTTAGTACTCAACTGAGTAATTAGTCCATTTATGTGAATGTTTTGGTTCATGAACTCCTTGTTCTGTTGCAATTGAGCTGAGATGAATTCGTCCATCTTTCTCTCAAGATTTGACTTCTGAGGAGCATATATTGCAGATTGGTTGGGCCTTTGAGTTTGGAAACCGGGTGGTCTTTGAGGTGTTGAATTCTGAGTGGGGTTATTATTCTTATAGGAAAGATTTGGGTGATTCCTCCATCCAGGGTTATATGTGTTTGAATAAGGGTTTCCTTGGGCGTAATTAACCTGATATGTGGTACTCTCGGCCAGCAGGTTGCATTCAGCCATGGTATGTCCTAGGGTTCCACAGATTTCACATCCGGGTTGTACTGCTGCTACAGTTGCTGTGGGGTTGATAGTTAGGTTTTCTACTTTTTGGACTATAGCGTCCATTTTTGCGTTCATATGGTCAAAACAACTTACTTCATACACACCTCCTTTGGTCTCTTTCTTCTCTACTTGTGCTCGTTCGGTCCCCCATTGGTAATGGTTTTGTGCCATATCCTCAATGAGAGCACTAGCTTCGGCGTAGGGTTTGTTCATTAGAGCACCACCAGCGGCAGCGTCTATGGTCATCTTGGTGTTGTACATGAGTTCATTATAAAAGGTATGGATTATGAGCCATTGTTCTAAGCCATGATGTGGACATGCTCTTAATAGCTCCTTATATCTTTCCGAAGCGTCGAAAAGTGATTCTCCCTCGCTTTGGGTGAATCGGGTTATTTGGTTCCGTAAGATACCAGTTTTACTCGGTGGGAAGTATCTAGCAAGGAATACTTTCTTTAGGTCATTCCAAGTGGTTATAGAGTTGGCTGGAAGGGAATCTAACCATGATCGGGCTCTATCTCTGAGAGAAAATGGAAATAGTCTTAGACGTATTGCCTCAGGAGGAGTTGCGTTCGCTTTTAAGGTATCGGCTAGTTGAATAAAGACTTTAAGGTGTTGGTTTGGGTTTTCTGTAGGAAGACCTGCGAACTGGTTCTGTGTACTAATTGTAACAGAGATGGTTTCAATTCGATATTATTGGCCGGTATAGTTGGGTTAACTATACTAGAATATGGTTCTTCGTTAGAGGGTAAGGCGAAATCCTTAAGAGGTTTAGCGTTTTCTTCTTCTGCCATTGCTCTTTTAAGTTTTTGAAGTAAAAGACGAGTTCGGGTGTAATGTTCAGGTTCTTCTAATGGATCAACTAAGTTTCCGGTACTGCGAGTTCTTCGCATTTACCGGCTAAGGGATGTCTTAGTCAAGACGTTGTAACAATAGGGTACGAAATTTTGACGTAATTGGTCCCCGGCAACGGCGCCAAAAACTTGATGCGTGTTATCCGCAAGTGCACGGATTGCGTCAGAGTAATATAAAAGATTTATCGTTCCCACAGAGACCAATGTCAATCTATCGATTTCTATCGTTACGTTGTTTATCTAAGGCTAATGAATATCGGGGTAAAAGCTTTCTACTGAACGAAAATAGAAATAAATCAGATAAATACTATACTGGAATGTAATTCACATCAATCAAACAGTACTCCTATCATCTAATTAGTAATACTTACGGGGTAATATTTTCTTCTTAGAAAAAGAGTTAATTAAAAAGGATCCGTCGCGTTAGCGTGATCGGAACCAGACCTAACCTTTAATCTATACCAGCCGCTCACGCTGCACCGGTCGCTCCTTGCGTTAAAGTGATAAAGTCCTTTTTTATGTAATTACCTCTAAGACTTAGTTAAAAAGTGCTTTCGATTGAAAATATTTTATACCAAAGGGTTTCCGGCATATGCTCGGCCAACCGGATCCTAAATCTATAAACGCGTCCGAAAATAGTTTTAAAACCTCTTTCTAATAATATAAAACTTTCCTAGTTAATCAATAAAGTGCTTCCGCTGTATTTATCAATTAACAACTAACAAACTCTTTTCTAAAGTGTCGGACGGCTTTCGATCTTACCCGATCTAGTCACAGTCATTACGCAAACAAGAACACGGTCTCATTTACGTAATGACCGATCAATTGAAGTTCAGAAGAGTTTAATTAAAATAAAAAACAGCCCCTAAAGTATTTCTAAAGAGATGTCGTGTGGAGCACCGTCCGAACGACGATCCTCACATCCCAGCACAAGGGATTTAGCTAGACATAGTAATAGAGAACATAAAATTAAATCGATTTGCAAAGTAAGACATATTTAAAATAAAAACGTGCGAAGTGTGAGAGTGTATTTCGAGAGAGTGAACACAAGTGTCACGCTTAAGTTCAGTTCCAAGAGACACAGATCACACAGATAAATAAAATAATAAGGTAATGGCAGAGACGGAAAAATAAACGAATATAAAGCAATGCGGGAAAATAAATAATATAAAAGCGATGCGGATAAAATAAATTGTATTTTATAAAAGAAACCTGCTCCAAAGCGGAGACTGAATCTGGTACAGATGCTGGAAAATAAATTTCAGGAAAGTAAATAGCTCCTAACTATGATTGCTCCAATCCAACTAACAACTATAGTGCAACAACCCCTCGATGTGAAGGATTATTGCTTTACAAAGTGAACTCTATGCCTATGTTGAAAAACTAAGATTGGATGTCTAGAAAGTGAAAATACAAGTCCTTATATAGGAAACTCGAAGTTGCAACTGCCTCTAATCATATTGAAAAAACGTTTTAGAAACTAAATTCTTCAGGTGTAACTGCCTTAAACGTTTCAGACCGTTTCCCCTTTATAACTTTCGGCGCCCGCCGACACCTGCTCCGCGTCCGCCGAGTGTGGTTTGGAAGGTGAAACGTCTTTTGTGACCGTTGGCATGTGAGTGAAGTCATTATGCCAACGGAGTCCTCCTTGGTGTCCGCTGAGTGAAACGGCTAGTGTACAGTTTACACAAGAAATCTTTATTTTAGCTCTGTTTTGCCTTGTTTTCTTACTGTAAGCTCAAATCAGGCAATGTATCTGAAAGTAAAACAAAATACTATAATAGCAAAGGAAAATAACAAATAAACAACTAAAATCATGTAAAATCGGAGCCAAATATACAGTGTATTTTAGTGTTATCAGCCTGCTGAAGAGGCTGTTGTATCCTTTGCTGATTAGGTTGGCTCTGCGCAACCTGAGGTTGATACGTAGGAATAGGCGCAGGGCTGATAGCAGGAATTACAGCTGCTACTAGTTGATAACGTCGCCTTTGCTTTCCGAGAGAGATATTCCCAATATCTTGCTCTTTTTTCTTAGGGAGAGCACTACCGTATCATTTTGTACTACTCGATGGTCCAGCATCTTTTGCCAAACGTCCTTCTCGGACGGCTTCCTCAAGACGAACTCCCATACCCACCATCTCGGTGAAGTCACTGGGTGCACTGGCAACCATTCTATCATAGTAAAATGAGCTTAAGGTCTTTAAGAAGATCTTTGTCATCTCTTTTTCCTCAAGAGGTGGACAAATCTGAGCGGCAATTTCACGCCATCTCTGAGCGTACTCCTTAAAGGTTTCCTTGTCCTTTTGTGACATTGATCTGAGTTGATCTCTGTCCAGTGCCATGTCCAAATTGTATTTGTATTATTGGACGAAGGCAGTACCAAGATCTCTGAATGTACTAATCGTAGTACGGTTTAAACCCATGTACCATTTTAATGCGGCACCGGTTAAACTATCCTGAAAGTAGTGAATCAGCAGGTCCTGATTCTCAGTCAGAGCTGACATTATTCGAGCGTACATCACCAAGTGACTTTGAGGGCAAAAGTTACCCTTGTACTTTTTAAAGTCGGGCACCTGGAATTTGTGCGGGACTTTCACATTGGGGACCAAGCAGAGGTCTGCGGCGTCCTTTCCAAATAGATCCTAACCGCGAATGGCTTGCAGTTCCTTCTGCATTTCCAAGAACTGTTCCTGGAATTCATCCATTCGGTCAAACATAGTTTCCTTCTTACCAGAAGGTATCTGTGGAATCTGTCCTTCTGGGACAGTGTGCACCACAGGGGGTGGTACCGTGACTACGGCAGTGAATCTTTGCGTTTCCCGAAGTTTGTAACCTTCAGGAGTCTTCAGTATGCCCCTGGCATCTTCGTTTTCCCGAAGTTTGTAACCTTCAGGCCCAGCGGCTTCTGTTATGATTCCCTGATCTTCAGTGATCGGCGGAACATATCCTTCCGGAATATAGTTAACAAGCATGCCCCAAGGGCGATCTTTCGGCATTTGATACCTAGGATCATACTTCTCCACTATGGGCGTTGAGGTGATCTCTGAGATCACAGTCCTTTGCAACTGAGCATCTGCCATGGCTTGCATGTCATTACGAAGCTTTCTCATATCCTCTCTCAGAGCGTCGATCTCTTATTTCAACTCTCTATTTTCTTCCTCAAGAACATCCATCTTTTTCTGACGATTAGCCCGTGTATTGTACGAATGAGACAGTTTGACTCTAGAACCGAGACACAAACGTGAGATTCGTAGGTAAGAAGAATACGCGATGTGAGAGTGATGAATGCAATGATTATATTAATTATTATTTTTTTTGGTTTAATCAAAATAAACTTCGACAATTAGATTGAAAATATCAAACAGTGGGGAAACCCTTTTTTATTGAATTCAAAGGATTGCGGAAACGAAAATACAGTAGATTACAAAGTGCAGAAACAGAAACCTAAGCTAAGGGGTCCCGAGAGAACTCGGGTGCTGATTCTGGTATCTTCCTTTTCTTTGACCGGGGCTCTTGGGCCGTTGTCGGGTTGTCATTCCTTTGCCAAGTGAAAGGAGCGAGCAAATTCCTTTGGTCATCCTGATTCTCTACAACATGTTGCTCCAAAATCTCAATTAGAGCATCCTTATCTTTCAGCAGTTGCTGTATTTTGATGCACTCTACGTTGAGGGTGTGGTACTTGTTCTTCCAAGACCTCCTCTCCCGTTGAACTTTGTTGAGAGTAACCTGAAGCTTTTCAGTTTCCGTCATGAAGTACATGACAGATTCCCTCGGCGGAAGAATTTCGTAACGAGGATAAGGCATCTTTAGCTTGAGAGCTCTAGTTTGTACCCAATGGAGATAAGGCTCCACCGAGACACAGTCCAGTTTTCCTAGAGACTTCCGTCCTTTCTTATGAACGTGTTTCCAAGCGTGCACTATTTCCGTCTTTAGTGCTCTGTCATTTTCTCCTTCCTTGAAGAAAAGACCTTCCAGATGAGCATTCTGTGGAACGTGTCTCATCGGGTATCCAAATTGACGACGAACCAACACTGGATGGTAATTGATTCCTCCCTTAGTTCCTATGAGGGATACATTGGGGAAGTTTCCACAACGATCAATTATCATGATCCTGTCATAAATCCTATTGCACCAAT
The DNA here is from genome assembly GCA_022829125.1 of Lathyrus tuberosus. Lineage (NCBI taxonomy): Eukaryota > Viridiplantae > Streptophyta > Magnoliopsida > Fabales > Fabaceae > Lathyrus > Lathyrus tuberosus. Next base: position 11,417,819 of record JALAZF010000011.1, on the reverse strand, counting down.
CTATATCAGAGTTGGTGAGAGACATGATCTTCTGCGACAAACGCAAGGCACTCTTATGATCCCAAAAAGTAGCAGACTTAGGCAAATGGGAGATAAACCATTTATAAAGCAAAGGTACGCAGCATGTGATCTCCCATCCGCTGTGCAAATTTCCCAAGTGTACAGAATGATACGCATCTGCGAGCAAAGTCGGCACAGGGTTTCCAATGAGAAAAACCTTAATAGCGTTGATATCGACGAAATTATTAATGTTGGGCAACAAAAATAACCCGTAGGTGAGTAAAACAAATATGTTTTCAAAAGTAGTCTCGTTTCCTATACTAGCGAAGTACAAAGCTTTCTTTGTCAGAAACTGGGCTGGCAAACCTTGTATGCCACCCTTGGTAGTCATGTGAATCCTGACTTCTGACTCATCCAAATGAATTGCTCTCGCAATGGTCTGATCCTTTAGAATTTCTTCCAGTCCAGAAAATGGAGCTCGATCAGTGATATGTAAATCGATCAGATGAGAATATTCCTCCAGCGTTGGTGCTAGCTGGTAATCCGGGAATGTAAAGCAGTGATAAACCGGATCGTAGAATTGAACGAGCGCGTCCATGATTCCCTCAATCACATGGACCCTTAACAGAGGTAGCAAACCTCCGTACTTGGCTCTGAAGGCCTCTTGGTTTGTGATCATTCTCGCCAAACCTCTCAAATCCTCTAGTTTTGGAATCCTGAAGGTGTACTTATGAGTTCTCCTTCTACCGAAATCCATTAGCACAATCCTTTTCTCTGATATTTTCAATCAGGGTCTTAGTTTATTTTGAAAAAACAGAGAGACTAGAAGAGAAATTTTTTGAATGTTTTAATGTTTTTTAAATGAATGCATGAATGCAGCACACAAAAACATAGAAAAAACATGGGGTCAAAGGGTCGTTGTCATGGAGTCAAGGCTCTACCCATCCCAAAGGTTTACTAGTGACTTTTGTACCTGTCTCTCATCATCATCAACTCTTGTCAAGAAAACACCAGCGGGCCGGGAACCATGCTAGGTGATGTTTTTTGAAGAGTCCTCAGAAGAGGGTGCCATCGCATGACAACTATTTCTGATAGCCTTTGCACCACTAATTTGCTCCTCAGCTTCTCAGACACCATAATCGACCCATTGCCTGTGAGAGGGAATGGGTTGCATTGGGAAGCCTCCACTGAGGTTGATGGTTGACCTCGTCGCCATCACCTATCTTAAGTGTATACTCAATCTTTCCACATGCGGCATCACACGCATTCCCATTAGCAGAAAAATAAACACATATATCAATTAGGAAAAGCAGTATATATATTTGTCCTAATCATCTTAGACCTTTAAAGCTATGAATCCTATGTTCCTGACAGAAAATGGGTTCCCCGGTGGAAGCCCCAATCTGTGGTTTTCACACAAGAGAAGAGAAAAAAGGTTAGAAGAGCCCCATGGTGGGCGCCACTTTTAAAGTTTCCACCCAATAGATGGGAAGAGAACAAGATCTCGCTACAAAGGTGAGATAGATCCTAATGACAATTCCCAGCAGAGTCGCCATTTTTCTGTAGCGAGCGGTTTTTGGATGTGGTTGCGAAGCACTACCGCTCTTTGGTATCTACAGCTCGATTCATTTTTTATCCTATTAAATCTGATAAAGGAAGGGAAATAGATGTCTCAAATTAACCCTGCTTGCAAACTGAGGTTAAACAGTCAAAACTGTTGGTTTACAGATGCTACAAAGATTCGGGGTCTCTATTAGGTGTATTTTTTTAAAAGTGGTGTCCGATCGATTGGTGGGAAGTTGGGATGTTAGGACGGATGTATGGAAGTATGGGATTTTGTGTTTTTTGTTTAGTGTGCTCGCTAAGATCTTTTATTTCAATCTTATGCCTACGTATTCCCGTTTACCAAAACAGGGAAATCAGAGCGTTCGTAGTTCCTCCTATTCTATGGGAGGAAATGGTGTTTTGGTGTCTTGTTCAAAGCCCAAGACGTGAAGCTAAAGGTGGTTTATATCTTGTTCAAAGCCCAAGATGTGAAGCTGAAGGGTCTATTTGTATCTTGTTCAAAGCCCAAGATGTGAAGCTAAAAGGTCTCAACTTTAGAGAGAATTTGTCATCTCTGAAGAGGGGGTTGTTCATCACAACTGTTTATAAAAGAGAATTACTTTAACCGGGATGTGTGAATCCGGCAATGCCATAATTTCCTTTATATGGGATTTCCAACCTAAAGGAGAAGGCTTTAACTCAGTGTAGAGCAATGTTATCTTTCCTTAGGATATTCTCATGCTAAAATAGGGACAATGGCATGGATGTAGATGATCCAGAGGCTTGCCGCTTACAGCAATTAGATGGAGGGGAATGAGTTGTTGATGTTTGTGTACTGTGGACGAGGCACAACTTCGATGCTAAAAGGTTGATTGGATCAACCAGTAGTTTTCTTATACAAAGCCTAAGAGGAGGCTAAAAGGTTTTCCTTATACAAAGCCTAAGAGGAGGCTAATGGCCCAACAAGAGGGTATTTTTGATCTGTCTCGTACAAAGCCCGAGAGAGAGGCTAAAAGGGTTGACTCAACAAGAGAGTCTGTTATATGTCTCGTACGAAGCCCGAGAGAGAGGCTAAAGGAGTTTGGCTCAATAAGAACCTTTTTGTATCTCGTATAAAGCCTGAGATGGAGGCGGAAGGGTGATTGACTCAACGAGGGAGTCTCTTATGCGTCTCTTACAAAGCCCGAGAGAGAGGCTAAACGTTGTTTGACTCCGCTAGGGAGAATCATTGTACAAAGCCCAAGAGGAGGCTATGGCGCTGTTTCAGTTGAGTGACAGGTCGAGTATGCTGATTTAAAGAGAAAATCAGTTCTTATATGAGTAATGTTGGCCCTCAGGGATTTGATTCGAGGATCAGGGTTATTCCCTATTCTTTAAGGAAATGAGAAATCCAAAGGGTATTGAGACTGTCCGAGTCTACGAGTTTTCTTCCTATTTAACGAAGGGGTCACTTGAGAATGTCTTCGAGACTCAAGGAGATTAGACTGTCCGCGTCTAGAGTTTCATCTTTAGTACTATGCTTTGAGAAACAGTAGTAGACTCTTTGAAAGGACTGTTCTATAAAGATGGCTAAGTTCTGTTCCTATACCTCTAGGAGGTCGTCGGGACAATTTGTACAAAGCCCAAGAGGAGGCTAGAGATTTTTAAGAATCCGCGAGGTCCTTGTACGAAGCCCAAGAGGAGGTTATCATTCCCGGAGGAAGAGATCATTATACGAAGCCTAAGAGGAGGTTGTGAATACTTCTAAGAAGCCAGCGGGTCCTTGTACTAAGCCCAAGAGGAGGCGGGGTTGCTTTTAGGAAGCCTGTGGGTCCTTGTACGATGCCCAAGAGGAGGCCGATGTTTTTAAGAAGCCTGTGGGTCCCCAAACCCCGAGAAATTCAAGACAGGCTATTCACAAGGAATTGATCAAGCCAGGAAAGTTCGAGAATTTGGAAGAAACTCAAAGATGCCATTCACGGAGAATACATTCATCTCTGGGAGTAGAGTTTCTTGACAATTCCTAATGAGGACAGCCGAAGAGAAGACTGTATCTGGTGATCCTATTGGGGATCTAGTTGTCTATTTCTACGAATAAACGAAACGGCTTTACCTAGTTCTAGACGTAGTTGCCGGGGAAACTATAAATATCTATACTATTATTACACAGTTGATATGAGTTTATGAAAGAAGACTTACAGCGAAACAGCCCCACAATATAGTTATATGTATATGAAAGCGGTAAATGAAAGCGTATAAACACTTACTCGGTTGTAGAGCTTCCATACCGTTTGGTTAGTTGTTCAACAAAGACAGATTAAAAACAATAGTATATTCAAAATCAAAGGAGAAAGTGCTTTGAAAAAGAAAGATTTGGGGCTTACAGCTCAAGGAGAGGCCCAGGGTTTTATCAGTGAGCGCACTGTCGAATTTGTACAGAGGGATTTATACAAGTGACTGAGGCCCAAAAATTATTTGTTGTACAAAGGGATGGGTCTTACACTCTCTCAAGAGGCCCAAAAGGTTTAAAGAAAAAGAGTGGGGCTTATAACACGAGGGTAGGCCCAATTGATTTTTCGTTTGAAATGGCGATCGCGCCGAGGTTTTCTTTTAACGCAGAGGGACTTATACAATAAGTGAGGCCAAAATTTGTTTTGGTTAAAAGGGGATTGGGTCTTACACTCTATTAGAGGCCCAAAAAGTTGTTAATGGGTCTTATAGCTCAAGGAGAGGCCCAAATGGTTTATTTTTAAACTGGCGACGATCGTGCCGAATTTAAAAATGTACAGAGGGACTTATACAATAAGTGAGGCCCAAAAATATTTCTGTACAAGTGGGTTGGGTCTTACACTCTAATAGAGGCCCAAAAAGTGTTTGAAAATGATTTGTGAGGGTTGAATTAATCAAAAACCCTAATTTATTTCCAAAATGTATTTTAATTGAATAAAAATTCAATTAAAATGATAAAAAATTGTTTAACATGTGGGAAACAAATTATGATCTTGGATTAATGCTTCAAAAATCAAGTATTGACCTACAAAATAATTAGAAGTCATTAATCTTTACAAAATCAAGAGGGAAAAAATATTTTAAATGTTAAAAACAATTAAAATATTAATTCTTTGCAAAAATATCAATTATATGAAATAAATAATATTTTTGGGATTTTTTGGGAAAATAAAATATTTTAACATTTTTGTGAATTATTAAAAAAAGAATCAACTCAAAATCATTAAAACTCAGAGAGAAATTAATTTTTGAATCAATTAAATAAAAATCACAAAATTCAAATATTCAAATGTTGGAAAATGGCGCCAAGAACAAGGGCAAGAACACGCGCGTGTTCTGAGTTTCCCAGATTTGCATTTTCTATCCAATCTCACTGAATACTTAATCATATCATGCAATCCACATACCAATCAACTCGTTTCAACCTCACGATCATGTCTATGACAATTAATTTCATTTAAATTAAACATAAAACAAGAAATCATGAACAATCCTCAAGAACCCTAGATTCTGCATGAAGGCTGAGATTTTTTATACATGATTCAAACAATGCAATTAATTGAGGGGAAACATTCCATGCATGATTATGAACATATGGCCAAATTATTGTGCAACAAAAATTGCATGGATCATAGAGTTATAAGAGCTCATGCTTACCACTTGCAGCTGGTGATCGTGATTTGTGTTGGAGGTGTTACATATGAGTTGTGATGATCTGAACAGCTTCCCTACACCCTATGGAGTGTGTTTGAATGCTTGGACTTGATTGAAGTTGGCTGGATCACTTCATGGCATCTCAACTGCAACTTGGTTAAAACCTTGAGCAATTGACTGGTGATTCTGAGAAATCAGTGTTCCAGTTGTTGTTTAAGTGTTTGATCAGCTCATATGTGATGTATATGAGGTGTGTGTGTGATTGGTTTGATTGGAAAAGCTCTCAAACTCAAAACCCGATAGTGACTTGCCTTAGAAGGCAAAATTGGAGTGAAAGAAGAGATTTTGAGGAAAGCATCTGTTTGATGGCTTTGGTGTACTTAAACTGATCACAATTAAGCTCTATTTATATTAGAGCAAGTTTGTTTTGCAAGGAATAGTGAATGGCAACTGCTGAGTAGGTTTGGCCAATGTTGGCAAATGAAAATCCAAGTCTCCTCTAGCCATTGACTAGAGGTTAGGGCACAGGCTGCTGGTTCCCTTGGTCTTGGATAAGTCTTGACTGAATTCAGTTGCTAAGAGCTTAGTCCATGCCACCTTGATGCTTCCATTGAATGCTCCAATCCAAAATTGGAGTCTTGTCCCTATTTTGGCAATTCTAGGTTCAACATGATATTTCTTGTTACAAAGACTTTGGAGGCTTGGCTCAGTGATTGTCCCCTTTAGATTCAATCCTCAGATGTGTCCAAAGTGATGACAAGGCTTGGAATTGGCTGATTTTGGCAAATCGACCAAAAGTGCAAAAATCTGCCTTGCCTTGGCAGATTTCAGCAAGGCAACTTGCCAATGTCATATCTCAAAGCTCAAATTGAATTTGGTAATGTTCTTGGCCATTTTGGAAAGCCCTTACATGATACAACAACTGTTTGAACATGTTTGGTCTTGATCTCTTTTGAATCCAAGTGAAAAATCCCCCTATATTTGGAAAAAAGTAAAGGCAGATTCTGACTTAGTGAAATTTTTACTAAGTGTTGGAACAAAGTGACTTTTCTTGATTTTGATCACTCCATAACTCAAAATCCATGAGGAATTTGGACATAGGTCAGTATGAAGCTTTTGTATAGGGAAATATGATCTACAAATCAAGCTTTGAATGGGGAACAATGGCCTTGTGGTTTAGGAGTTATGGTCCTCCAAAGTTGGCACATTAGTGTCACTTTTTCCATAACTTAGAAATTTTTCTAAGTTTTTATGGTTACCCCTTTTACAAGTTATCCCACTTTCTTTGATTTTTCTTGATGAATGATGATTCAAATCATACATTAACATCATTTTAGGGTTAAAAATCCATTTTGGTGAAAAATCTCAAAAAGTCAAAGTTGACTTTTGTGCACAGTTGACTTTTTATCAGATGAATTCCAAACTGTGCAATTCTTCAGGAAATCATGTCCTTGACCTAAATCAAACTTGATGGACATGTTCCATGGGTGTCATAGGGTATATTGAATCATGTCTTAGGGTTTGGGAGCATGTCCTGGTCAAAAGTCAAAGTTACAGTTGACTTTCCTCGCGAAACCCTAATTGTGGTGCAGATGAAATTGAGACTTGTTGCTCAAGCTTCTTGGATCAATCCATTGTTCCACATGGATCAATATGGTATATTAGAGATCCTCAAATCATGTCTTGAGGTCTTGGTTCATGGTTTGTCCCAAAAGTCAACTTAGGGGTGAATTAGGTCAAGAAACCCTAATTCCTGATTTTTGATGTATGCATCCCCTGAGGTCAAATTGACTTGATGATTGGGTCCATGAGGTTCCATGGAGTATATTAGGTTATGTTTTGGATCATTGGCTTGTGCCCAGATGAAAAATTTCCATCTGGAGGCCCTGGTCGACCAAAACCCTAATTTGGTGACACTGTCGATCTTGAGACTTGATCCACCTAGAAGGGAGCAGCCTTGTGCTTAATCCTTGAAGTGGGAGTCCTTTTGATCCATTGTGGATATGTTAGAGGCTAGACAAGTTGAAGATCAAGTCAATCCTTAATTGATCCTTTGCCTAAGGCTCTGAGAGGGCTTAAAACCCTAATTTTTTATTATAGTGCATGCTCAACAACCCTTGAGGCATTTGATGAGGCATGATGGTTCATCTATATTGTGATGATGATTTGCACAATGATGAGAAATCTTAGTGGTCAAAATTTGGGGTATGACAGTAAGCAGGACCCGTCTTCGACATCATAATCAAGTCGTGGATTCCTAAACTCTTCCAAGTTTCTGCTTTGACTTTCTCTAACTTGGCCAGCCAGTTCAAATAGATGTCAGAGTCCTTGAAATACGGGGTTGCTCTAAATAGCCTAGACCCATCATTCAAATACTTCAAATTTATGTTCTTTAGGGCTACGTTATCACGGGGTTCAGATGCTACCCTAGTTTTGTCTTTCTGCCCTAAAGGTTTGGTTTTGCGATATGACGGAAAGAAATCACTAATGGTTGTATAATCTGTATCTAAAGAAGACAAAGGACCAGATAAAGCTAGTGGTTTCCCAGAAACAGTAACAGGAATCAATACCTGAGTCTCGTAGATATATCTTTTTTCTTCTTTGAGAGGCTCAGGGATGAATTGCTGGTTCTTTACCACTTTGGGTCCATTCAATGTAGCAAATGGAGGAAGTAGTGGCATGCTCTTTGGCCCTCTGAACTTCTGGCTTTTCTTTGGGTCTTGAATGGTAGTAGTTGAAGATGCCATTGTTGAAAATTTGAAGAAAATTGGTTCGTTGAAGGTAAAGGGTTGAAAGTTTTGGAAGAGATGAGAAAATGCGTAGTGAATACTTGGGAGTTGGAAAAAATAAAAATAGTTTCTGGAGAAACTATTTATAAAGTGTTTTGGAGACACAAAAAGGTCACTAACCATCATTAAGGAGCTAAAGCTAGTGGGACACGTGTCCTCCCAGGAGCCAATGTAGGGGCGGTGACAGTTGCTACCTATGTCCACGATCTCCTAGACTCTAGGAGAGGTTATGATGGTTGGGTTTTGATGTGATTTCCGAGGAGACGTTTTAGTTATAATCATAATTGGATGTGACGTCATAAATTTGATTGAAAAGAAACTGAATAGTTTCTTGAGACGTGGGTTAGTCAGTTTTTGATGGATACTTTTGCATGGTTGAAAGATGGCATCGAATGGACACTATAAAAAAATGACATTTCCTCAATTATTGTCGAAAAGGGCATTTTTGGGGGGCAATTTGTTAGCTCATAAATTCGACGCCCACATTAAATTGGAAGTGTTAATTGGAAAGCTAAACTCTTGAAGAGGTTTAAAAGAGCTTTCGACTGGATTGTTGTGAGAGGTTTTAGTTGACGATGCCCATAAGAGTGAGAGATACTTTTGGGACTTAGAGAATATTTCTAAAAGTTAGGGGAGTCACCTTCGACCGAGAGTACTAACGACGACCGACGCTGAGAAGTTCAAATTCAAATAAAGGAGGGAGTAGTTACTTGTGTTTCACTCCTGAACAGACAAGTGGCACATATCCAAGGGTCAGAAGCATGCAACGCGACACTTGTCATGTGTTGATTGTCTTAGGAAGTTAACATCAGTTAGTTTTAGTATTATAAATAGGGGTTCTAGCAATAGGATTCGGTGTGTTGTGTTCACTTTGTACAAGTTACTCCAAAGTTACTCAAAGTATCTGTGTGTAGAGAAAAGAGTCTTGTGAGAATGTACGTGATGTAAACACCATTTATCTTTTCAATGCAATTTACTCCAATCGTTCATTAAGAACTTGTCGTTTATTTTTAACGCAAGTTATGTTTCTGCACTTTGTCTTATCTTCATATTTCCGATTTTTACCGCACACCTTCGACCCTTTCTTTTACATTTCCAGCCTTTTAACTTAACATTTTAGAACGTTGTTTAGATTATATTTTCAACAAACCTTTCTTCATCTTCACTGTCGAAGTGCTAGTTCTTTAGAATTTACTTTAGGTTAGCAGTTAACACATGTCCTAGGATTAATCTGATCGATCCTGTGAGTCACCAAAGTTAGATTTGGAAGATCAGCAGTTGTTTACCAATTTTCACGGTAAACAATACTATGTATATAGTATATAGTTAAATTGAATACTAACTAATTTTCTTCATTGCTTCCCACTTCTTAGGGTTTGTTTCACATGGTGATGATGATGGTGGTACATATATATGAATTCATTCTGATAAGGTACATATATATGAATTCATTCTAATATTGTATATGAAATTTAGTTTATTATATACTATGTATATTGTTTGTTTCATTATCCTTTTATTGAAAATGCAATCAGTTAAATTGATATAGAAACTTATAATCTGAAAATTAAGATGTATTTGAAAACCAACCTTTATCATGTCAATGTTTTCCGAATTGCATCCATTTCATTCAGCACATTGTATGTTCCTTAACATAAAATTTATGGTTCAATGGTCTGTTTGCTTCAATTCATCGATATCTACAATTTTACTTTACCTCATCGTCATCACTAATCATCGTGGTTGTTAAGATCATGATTGTTATGATGATAAAATCGCGATGATTTGTGGCGATGATGAGGTAAACTATAATAAAAGATATCGATGGATTGAAGGAAACCGACCATTGAACCATAAATTTTATGTTAAGGAACATAAAATGTGCAGAGTGAAATGGATGCAATTCGATAAACAGTGGTGTGTTTAAGTTGGTTTTCAAGAACAGTTTAATTTTCAGATTATATGGTTCTTAACCAATTTTAATGCTTGTATTTCTTTAATGAGGTGTATGGTAAAACAAGCAATATATATTTTTATTTAATAAACTAAGGGTACATTCCACAACGGTTAAGACTCATAACCGTTGTGATAGTTAATATATATTACAACGGTTGAAATGCATAATCGTTACAATATAACGCGCACTTTCCAGAATACAACAACGGTTTCCAGACCGTTGTAGAAACAACGAACTTACAACGACAATCTACATAACAACGCCTTCGCCCGCATCATTATATGTCATTCCCAACCGTTGTTAAATGAATTTTTCATATTAGTGAGACGACCAGCGTACCCCACTATCCAGGGAAATTATGGAGACCCCTTTGCTCGTCGGGATGGAGAAGCCTCCACCTTTGTCGACGTACGATGGCACCGTCGATCCGGACGACCACGTCGAGATTTTTGAGGCCATGCTCGACTACAGGAACTTCCGGGGAGCTATTAAGTGCAGGCTCTTCCCGACCACCCTCCTGAAAGGTGCCATGGCGTGGTACAAGTGCCTCGCGCCAGAGTCCATCACCGCCTGGAAGGAACTAAAGAGACAGTTCTCCAGGCATTTCACTACGTCCCGACGCCACCCGAAGACACTGGCCTCCCTGGAAGCCATCATCCAGGGAAAGGACGAATCTCTTCGAGATTATATCGAGAGATTCAACCGGGAAGTCGTCCAGGTAGCTGCCATAGACGACATGAAGAAGTTTCTGATCGAGCGAGGACTGCGTCCTCGCACCGAGTTCGCCAAGGCTGTGGGCATTCAAAGGCCCTACAACTTGGAAGAGCTCCTCCACAAGGCTTAAGCATACATTCAGTATGAGGAGCTGATGGCTGCCCATTGTGCCTGCGACTCGCGGCATTAAGAGGGCCCCCGAAACTCCAGGCAAGAAGACTCTACCGCTCCCTGGCGAGGGGGTGATAGAAGAAGAGAAGACCATCCCAGAGACTCTCGCGAGCCGAGAGGTCTAGCTGGCTAGTTCACAGAGTACACGCTACTGACTGCTCCCCGCGAGAGAATTCTGGCCGAGTGCATCAACTCAGAATTCCAGAAAGAAGGTGTCCGTTTTCCGAAGCTGACACCACTCAAACCAAATGTTGACAAGTACAAGTACTGCAAGTTCCATAGAAGCCACGGGCATGTCACCAAGGAGTGCATCCACCTCAAGGATGCGATAAAAATCTTGATCAAGGAGGGGCACCTCAAGCAGTACACGAAGAGGAACGACACCCATAGACAGGATGCCCGGGAGACACAAAGGGTCGAGGATACGACCCCTCCCACCGGAGAGAACGGGCTGCAAGTCACTCTGAGTATCACTAGACCAGAGGACTTCTATGTCCCTGACGAGCCCGAGATCCCCGCGATCGCTCATAGTCCGTGGGAGAGTATTCCCCCTGAGGACCCTGTGATCGCTCACAGCCCGTGGGAAAGTTTCCCCACAACAATGGTTATATCTGGTGGGGGATTCAACAAGGTCTTCGTAGGGTCGATCAAGCGAAAGTTCGACGAGCTGATCGACCCGAGCTCAGTGCAGACCGCCACGTTCAAGAAGGTACAAGGGAAGTCGAACCTCATCATCTTCTACCTCGAGGAACTGCCGAGTGGCGCCCCTAACTCCACCATCCCTCTCCTGATCAGGGCGCAGATGGAGAACTTCGATGTCTTCCGAATCCTGGTCGACCAAGGGAGTTCGGTGAACATCATGTACGCCTACCTCTTCGAGACCCTCCAACTCAATGAAAGGCATCTGACCCCTTATATGGGCTCAGATATCCAGGGTTTCAACAGCACGAATACCAGACCATAGGGTTATGTCGAGCTGATGGTTTCTTTCGAAAGTGATGACACTGCCCGACAAGTCAAGACCCGCTTCCTGGTAGTGGACTGTCATTCCCTATACCAATGCATTTTGGGGAGGACAGCTCTGGCTGAGCTCACGGCGGTACCATCTACAGTGCATCTGAAGATGAAGTACTACACGACTAGAGGTCGGGTCGTGACCCTCCACGGAGATATCGAAACTGCAAGAAGATGCTTCAAAGCTGCGACAAAGGGCTTAAAATCGATCAACATCAAGTCCAAAACCGGAGAGAAGCCAGCCCCAGACGCAGAGCAGAAGCCACTCCCGCACATTACCATGATGGACCTCGACAGTCGTTTCCCCGGCGAGCAGGAACAAGGGGGAGCAGCGGATAACGACCTCTCAACTGAAGGCAACAGGCAGCCTCTCCACCCAATGCGCCCCATTCCAGACAGAGACTTCGAGCTCATTACTCTCGGAGACGATCCAGACAGGAATGTGAAGATTGGTACTGGGCTCCCTGACCTGGCGAGGAAGCAGTTGAAGGCCTGCCTCCGGGAGAATGTTGATTTGTTCGCGTGAAACGCGTTGGAGATGCTTGGCCTCGACCCAGAGGTGGCCTGTCATCAGCTTACTGTAGATCCGGCCGCTAGGGCTGTAGTACAACATAGACGTAGGCAGTCTCCCGAGAAAGTGGAGGCTGCTGAAAAAGATGTAAAAGAACTCTTAGAGGCAAATTTCATTTCAGAGGCCAAGTACACAACCTGGCTGTTCAACATTGTACTTGTCAAGAAAAATAGTGGGAAATGGAGAATGTGCGTTGATTACACTGATCTTAACCGGGCATGCCCGAAAGATGCTTATCCACTGCCTAACATCGACCAACTGGTCGAGAATTCTGCAGGCTTCAAGTTATTGTCCTTCATGGACGCCTACTCAGGGTACAATCAAATCCCCATAGCCAAGGCCGACAAGAAGCACACCGCCTTCTTGACCGAGTCGGGCAATTACTACTACAACGTAATGCCCTTTGGCCTGAAGAACACCGACACGACCTACTAGCGGATGATGAACAAAGTCTTCCGGGGGGAGATCGGCGATATGCTCGAGGTCTACATGGATGACATGATCATAAAGTCTGCAGAAGAAGCCGACCACGCAGCCCACCTCAAGAGGGTATTCGACATGGCGAGGAAATGCAAGATGAGGTTTGTCATACCCCAAATTTGTCCTACCTGTGTATACTTTTCATCTGTACATCCACCCACTAACCATATTCAGAAAAAATCCAAAAAATATGTTGTCTTCAACTTCATCTCTCTTTTATTTTTTATCCATTTTTCATTTTAAGTCATATCTATCTTTTAACCATTTTTATCCTTCATCCAATTAAATATCCAGTTAAACCATTTCTATATCCATTTAATATCCATATATAAAATCCAATGTCCATATTCACTTTCTATTTCTTACCAATTTTCATTATTTTCTATCAACTAAATCATATCCACCTTCTAATATCCATTTCAAGGAACCGTTTTTATCCATTTCATTCCACGTCTGTACCCATTTTAATATCCATCTCAAAATCATGTGTCACGACCATTTCTTTAAAATATGTTATTCATTACCATATTATTAGTATTATTTTTTATCCAAAAGTTATTTCCAATTTCATTTTCACCAAATAAAAAGCCCATTATCAATTCATAGTCCATTTGTATACAAAATTCTACAAAAAAATATCAAAGCCCGTTCGGTTCATAAATTACAAGGAGAATAAAGTGATGAGGCCAAAAATCAAGCCTTGGCCCATGCTTCAAAGTTTCATACTACATGATGCCTCTACACAAGCTAAGCCATGTTGCTACCATCCGCAATTACCTGCAAAATGGAGAGAAAGAAGTCCCACGCACTAATTTCAAACCAACCTACACAATGCAATAACCAACTGACCCCACCACATAAACCATCCTCTAAGATTCACATCATACATGCTGCTGACCCCACCTCCAGCTAACAAATTTGCGAAACGAAATTCATCCTGTACTGCAAAATTCCAAATGTACAAAACGCAGCCAAATGAAAAATTCAACAAGGTCACAACATTTCCAGCTCACGTTTCTCTTCTCGTTCCCAATATACCCTCGCCTTCCACTATAAATCAACATCATTCTCACACTCTAAGGGAAGCTCGAGACAGCCGCCAAACTCTGCAAAATTTCCTCCAAACTCCACCATTCTCTTCAAACCTTCGACATCCTCAAATCTGAAAACACCACCTCCTTTCCTCAAAACTCAAACAACAACAACAACTCAGAATATCCAAACCTCACCTTCACCCAACAGTCCATCAACAACCTTCCTCGACCTTGTTTCAACCCACAACCCAACAATATTCACCTCCAACCCACAACAAACCTCTCGCATAAACCCTCCCCGTCCAACCTATTCTTCTTCCTCAAATTCGCACCAAACTTCTTGACCAACAACCACCGCACCCAAAACCTTCAAACCATAACCCTTTTCAAACAAAATTATCCCAAAATCAGAATTTGAGTAGAAGAAGATTGAAACAGAGAATACTTGGGAGAGACCGAAACAAAAATCAAGAGAGGGAAATAGGAAAAAACCGAATCACAAACCTGTCTGAGATGGAGTGGATTTCACTGCGTAGGAAGGTCGGAACTCCGCACAATACTTGATGGTGATATCACCGTGAAGAGGGTCGAAGCATGACCTAGCGTTTTTTGATCTGATAACAGCATATCAAGGAGGGTGTGTTGAGTTTGTTTTTGTTTTTGTCTTATGTTGAGCTTTTTGGATGCTAGCTTTTTAAAGCGTGAGATCATATGGACTGTGTTAGTTGGCTATTATTTTGGATAAACACACTTTTCTTTTTTATATTGTTGTTGGCTGATGGCGATGATGGGTTTAAAGCCCATGTGATTCACACTCCTTTACTATGTTATACCCACCGTGTCTGCGCCACCCACCTCCTATTTTTTTGGCCGTTTTATTTCTTAAAGGGTGGATGATGGGCTTTGAGCCCACATGATTCCAACTATTCTCACTCTTTATTCAATTTCAAACCCCCTCCTCTTTTTATGTTTTTATTTAATTTGCTTTTAAATCCTTTTGAATAATTTAGTTTCTAAACTTTAAATGGTTAGTGTTATTTTGATTTTGAGTTTTTTATTTATTAATTTGGGCCAATGATATCAAAAATATCACGATTTGTGGATCTATTTCAAATAGATCTATAATCTTGGTTAATATGAGGCCTATTTATTTTATTTTTTATTTAGTTATCTTTTTTATTCATTTTGGGCCAATGATATAACACTATTCATGATATAATCGTTTTTTCAAACCGATTAAATTTTGATTAATATGAGGCCTACTATTTATTTATTATTATTATTTTATCCATTTTTGGGTCAATGAAAACCAAATATCTAAGATTTTTCGATTTTTCGATTTTAAATCTTGATAAAGGTGAGACCTTTATTCTTTTTCTTATCTTTTTCGATTTTTTTATTTCATTTCTTATTATATTTTTCATTATTTTTCATTTTGGGTCAATGAAAACCAAATATCTAAGATTTCTCGATTTTTCGATTTTAAATCTTGATAAAGGTGAGACCTTTATTCTTTTTCCTATCTTTCTCGATTTTTTTTTTTCATTATTTCTATTCATTTTGGGTCAATGAAAATCAAATACTAAAGATTATCGATTTTTCGATTTAAAATCTTAGTAAAGATGAGACCTTTCTATATTTTCGATTTAATTTCTATCTCCATTTAATTTCCATTTTCGTATATTCTTTTAGTTGGTCAATGAAAGTCAAAAATCGTTGATTGTCGATTTGTCGATTAAATCGTGATTAAGACGAGACCAATTTTATTTTATGTCAACTTTAATCTCTATGTCAATATTATCTTGATTATTATTATTGTTCATATTATTATTATCATTGTTCATATCCATATTCATGTTTATCTAACCATTTCATTTGTTCACCATTAATCAAAAAACACTAAAAATATCGAAACCCTAAAACAATAATTGATGGACTGTTGGTTGCTTGGCGATTTTCGATCAAGGCTTAGCTTAGGACACCTTGCACACACACGGCTTTCTCTTGGGCTACCTTACAACGAGACCTTTTATTTCATGTAATCCCTTGTAATTTACATGTACCCCCGCTCCCCATTCCGATGTACGCATTTAGTTTTCTTTTGATTGTGGTTTGTTTACTATGAGCACCCCTAGGGACTAACATAGACAACCCATTTTCAAACTAATTCTCGATTCGTCGTCGAGCCATTTTCAAGCAAACCTTTTTCAACCAAACTCTCGATTCGTCGTCGAGCTCATTTTCAAATCAACCTCTAACTAAATCATTTCTCAAACCAAACTCTTTTCATGACAAATAAACCCTTGATCCAACGTAAAGCGGATTTTCATAATCAAACTTCAAAAACAACTAACAACTATCGTAATTTTTTTTCAAGGTGAAAAATGGGGGTTCAAGTCTTTGATATTCCTTCGATTGTTTGGGTGCGAGTTCTCTTACTCGTGTGTGAGCAATTGACACCTTTTCTTTTAACAAATCAAATCCTTTTCAAAATAACCAAGTGCATACAATAAACTCTTGATCCCACGTCAAGCGGACTTTCATAATCAAACCTCAAAACGACTAACAACTATCAAAACTCTTTCAAGATGAAAAATGGGGGTTCAAGTCTTTGTTCTCTCTTTGATTGTTTAGGTGCGAGTTCTCTTACTCGTGTGTGAGCAATCGACGCCTCTTTTAAAAATCAACCAACTCCCTTTGTTTCGTGAGCGTACCACGAACTACGACTGCTCTGATTCTTTATTCTCGTCCGAGTAAAGATACGTAGGCACAAGATTGCGATGATCTTGGCGAGCACACTACCATATTTTTCCGTCAAACCCCGTAGTCGAACTACGATTGATCTGATTCCTCATTCTCATCCGAATGAGCATACGTAGGCCTGAGGTCGCGATGATCTTGTCGAGCACCCTATCCTTAAACCACCCATTTCCCCCTTAGTATCTTTTCCTTTTATCTTTACCTTTCCGCATTTATTTTAGAGAAGAAAACACACAAACTTAGCTAACGAGTATCGCGATTCGAATCAAGAGGTTCCCATTGAGTACAACGGACGTGAGGGGGTGTGTGTACCTTCCCCTCACGTAACTGACTCCTGAACCCGGAATGTGGTTGCGATGACCATGTTCTTATCCCTCCTTAAAGGTTTTCTCGATATTTTCCTTTCCCTCTTTTGGGATAAATAAAGTTCGGTGGCGACTCTGTCGAACCATTCCGCGCCTTTCGCGCGAAGGGTCGTGTCTTCGATTAAGCAATTTTTTCGAGGTGCGACAAGGTTCAACCCGGAAAAATGCACCTTCGGCGTTCGGGCGAGCAAGTTCCTCGGTTTCTACCTCACAGAACGAGGGATCAAGGCGAACCCCGACAAGTGCAGGGCATTCTCCGGACTCCCGACGCCGAACTCAAAGAAATCGATACAATCGCTAAACGGGATGTTGACCTCACTTTCCTGCTTTGTGGCCAAATCGGCACAACACGCACTTCCATTTTTCAAACTCCTACGCCAGAAAGCCACGTTCGAATGGACCGAAGAGTGCGAGCAGGTGCTCCTCCATCTCGAACAAGTCCTTTCGCAACCTCTGGTTCTCTCGTGACCAGAGGGCGGGGAGGCGTTATTCCTATACCTCGCCATCATGAGCGAAGCAGTCAGCGCGGTTCTAATCTGGGAAACCTCCGACGGGTAGAAGCCGATATGCTTCACCAGCAAAGCCCTCCAAGGTCCTGAACTTAGATACCAGTAGATCGAAAAGGTCGCTCTGGCCCTCGTCACCGCGGCCAGAAGACTCCGACACTATTTCTTAGCCCACACGATCGTGGTGAGGACCGAGCAGCCTATAAGACAACTCCTCGGCCGGCCAAACATGGCGGGGAGGATGCTCAGGTGGTCGCTCGAGCTCGCCGAGTTTGGCATCCAATATGAAGGGAGAAAGGCCCTGAAGGCCCAAGTCCTGGCCGACTTCATGGCGGAAATGACCCTCCGAGAGCCTTCGACCAACGAATCCCAAAAGTGGACGATCTACGTCGACGGGGCATCCAGATCGACAGGTAGCGGAGCGGGCATCATCCTGGAAAATGAGAAAGGTATATTGATCGAAGTCTCCCTCACGTTATCCTTCCCGACGTCGAACAACCAGGCCGAATACGAGGCTTTCCTCGTCGATTTACGGTTGGCTGAGGATCTCGGCGCCAAAGAAGTCAAAATATTCACCGACTCCCAGCTCGTGGCCTCCCAGGTACAAGGTGAGTACCTAGCCAAGAACGACAACTTCATCGAATACTTGGCTCTGGTGAAGGAAAAGATGAAGAAGTTTACCTCAGCAGAAGTAAACCACGTCTCGCGCGAACACAATACTCGAGCGGATGTTCTGTCGAAGCTCGCAAACACAAAGAAAAAAGGCGGGAACAAGTCCGTCATTCAGGAGGTGCTCCCGCATCCGAGTATCGAGAAAACCGTCCCCGCGCCTGACGTGAACGCCATTGGAGATGGCCACGGCTGGATGACCCCGGTGTACGAGTACCTCAACACGGGTAAATTGCCCGATGACCCCGAAGACCCCAGAGTTGTTAGGCGACGTGCCTGCTCCTATACGATTGTCGAAGGCAAGTTGTATCGACGCAGCTTCTCGATCCCCCTCCTTAGATACGTCGAGGAGTCCAAGGTCCCCAGCATACTCCAGGAGATCCATGAAGGGGATCAACGCGCAACACCTCGGCGGACGATCACTAGCCCGTAAAGCATTACGAGCAGGGTACTATTGGCCCACCATGCAGCAGGACGCCAAGAAATGCAACAGATGCCAATGACACGGGGACATGCACCTGACCCTGCCTAGTGAACTCAAAACGTTCTCATCCCTGTGGTCATTTTCCTGGTGGGGGATGGACATCCTCAGACCCTTCATCGTGGGGTCGTACCAAAACAAGTACCTGATCGTCGACGTGGACTACTTCACCAAGTGGATCGAGGCTGAAGCCCTGGCCAAAATCACAGGCCACAACATACTACGTTTCTACAAGAGGAACATACTTGCCCCGTTCGGAGTGCCCCAGGTAATTGTCACCGACAACGGGACACAGATCACAGACAAGAACTTTCAGGACTTCGTCACCAAGCTGGGCACGAAGCAACACTTCACCTTGGTCGAGCACCCACAAACAAACGGCCAGGCTGAAGCCGCAAACAGGGTGATCCTACGAGGCCTGAAATGAAGACTGGGAGACACTAAAAAAAGGTGGGTCGTGGAGCTACACAACGTCCTCTGGGCCTACAGGACAACCCATCACTCCACTACCGGGCAGACCCCTTTCCGACTGAACTACGGAATCAAGGCGGTGATCCCAGTGGAAATAAGGGAACCCTTGCGAAAGACTGAGTTTCCCCTTGACGAAGAGCTGAACGATGAGGCCCTCCGAAAGGAGCTCGACCTGGTCGAAGAGATAAGGTCGGGCACATCCCTTCGCGAAGCCTCACTCAAGCAGAAAATAACCTTACACCATAACAACAAAGTTATTAAACGTGACTTTTAGGTAGGCACCCTTGTCCTACGAAGGAACCAGGAAGATTCGCGTGAAGGCAAGCTCGCCGCGAACTGGGAGTGCCTCTACCGGGTCCGCGCGAAAACGGGGACAGTAGCCTACTACCTCGAAAATCTACATGGGGAGGAACTTGCTCGACCATGGAATACTGAAAAGCTTAAATAATACTACAGTTAAACACTGCCCGCGACCCATCCGTGTCGCGACCATGGGGGTGCACTAAGATACAAGCGCGACTCCCTCCTTGAGATAAGAAGACAAGGGCCCACGTTGTGTGTGCGCGAGGACCCTTGATCCGACGGGAACACCTCAACCAAGCTCCACCATCGTCGTACCAGCTAGGAAGGGCACCCAGCTCGCGATGGGAAGCCCACACCATGAAGCTAAGACCTCGATCGAGCTCTTAGCCTCGTTGAAGGTCTAAATACAGCTCTGACCACTCGACCAGTACCCTGCACTATCGAGGATCAACAAAGTCAAGCAAAAACCCTAAAATACTTAGACAAAAATGAAACAGATATATAATCAACATACAAACATCACACACACAAGATAAAGAAAGACAATACATTGGAATCGGGCAAAAGCCCATTGTTCAAAGAGTGCGTACAAAAATATCATAAGCCCCTGGCGCGCAGGCCGGGCAAAGGTCATTACAAAAACTGGCATGCAGGCCAAACAAACTAGACAAAAGAAAAATTAAACAGCCGCGTTCTCCTCAGGCTACTCGTCCGCCATGGTCTCGCCGTCCTCATCCTCCTCGGGCTCCGGTGGGACAATCCGACCTTCAACCACCTGATGGTAAGGCTCGATCCCCTCGGTGATGAGCTCGACACCCGGATTCACAATCTGGAGCTACTTCACAGCAAGAGCAAAGCCCACCTCGACAGCCCCAAGGACATCCTGCTCGGTCTGCCTGAACTTTGAGATCAATTCGGCCCAATAGGTCAGCAGCTTGTCCTCATCAATTTCCTCTGCAGCAAGTCTGACAGCTTGCTCTAGCTTAATGATTCTCGCTAGGAGATTTTTCCTCTCCTCAGCGGCGTTCTTCAGTATCTTCTCCAACTTTTCCTGAAGCTCGGCCTGGGCTTCATTCTGCTTCTTACACTCCGTAAGGTCCTTGCCCAACTTCTTCATCTCAGCCTCAACTGACATGAAGCTGTCCTGCAATTTGGTCAGCTTAGCCGATGGACATGTATCATCGTTCAAGACCAGGGCTGTGGCAAAGACCCGCATCATCGCGTCCATGTCCTCCGCCAAGATTTTTCTCCTTGCAGCCCGATCAGCGCCCAAGATGGCCTAGGATTCGGTTGCACTAATGGCCGGAGAGTTGGCCCCTGAGAAGAAGTTAGGCCTCAGATAATAGGGCGGGAGTGCGAACTTCTCACTGGGAGGGCTCTCTGTGAGGTCGACATGCGTCGGTTCACTGGTTCGCTGCCTTTTTGGAGACGCCTGCGAATTTAGAGATTGGCCACACTGAGGGGAGCTAAAGGAGTCCCCGGATGACGGGATGGGGCCTTGCCTTTGTTGTCGGATCTGATTGACTCGCCCCTTTCCACCCTTCTTCGGGCCTTGGTCAGCAGCCAACTTCTTAACACGTTCCTCCATGCTCGACATTTTGCCTGCAAAAGAAAAATAAAGCACGTCAGTAGACCCGAGAAAAAATAAACAGGGAAGCCAAGTCAAGGAGTTGCTCGCCACCTAATAGCAGGAGAACGTCCTCGTCAGAATGTGTCTTGAGGAGGGCTCTCGTGTTAATCAACCGAGCCTCCTCTAAAATCTTTCCGCTGTCGTCGCAGATAAATTTCCCATTCGGAGTCATGAGCCGCGCAGGTTTAAAACCAGAGACGAACGTGACTATCTCCTGGTAGGCCAGCCGGTCCTCCTCGGCCAGCGCACCCGGGCTGAATATATAGCTGTCTGTGCCTTTCTTAAAGTGCTCCTCTGTCCACTGCAGGGGGAACTTCTCCTCGAGGACTTCTACCCGCTGCCCATCTTTTTCTTTGAACACCCAGTTATACATTGTCTCCGCAGTCTTCAATGTGATGGGCTTGACGACATAATACCGAGACTTAAAGTGGCGGACATAGTCCTTGTAAGTCCAGAATAGTTTGCTCACTTGTTTGAAAGACACCCAAATGTGCCTTCCATCAGTCGTCTGCCTCTGTAGGTGAAAAATACGGAAGAACAAGGGTATAGTAGCCCCGATGCCGAGGTACTGGCAAACGAGCTCGTATGCCCGTATGAAGGCAAGCGCGTTGGGGTGAAGCTGTGAAGGTGCCAGACGCAGCCAAGTGAACACCTCTCGTTGGAAGCCGCTGAAGGGCAGGCGCCAGCCCGCCTCGTCGAAGGGGAACTCGTACATAGGGAATCTCATCCCTTTGAATCTCGAGCATATGTGGTGGTGTTCTAGAGGCTTGTACACCAGCCAATTTTTCGAGGAACCCTCATTGCGATTCTCGACAGTGGCGAAGGCGTCACTGGAGTCCGTAGAAAACAAGGACGAAATGCCCAGAGGCTCCTCGCCAGCCCAATCTTCAGGCGTCCGCTCCTTAGCACCGGTGGTCGGCGCCAACTGGGAGTCGGGCTCATCGTCGGTCTCTATGATTCCCTTGACCATGGTCGCCATTTTTACCTGAAAAGCAGAGGAAATTGGTGAATTCGATAGTCCAGATCAAATTCGCCCTTCCACCGCAAATCAAGTGAAAGGGCGCAGAAAGGATACTAGGAATTGCTCAGCAGACATCCCCGGTCAGAGCCTTCCTCGGGAAGATCCCGCACTGGGGGAACATCCCTCCGACCACGGTTAATAAGGGTGCTCGACCCTTGGACCTGCCCGCATTAACAAGGAACTGAGGCATGAAGCTCAAGGTCACCAGCAGGTATGCTCAGAGCATTCATCCCACGTCCCCAAGACATTCTCCCGACGTCCTCGAGGTATTCATCTAACATCCCCAGGACCTTCATCAGGTCCCCGACTTCTTCATCCAATGTCCTCGGGGGATTCATCCTGTGTCCTCGGGACCTTCATCAGGTCCTCGGGAGATTCATCCCAGATCCCCGGGACATTCACCGGAAATCTAAAGAAGTCCCGTTGTTTTCGCCGGAAACTCTGCGGTTTCCCTGGGAACTTCATTAGTTCGTCGGAGAAACCACTGTGGAAAACATTGAACAGAAATAAGGGGCCAGAAACTTACTTGAAACAGCGGTTGTGAATCTCCGGTGAGGCGGCGTATAGTGGAAGGACGACGACGGAAGCTAAAAGGAGAGAAAGCTGTGAGCGGAGAAAGTGGAAACGTGCAAATGGCATAAACCCGACTCCTATTTATAGGGCCTTCACAGGACTCGAGGCATCCCTAGGCACTTTAGTGCAAGTGCCTAGGATCCTAACTGCCCTAGGCATTGATGACGAGTGACACGTGGCACTCAAGACCCCGCGTACGTCTTTTCATTTCCCTGTGTGCCCGCATGATAAGCGTGTCCGCCTCCTTTCATTTCCCCACACCGTCGACCAGAAATGACCTTTTGGACGTCAGAAGGACATCAGTCCCCGCGACTCCAGCCCGACGAACATCCCTGCTCCTAACCGCCTACATCTTCCACCAGCTTGACACTTCGGGCACGCTGCCAACTGAACAGGTCCCCGAAGAATGGACTGACCCTTAAGTCATTAATCCGACTCTTAGGAGCAATGACTTGAGGGGCTCCTATTCTGGACTGGGCCGGCGCCTGCCCATCAGTCAGGCAGGCCCAACCCAAGGACATGCTAAGCATCCCATTAAGGCCTAGTTTACCTCCTCGTCGGGCACACCCAATGACATTACCGTTGAGCAGACACTACATGGTCCGGGGAGAGGGCACGCCTCTTCCCCCACGTACTCCATGTGCTCCTCCCGCGGGGACACGTCATCAGGTGACTACCCACCTCCGAAAAAGTTGGTCTACCCACTTTTCGGAGATCTAGGGGAAATTACTCCAGGGCGAAGACCACGTGCTGGTATTCCCTACGCCACGTAAGCCCTGACAGTCATCTGCATTGGGCCTAGTAACCCAACCCAGTGTAGACGACCGTTGGCCCAACGCTGGGGGCACAATATAAATACCCTCTTTCACTAGAGGGTCAGGTATTCTAATTCTTACTCTCGCTACCTTCTGTACTTGCTTGCTCCGTTCTTGAATTTAGCATCAGAGTACCTTGCAGGTACACCCCCCACCGTCTCACACCACCGGAGTAACGGAGCCCACGACGTTTGCTGGCCACCGATCTACTTTCTGATCCGGTACGATCATTACTTATATTGATTATCTTAACTATCTTAATTTATCTTTAAAAGTGAACTTTTATATATATATATATATATATATATATATATATATATATATATATATATATATATATATATATATATATTAAGGGTTAATAGCCATTTTGCCCTATGTCATATAGGCGCTTTCCGAAAAATCCCCCTGTAAAAAAAAAACTTGCAAAAATTCCCCTAACATTTGAAGATTCTCTCAATTTTGACCTTCAACACATCCAGTCACCAAAAAACGCTGATGTGACCGTTTTTTTTCTTATGTGAATGACGAGGTGGCATTTTATATTTATATTTGAATTATTTTTATTGCCTCGTTGGCATTTTGTTTTTTATTTATTTTTGGTTTACGTTATTAAACAAATAAACATTCAAAAATTTTGTTGGAGGTGGGTGTCAAACCCATAACCTCACCTCCACATGCAAATGACTTTACAAATAGGCCACTTGTGTTTTTATGATATGTATTGCTTTTCAAATTTATATATTTAGTATGTAGTATTTATTTCTCTTTTTTTAATATTTAGTATTTAAGAACTTTTATTTAGTATATAATTTAGTATAACTAATTTGAACGTAGCATTTAAATACAGTAGATTTTAAATACAATAATATTTAAATTAAGCATTTAAACGTTCTAATTAATAAATTAAATTATTAACATTATTACTAAATTAAATTATTAACGTTGTTATTACTATAGCTTTTATAATTTATTATAATTATTTAAATAATATTTACAATAAATAATTAGTATAAATTAATAAATTAAATTATTAACATTATTAATAAATTAAATTATTATGTTTTAATATATATGTTTTAATATATACGTTTTAAATTATTATGTTATTAATAAATTATTAATAAATTAAATTACAATAATATTTATGTTTTAATATAAATTAAATTAAACTAAATTAAAAATTATTAATATAAATTAGTAAACTGGAATTATTAATAACATTTATAGAATAATATAAAATTAGTAAACAAATATTAATATAAAATTAGTATACTAAATAAAACTTGTTTTAATAAACTATTTTGAAAAGTTAATAATTACTAAAATTACTAAACTAAATAAACAAAAATAAAACTAAAACTAAACTAAAATTAAAACTAAAAATTAAATATACTGTAGCATTAACAAAACTAAACTAAATAAAAATTATTAGAAATAAATACTAAATTAAACTAATTAAAACTTATTAAAAATAAATACCAAATTAAATATTTACTGTAGCAAATAATTATGTTAGAAAAAAAATTATATTAAACTATTAATAGTTAATTATCAAATTAAATTGTAGCAATTACTATATGTTTAGCTAATAATATGATATATACATTTAAGTGCAAAATAATAACATCACATGAGAGATAGCTTAGTGGAAAAGCTTTGCTCTTGTATTGCAAAGGTTGTGGGATCAACACCCACCTTCGATAAAATTTTAACCCACCTCCAATAAAATTTTTGAGTATTTATTTGTTTAATAACATAAACCAAAAATAAATAAAAAGTTAAATGCCAACGTGGCAATAAAAATAATTCAAAAATAAATATAAAATACCATCTCGTCATCCACATAAGAAAAATAAAATAAAAAAAATAAAAAACTGTCACATCAGCATTTTTGGTGACTGGATGTGTTGAAGATCAAAATCGAGAGAATCTTTAAATGTTAGGGGAATTCTTGCAAGTTTTTTTTTACAGGGGTTTTTCGGAAAACGCATATATGGCAGGGGGTAAAATGACTATTAACCCTTATATTAATATATTAATATTAATTTCAGTTTAATATTAAACATATTAACATATTAATATTAATTTTAGTTTAAAATTAATTCTTTATAATATGTTAATATGTTTTAATTATTTAATTTTTATTTTCAGTTTAATTAACATATTTATTTAAATATATCATTAACATATTATAATATTAATGTTAATATTTTATATTATGTTAATTACTAATATTAATTTAGTTTAGTTTTTTATTAATATTAATGTTGGAAATTAATGGATAATTAATGTCCATGGGTGTGTTCAAATATGACAAAGTTAAAGAGGATAAAAGAGTTCCATAGACAAAAGTGGAAATTGCCTTCAAATCTGTCCGAGTGAATTTTGGTCAGTTTTTGCACTAAACATCCACTAGTAGAAATTGCCTTCAAATCTGTCCGAAGGAATTTTGGTCAGTTTTTGCACTAAATATCCAACAATGGAAGTTGCCGTTAAATTTGTCTCGGGATACTGAAAGTTTGACTTTCGAATTCAAAATATACAACAGTTCATTAAGTGGTGCATAATGTAGCTATAGGCGAACCATTACAATCTTATGCTGAAAAGATGTTATTTCATCGAGGGTCGCAACCTTGTGAAACAACGCATACATGACATATAAATCCATTCGGTTAATTAAATTTCTAACCATCTTAAAAGTATTTATAATGGCAATCGCGACTTCCGTTTCAAACATCAAATGATGAATTGTTGTACCGTGGACACATTCAGAACACAAGAATAATCACTATTATGAATTTGGGTATGTTTTATTGTTTTTATAGAAATTCATAAAACTGTGAAAATCATAATATAAATATTCAAATATATATTTTTTTGTTAATATCAGAATAAATTTATCGATATTATGATTTTTCTATAATGGTTAATTGATACGAACCGTAATTTAAACTGGATATCGCTCATGTATAAATGTCATGAAATAGTTTTAAAATGCCTTAAAAATGGTTACCGTGCACATTGGTCATTGAAAAGTGAAATTATGGTATTTGTGTGTTATATAGTCATAGTAGTATGATTTAACATTGTATGCTCACATATATATTTATGGTATAATGGAAAACCATGTTTCTAGTTCTATATGTATACAATTTTGCTACAAATATAGACTTGCTTGATTTTAAATACTGGATATCCATATATACTTAGAGTTTAATTGGTATGCATTGACAGTGTAAAATAATTTTATATTGTTATACAATAAGAATTTATCAATCTGTCATGCCATACCAGTAACTTAAAATTTACAGTCTGATGTGGCGGGATACATGAGAGTGATTGGTTGACAGTGTAAAATAATTTTACACTGTCAGTGCATACCAATTAAATTCATATACATATGCCTTTTAATGGTTAATATATATCTTTTAGTCCACTGTATGTATATATTATGGTGCCGTACAGTAACATAGAAAATTGAAAATATTTATGCAATTGGAAACTCTTTTGTCCACATTTATTTGTACTGCCGTTGACACCTCTTTCCTGGGCATTTTCAACGGGACACCACTTACATGTAAGCTGGTCCCTTTACTCGAACCAGACTCTGATACCATTTGTTGGGTCATGAGGAGGAGCATCAACATTAGGCCAAGAGCAACACAAGTGAGAGAGACACCACATATTCACTCAAAACCTTAAGGTGATAAGTGTATGGGTTCTCCCACTTATAAATTCTCAACTCTCCACATTTATAACCAATGTGGGACTTCAACTCACACTTGTTATATTATTCTCAACAAGAACCTTATCAGGGAGGATAAGGAATTCAAAATTCCCACAAATGAAGAACCTCGTGAGGAAGGTTCTCCAAGGATTGTTAAAACACAAATCGAGAGTTCGTCGCTAATGAAGAATCACGTGAAGAAGATTCTTTATGGATTATTGAAAAACAACTCGAACGTAGAATTAGCAAGAAAGTCTGAATGGCTAAGGATCTAGGACTGAACAAAATTGATAATCAATTTATTTCTTTTATCTAATGGAAGGAAATAATAAGAATTTTGTTTGTAAGATTCCTATTATTATTATTCAAGTGGAAGATGATCCTAAGACTTTTAAGAAAACAATAACTTCAATGGACTCCTCTTGTTTAGAAGGAGGTATCATAGTGTCATGGTACACTAAACACCTATAATTCTAGATTAATGGCCAATGGTTTTAGACAAAGGAAGATGTTGATTATTTTGGCACAAATGCACTAGAAGCAAGCACAACAAAAATTAGAGTTTTGTTTGCATTAACTTCCTTGCATGACCTTTAGTTCATAAAATGGATGTCAAAATAACATTCTTAAATATAGATCTCGACAAGGAAATTTAAATGGAGCAGTTAGAAGGTTATATGCTTCCTGGTAATGAAAAAAAAGTGTTGAAGCTTGTCAAATTCTTTTATGGATTAAAACAAGCACTGAAACAATGACATCAAAAGTTTAACTTTGTCGTTGCAAGATCCACTAATTAATGGGGAGACACACAACTTAGGGGGAGATTTTTCAATCATTATCAAAACAAAAATTCAAATATTTTATCATCATCAAAAGAGAGATATTGTAAGGAGTACATCTTATATCTAGTTCAATTTTGATGAAGACAAAGATTATCAAAGACAATGTTCAAAAGTGTCATACACATTAATGATGAAGTCGATTAAGAAGGTTTAACATAGAAATTCAAGTGAAGATTTGACACAAGAGAACATAAAAAAGTGTTTGTACACAAAGTTGTGTGAGAATATTGTGATATTCATTTGTCTCCATGTTGACTATATGATTGATCATTATCAACGAGATGAATGAAATTTTAGAAACAAAGGGGTTTCTAACTTCCACATTCAAGACGAATGATCTTGGACTAGTTGACACACTTTTGGGGATCAAAGTAAAGCAAAATAGTGGGGGTTATGAACTTAGTCAAACAATATATGTTGAGAAAGTGCTTGATAAGTTCAAACACCTACGTTTTAAGGAAGTGAACACCCTATTTGATTCTAGTGTCAACCTTCAAAAGAATGATGGAAGAGTTATGGCTCAATTGAAATATGCAAGTGCATGCAATGTACTAGACCTGATATAGCATTTGCAAGTAGTAAAATGAATAGATTTTACTAGCAGTTCAAATGGTGAGCACTGGAAGGCCATCATTAGAATTTTTGGCTATCTTATGAAAACCAAAAATCTTGGTCTCCCTTATGGTTGATTTCTTGCCATATTAGAAGGACATATCGATGCAAGTTGGATATTGAATGTTGAATATCATAAATCTGCATTTGAATATATATTTACACTAGCCTGGAATGTAATTTCTCGAAAGAGCAAGAAACAAATGTGGATCACTCTCTCAACCATAAAATCAGAGTTCGAGACTCTTGCTTCCGCTAGTGAAAAAGCTAAATGGTTTAGAGACCTTCTGTTGGAAGTTCCATTGGCAAAAGACAATGTTTCAAAGGTGTTGATACATTGCGGTAGTCAAGCCACTTTACCTAAAGCATACAAAAAGTATATAACAGAAAGCCTAGGCAAGCAAGACTTAAACATTCTTTCGTGAAAAAAAATTGATTAAGGGTATAATCATTTCATTCATATACAAATGAGCTATAATTTGCCTGATCTATTTACTAAGCCACTGACCAGAGACTTAGTAAAAACAACCTCGAGAGGCATGAGGTTGAAACTCCTTGAGTAAGAGTTCTAACAGCGGCGACAACCCAATCTTACGTTAACAGAACATTAACCTTAAGATTCAATGGGTAACAACAAATTGTTGATTTGGATGTTTGTCGAATATTTCGTGATAATGTTGACCTTTAAAATGAGGGTTGAGTTTTATTTAAACTCTTAATAAAGTTCAATACCGAGGGTATGCGTCTCATGTAAAAGGATACAATATGAACTTCACCTGTGTGAATTTCGAGATGGTGCCGTCTCAAAGAGAGAGTTGGAGTTTCTCTCATGAAAAATTCATGAAACGGGAAAGCATATGGCCATAATTAAGTGATAGGCGAGAAATGTAGGCGAAGAACCCTTAAAGAATGTGTGTAAGGTAACACCAGTCTATTCACATGGATTAATGGTTTAAAAGCATTGCTACCTAACATTTCGATTAGACTTTACGTTGTCCTTACTAAGGTTAAGTTTAAAATCGAAAGATACGTAACAGTATTAACACTCTTTATACTTCATTTTCTGAAATTAGACTCGTCATTATTAAAACATGTGTAATTACTAGTATTGTTATATATTTTATTAGCTGTTTGTTGAATTTTAAAATGAAATAAACTAAAGTTGTTATTTTTGATAGAAATAAACCGAGGCAAGAGTGAGCTAGACAAAAGGCTACCAAGAATCCTTTATATCATATTTCATCTTATCTTTCTATTTTTATTTCTTTTATTTGGGATATATGCAATTAAATGAATTAATTTGTTCAATTTTGTTTTATCAAAATATTAAAAAAAGAACAACTAATAAAATGAAGTCATTGTTACATTCTATTATACTCCACTCAATTTCCTTCACATTTCATTTTGCTCCACTTCAATTCATTCCATTATGTTTCTTTCCATTCTACTCCATTCAAACTTAAGGTATGTTTGGATTAATGAAATGTGACAAAAGAGAGCGGAATAGAATGGTCAATAATGAGAGTCTAATATTTAGACTTGAATGGATGAAATTGAATGAAACATGAATCCATTTCATCTTATTCCATATAATCTTTCATTTTTTGTTTCATCTAAATTGAGAGATGTAAGCAAAGAAATGACATATTTTTAATAAAATAGAAAACAATGAAATGAAATCTATTTTTGTCCTCCATTTCATTCCATTTTGTTGCTTCATTTCATTTCGTTCAGCTCCATTTCATTTCATTCCGTTTCGTTGTGTTCCATGAATCCAAACGGCCCTAAAAGTGTTTTTTAGGCTTAATTCATCCCTTTGTCCCTCAACTTAATTTATTGTTTCGCTTTAGTCCTTTAGTTAAAAAAATGTTACATGATATTCCTTTAAAATGGTTCTGTTAGTCAAATTGATCCATTCCGTTAAATTTTAAGAAAACAACATTAAACTATGCATATGTGGCAGTCTACTTGGCAGTATGTTACCTTACCTGACTTTTTGTTTTGTTTATTTTCATTTTTTATTACTTCTTATTAAACATGGGAAACATTGTAACCCTAATTTTATTTCATTGGATTCTTTCAACTTTCACCACAAACACTGTCCATTTTTTTCAACTTCACCCTATTTTCAATCAATCGCAATTGTAACATGTTTCGCCGTCGATCAACCATGTTTCACCGGACTTCTGTTACTTCCCTCTATGTCTCCACCGTTACTCCCTTTCCGATCTCCAAAAGGTTTCCATCTTTGATTTCCCTTTCTCTTATGCTGCCACTAAACCCTTACTCCAGATGACTATTTTTCGGGAGGTATGTTGAAAATATCCAGCCTTTTCTTATTTAGAGTTTATAGATCTTGTTGAATAAACTGTTGTCTTATTTATTGAGGCATATGGGTGATAAATTTTTTATTGATTTGTGTGATTGTGTTAGGGACGAAAATTGATTCTTTTTTCATTCCGAAAAGGGTTGGTGGTTGGTTGGTCTCATTAGCCATCTTCGACCATTGAATTTCAATTTACAACTTCGATTTTAATATTTATTTTCTCAATCGGTAATCTTTCACACTTTTTCAGTTAATCTACATATTCATACTTTGTTCAAACTAAATTTTATTTCATTCATACTCCTCAATTTTCCTCATAATTGTCTCGAATTTCATGTTCTTTCATTTTTGCTTTTTGGATCTGATTTTAGGTTGGTGTTTATTTTGTTGTTAATTGTTATTATTGTTGTGAATTTTTTATGGCTTTGATTTTCTCAGTGATTGTTGATATGAGATTTTGCTGTTTGAAACCCTTGATTTGTAGTTAGATGTGTTTTTTTTGTTGGTGATAGATACACTATTCTGATTTATTGGTTTATACGCTGTCTATAGTTTGTATGATAAAGTTAATTATTTATTTATTTTTTTGTTTGCAAATATTTGCAGAATTAAACATCTTATGAGATGTGATTTACATGAATTGCAAAAACTTTAGGATGTTATATTTCCTTATGGAGCAGAACAAATCAATAATGAAGTGAGTACAACACATGAGGATCATTATTTTTTTCCGCTATTTGTATAGTATGTATAAATATTTAGAGAGGTGCTGATTTTTGTAATGTATTTTTGTGTAAATTAGTTGTTTTTGAATGGAATTACAATGCTATGAAATTAGTTGTTTCTGACTGTAATTATATACTGAATGAAATTAACTTTTCTGATTTATATTTAATTATTTTGCTGAGTCATTACATAGTTGACATGTCACGCTGACAAAAACTAACGTTTTTTCAGCTAAATTAACGGAAGAGACTAACATTACTAACAAAACTAATATTACGGGACCAAGTTATAACGATTTTTTACTTAAAAACAAAATTTAAAATTAAATTATGGAACTTGGGTCTAATTATGCATTTTTTTTTTAATATAGCCTAAAAGTTTTGTTTAAAGGCATCTTGCATAAACAATTTAACTAAATACACTTTTAAAAATCCTAAGCCCTTGTGTATCGATTAATAGGCCGGCTCTATTGCAGTGAGTTGGATAGCAACTGTTGAGTTGAGAAGAGGTAGAAAGCGTGGAAGCAGAATAACCATACTGAATACTACCACGCGGTTGCATTCTATTGTTTCTCCGCTACTTCGATAAAACCAACCCTAACTTCATACCAATTTCATTCTCTATCTTTTCAGAAATGTCACACATTGCTTTAACTGCATCACCCACCGTCCTCGCTTTTCACCGTATGCTCTCTTTCTCTTCTATCGAATTTCAAATTATCTCTGTTTTCGTTTTTCTCTTTTAACAATTACTCTAAATTCAACACCATCGGATTCACTTTTCCCCCTTTTATAAGGTGGAGCGAAACAATGGAGCACCATGTTCCCGAGTGGCTGGAGAAGCAGGGGAATCAATCCATCTTCCTTTCCAAACTCCACCAGAAAACGGTTACAGTTGCGGTTTTTTGCTTCGGGAAAAAATGGCGGCAATGGAGGTGTTGTGGATGAAATATCCGAAACTGTT
This sequence comes from Lathyrus tuberosus, assembly GCA_022829125.1. Lineage (NCBI taxonomy): Eukaryota > Viridiplantae > Streptophyta > Magnoliopsida > Fabales > Fabaceae > Lathyrus > Lathyrus tuberosus. Next base: position 11,385,109 of record JALAZF010000011.1, on the reverse strand, counting down.
GAGGCGCACACGAATTTCGTTTGGCCTGATAACAAGGTTTCGTATGGTTATTTTTTAAAAATTTTGGATACTGAATTCGTATAGAGTTTGCTAGTTTGTTTGTAATTGCGTGTTTATTCTCTGATTCACGGTTTGCAGAAGCCTAGAGTGTGTATTTTAGGTGGTGGATTCGGTGGTTTATATACGGCTTTAAGGTTGGAATCACTCCAGTGGCCCGAAGACAAAAAGCCACATGTAAGTGTTCTAACATTCAAATTCAATTCAGTTCTTTCAAGTGTATATGCAAAATCTGTGATAGGAATAACTTAGTAGCATCTTTCTTGATGAGATTATGTTTCGGTACAGAACTTTCATCAATGGAGCAAAAGAGAAAAAAAAGAATCATATCAGTACCTTTAATTAACAATGTGGAAATGCCTTAGTTCTATATTAGTTTCCTTAACGAGTTTCCTAATGGCACTCTTTAGCATATTCCTTATATATATATAGTGGAGCATTATGTGAGATTGTAAGAGATGAGAGGAACTGGGTTTAAATTTAATCCCGATTATATGTGATGATTGCATGATGAGGAATTGATTAGGAGTATGTTTGGATTGACTTATTTAAATTTATCTCCTGACATAAGCACTTGTGAGTATGTTGAAAGAACTTATGGAAACAACTTATGACATGACTATAAAATGTTTTCAACTTATATCTATAAGCTCTACATGATAGGTTATGAAAACAACTTATACTTATAAGAATATAGTATAACCTTATTTTATCTTTTATTATGGAAATAGTTTATACAAAAACCACTATATGATAAACACTTATGCTATAAGCGCTATATTGAACTGTTTATCCAAGCAAAGGCTAACTCTCATGAATCATGATAAGCTGCAATATATTTTGTTCTTCTTTTGCAAGTTGATTGTACAACTATCGTTATGATCCTTGCTTATTTATATCCATGCACTGTGACTTAGTTGTTGATTTTTTTGCACTTTTTGCTTCTTGGGGATGTTTTGTATAAAAGTAAAATTCTTTATATGATATGGAACAGATTGCTCTTGTCGACCAGTCTGAACGATTTGTTTTTAAGCCACTGCTGTACGAGCTTCTATCTGGTGGTATGTAGTATTATATTTATTCAACAATTGCAGTTTTCTTCGTTTCATATATGATTAAGTAGAATTGCATTATGGTATACAGAAGTGGATGAATGGGAAATAGCTCCTCGCTTCTCGGATTTGCTGGCAAACACTGGTGTGCAATTTTTGAAAGATAGAGTAAAAGTCTTGCAGCCCTCTGATCATTTGGGGGTGAATGGATCCAATGCATCTACTCGTGGAGGAACTGTTCATCTTGAAAGTGGCCTTCATATCGAATATGACTGGTACAATACGCACTATTTAAGTGCCTCAGGGTATCCTGGCATCAATTAAGCTTTATATGCTGCTGCTGCCCAAGATAATATGTTTTTCTCTGGTTCTGTGTTCTTCATATTGATCTAGGTTCTTCAATTTGTAAAAAATAGGATGCTTGCTGTGATCATGCTCCTAAGTTAATTCTTAAGTAATGATTCAGATTTATGGGCAAGATCCTATGTTGTAGTATATTGAAATGTTTATTTATGTATCTAAATTATCTGCAAAAGGAAAATAAACACATCTATTTTTTTTGTTAGATGAAGTGCACTGGCAGCGTATAGTATATATAAATGCATAGTTTTTTTTTGTTGATTTGAACTTTTTCCATTTCTTCGTGCTGGACAGCCAGGCTGGTTCTTGCATTAGGAGCTGAAGCTAAGCTGGAAGTTGTACCAGGAGCAGTAGAATTTGCAATTCCTTTCTCAACTCTGGAGGATGCACGTGTAAGTGCGTGATAGATAGGACCGCTCAATTATTTAAAGCCAATATACAATCTTTATATTTTAATGATTTTATGTGCTGGTTTCTTGTTGCAGAAGGTTAACAATAGATTAACAATATTAGAGAGAAAGACCTTTGGTAAGGACTACCAAATTAGTGTGGCTATTGTTGGTTGTGGATACTCTGGGGTTGAATTAGCAGCAACAGTAGCAGAGCGATTACAAAATAAAGGAATTGTGAGAGCTATTAATGTTGAAACGACTATCTGCCCAACTGCCCCACCTGGCAATAGGGAAGCTGCACTGAAAGTAAGTTGTTTAGAGTTTCACTTTAATTGTTTACAGGAACTCAAATATGTATTTTGTTTAGCCATGGGCAATTAGGTGATGGTCTACACATGACAATTGGCAAGGCAGTGAGATATACTGTTCCTTTAAATTAGAGAGGTTAAGATTAGAAACGACAATATTAGAGAGAGTGTTGGGGTAGTACCTATAGTGAAAAAGATGGTGGAAAATAGACTTAGGCGGTTTGGACATGTAGAGAGAAGACCTGTAGATTCTGCGGTAAGGAGAGTAGACCAGATAGAGAGGAGTCAAACAGCTAGAGGTAGGGGGAGACCTAGAAAAACTATAAGAGATGTTATTAAGAAAGATCTCGAGATTAACGATTTGGATAAAACATTATGGCGGAAGTTGATCTATGTAGTCGACCCCACTTAGTGGAATAAGGTTTGGTTGTTGTTGTACATCCATCTAACGAGATATGCTTCGAGTAACATTCCCTGATCTGAAATTTCGTTAGTGAGCTGGTTAGGTCTATCCCTTCACTTAACCGAAAGCATACACTCGATAGGGTTTATTATCAAATGGGCTGGTTTATTAGCGCACTCACGCTAAGTGCTACCGCCTCATCCTGGTGAGGCATCCCAAGCCCTGTAACATTGGGCTTTCTGCGTCCTTCTGCCCTGGGATAGTTGGGCCGGGCCTGGTAACTGCCGCTTTGATCAAGCGTTAAACTACTACTTATGGCTTCGGTCGAGAAAGGCATGGGCCTATGGGTCGGGTTTGTAGTAGCTGACAGGCAATTAAAGTCCGTGGGGTCTGCTATTATTTCATGTTAATAAAATGTAGTCGGGTGAAGTCAGATATATAGAGAGCTAGAGCTTCATTTTTGAAGATGTTAAATGAAATACTAATTTATTTGAGTTATTACTTTTAACTTTTAAGTTCCTGTAATTTTTAGAAAAATTCAAATGGGTCCTTGTAATTTAAAATTTGTATTTGAGTCTTCATAGTTTTGAATTTTTTAAATATGGTCTTCATGTTCACCATATTGTTTAGCACTATGGGGACCAACTATCATGCCATATTTAATGTTTTTAAAATATATGATCCCATTCCAAAATTTAAACCGTAGGACCTAGTTGAATATCTGTAAAAAGTCGCCTAGTAATTTAACCTAACTATATCAATTATTTGGAAGAAATCAATTCTGAGCAGTTTGAAATACAAACTTTCACATAGTTTAAGTAATTCTTATTCTAACAAACACATTTCAAATCAATCTGTTAGTGTTAATAAATTAATCTCAAACCAAACAAGCATTAGCAATAATTGAATGCTACATCGGTGTTCCAAGATGAAATTAAAATATTGAATAGTTTTGAAATCATCACTTGTAATCCTGGTTTTGTAGTTAATGCTTCTCTAGCATCAATTATCCCTTTTCTTAAATTATGGTAGCAGTAGTATTTTCATTTTCATACCATGAAGTTTAAGTCCTTCAAATTCCATTGCTGATATTCTGTGAAGCATGGGTACTCCATTTTAAGAAAAGTACCGGTACCGGGTACGTACCGGATACCGGTACGCGTACGATACTCGTATCGTACGTACCGACACCGTACCTATTTTTTATTTATTATTTTTTAAGTTGGTACTCCAACGGATACATATTGGGTACGCGAGCTCAATTTTTTCGTTTAATAGTATAGTTTTAGGCTTTTTAATGGACTTTTCAAGTGTTGATGTATAATTTGGTCAATTTGATCCGTTGCAAGATCGGTGGATCTTGAAACCAAAGGAATGATGGATAACTTATGGATCTTAAATCCCTAAACTTCAATGCATTGCATTGAAACTCCTTGCACAACCAAAATTTTCATCTTTTGTCGAGAAAAATCGGAGTACATATGAATTTATACTCCCGTACCCATACCTTGGTTTTTTTAAAAATGACGTATTTCGTACCAGTACCCATACCGGGTACTGGGTACGTACCCGTACCTTTGCAACGCGGCTGATATTATTCCAAGCAATTTTATGATTTCTGAATGGAAACATTATACTGTGGATGTTAGGTTCTTTCGTGCAGGAAGGTGGAACTTTTATTGGGTTATTTTGTCAACTGTATTCGGAGGGCCAGTGAATTGGAGTCTACAAATACTCCAACAGAGGTGGAAAGTGTTGAAACAGTGCCGGGTTTTGAAAAGTATATACTGGAACTGCAACCTGCTGAAAGGGGAGTGCAGCGTAAAATCATTGAAGCAGATTTGGTATTGTGGACTGTTGGATCCAAACCTCCTCTTCCTCATCTGGAATATTCAGATGTACCATTTGTAATTCCACTTAATGCCAGGGGACAGGCGGAAACAGATGAAACTCTTCGTGTTAAGGGTCACCCACGGATATTTGCTCTGGGCGACTCTTCGGCATTAAGGGATTCAAATGGAAAGATCCTTCCAGCCACTGCACAGGTTTGATTTTATTGACATTGTATCTAATGGTATTATGAAATGTATATCTTTTGACAGTACTAACATCTTTGTTTGCCGGTCTGTTTTCCTTTACTTTGCAGGTTGCATTTCAACAAGCAGACTTTACTGGTTGGAATCTTTGGGCTGCAATCAATGGGCGTCCGCTTTTGCCATTTAGGTATTTTTGCATTTAGAAGTTCTTTATTTTGCTAATAAAAAGAAAAAAAGCCAATCTAGTGCAATAAAAGTCCCCTTGTGGCGGCCTTCACGGAAGTGTCAGACACAGAAGTTTGTTATTTGTTAATAAATGTGTTTAATTGTTCCATAATGTACAACTAACACTACATTTATTCTCAATATGGGTGTTAGGTTTCAGAATCTAGGTGAGATGATAACTTTGGGAAGAAGTGATGCTGCTATTACTCCGAGTTTTATTGAGGGGTTAACTTTAGAAGGTCCTGTTGGCCATACTGGTATGTTGGTCTTACCCGCCATTCTTTATTACGCTGGTAAACCTATTAAAAACATACAAATAAGAAAAATAAACTTGAGGTTTTCTGTTTTTGCAGCTAGGAAGATAGCTTATTTGATGAGGTTACCAACAGATGAACATAGGCTTAAAGTAGGGATCAGCTGGCTTACAAAATCCGCTGTTGAGTCAGTGTCTTTGCTACAAAGTACCTTATCCAAGGTCCTTTCAGACTCCTCTGCTCGTTCAGATTGATGTATATGTAACATTTAAATGTTATGGCCTTGTTTCTAGTATCACAAATGAACGTGCAATATCGGTATCATTGATCAAACTTCATGAGTATTAGATCCAGGGCACCGATTGTTCAATTTAATTTTTAGCCATCTTCTATTATCAACAACTTTTATGATAGATTTTGATATATAACATTGTTATCCCTACCATTGTCTCTCAACTTAAAAGTTGATGTCTTTATCTGTTTCATCCTTAATACCTCCGTTTTTTATTATAAGTGCTTTGAGAAAAAAATTTGTATCATAATATAAGTCACTTTATAATACTAATGAATCATTAATGTTATTTTTTCTTTTATACCCTTAAATATTTATTATTCTCTCCTTTCAATTATGTAAATTTGTCTTTCCAATACTATTAATAAAAGATAATTTTGTAAAATCATTCACAATTTCTCTTTTTCCTACTACAATTATTATATTTTTTAATATATGTGAAAAGTCAAAAACGACGGAAGGAGTATAATATACTAGTGAATAGGAATTCATGGCTGAGCTGATATCTAACACTTGGTTCTTGGTAATTATAACATTTAACTGCTATAGTTTTGACATCGTTATAAAGTAATTGACCAATCCATTACACAGCTGGTTTTAATTTGCTTTTCAGTTAGAGGGTCGGCGAGGAAGTTAACACGATCACATGGTTATGAAAGTAGAAAGATCCAACACATTAATGCAACTCATTTCCCACACGTCTTACAAAGTACCAAGGTCCACACACTACTTCAAGAAGACACACCGCATCTTCTGCATCTTCTTTATAGTTTTCTAATATTATCCACGCAAAAAGTATTCAGTTGTGAACGCAATTCAGTATTCACTCTCATTTGATCGAATCAAATACCAATTGCAAAACTGTATCTTATCCTCCAGATAGTTTTCTCCACTCTTTTCAAGCCCTACTTATCTTGTGTTGATTTTTTTATTTGTATGCCACAGTCTGAAATTTTATGTATTAAACTACCACAACTTAAAAAAAAATTATCAAAATGCCACACTTTCTATTAGGGGTCGACGAATCAATGCTACAAATTTCGTCCATGTATGGGCTTGGCCAATGATTGACCGAACCATTGAAGATGACTTTTCTTTTTAAAAAAAATATTAAAATGGTATTAATTGATATTTATTATAAAAATATTTCATTATAAAAATGGTATTAAATGGTATTAATTGATATTTATTATAAAAATATTTTTATTACTTAACAATTAGAAATGTTTTATTTTATTATAATATTATTTTAAAAAAATTAATTAGTATATTTTTAATGTTATTATATTATTTAAATTATATTTTAGAATATTAATTAAATTATAATATGTATCATTTTAAAATATTAAAATGGTATTAATTGATACTTATTATAAAAATATTTTATTATAAAAATGGTATTAAATGGTACTAATTGATATTTATTATAAAAATATTTTTATTACTTAACAATTAGAAATGTTTTATTTATTATAATATTATTTAAAAAAAATTAATTATTATATTTTTAATGTTATTATATTATTTAAATTATTTTTCAAAAATATTAATTAAATTATAATATGTATTATTTAAATTTTATATATTTTTTTAAAAAAAAGAGATCTCTTCAATGGTTCGGCCAACCATTGGCCGAGCTCATGCATGGACGAAATTTACACCATTGGTTCGTCCATTGAAATGACGACCCTTAATCCAAAATATGGCATTCTTGTAAAAAAATTTCAAATTATGGCAATTTGGTATATAAAATTCAGAATGTGGCATTCAAGTAAAAAAATCATCTTGTGTTAGTTGTACATTACATCAATCAATATGTGAAGACTCTAGTACTTGCTTGCATACATCACAATCCTAATGCCACTTTACTAAAAGAAAAGTAAGAACACACACATGCATTCCTAATGGATCTTGTCACGAGCTTGAAGTCTGACCGTATTACCTAATATGATGATATACTTTTCCATTCTACTTCACTGGTTTGGTATAACTACTGCAGACAAAGTCGCACCTTGAGATGATGATGATCTCATAGCAAATACATTCTGACCTAGCAAATTTTCTATCCTAAAATCTTACCAAACCCATTATTATTCCTCAAGTTAAATGTAATACAAAATGATAGAAATAGAAGATGATTTAAACCATCAAATTAAAGTTGGGTGATTGAAATGGAGAAGGGTATAAAGTTTTTTTTAGGGAATTTCTCAATACACCACCAAAGTTTTTTAGGCACCATGTGAAATTTCATTTTTGCCTCCAGATTTCAGGTTTGCACATCCGGACGCACCAAATTTTTAAAAAACGCTGATATGTTCCGGATGTGCACATCCGGAAGAATTTCTGATTTGCAAATCCGGAAAAAATCAAAAAAATTCCATAAAATCATTTACTTCTAAATATAATTAAATCCAATATAATTAAAATCCAACATAATTAAACTTAATATGATTTTTTCAATATAATTAAATCCAATATAATTAAAATTAATATGATTAAAATTAATATGATTTTTTCAATATAATTAAATCCAATATAATTAAATTAATTTTAGAAGTAAATACCATATAATTTTAATTATAATTTAGAAGTAAATACCATATAATTTAGAAGTAAATACCATATAATTTTAAATACCAATATAATTAAATTCAATTTTAGAAGTAAATACCATATAATTTTAAATCCAATATAATTAAATTAATTTTTTCAATATAAAAAAATAATTTAGAATTAAAGACCATATTAATCCTATTAATTATATTGAAAAAAATTAATCATATTAAATATCATATTAATTTTAATTAATATAGATTTTAATTATATTGGATTTAATTATATTGAAAAAATGATATTAATTTTAATTATATTGGATTTTAATTAGATTGGATTTAATTATATTTAGAAGTAAATGATTTTATGGAATTCTGTTGATTTTTTCCGGATTTGCAAATCAGAAATTCTTCCGGATGTGCACATCCGGAACATATCAGCGTTTTTTAAAAATTTGGTGCGTCCGGATGTGCAAATCCGGAATCTGGGGGCAAAAATAAAATTTCACATGGTGCTTAAGAAACTTGGGTGGTGTATTGAGAAATTCTCTTTTTTTATGTGATGCAAAGGTACTCTTCAAAATAACATGTAATACAGAATGATAGAAATAGAAGATGATTTAAACTATCAAATTAAAGTTGGGTGATTGAAATGGAGAAGGGTATAAGGTTTTTTTATGTGATGCAAAGGTACTCTTCAAATTGAAGGGAAAGTTTTATCGAACTGTGGTAAAACTTGCGATTTTGTATGAGACATAATATTTGACAGTTAAAAATCAACACGAGAATAAAGTTATTGTAGCAGCTATGAGAATGTTGCAGTGTATGTGTGATAAAACTCAACACGATAAAATTATAAAATAAAAGATGAGAATATTAAATAAATGGAAAGACTTAGAAAGACTATCACATAAGCTATTAAAATTTTTTCGAAATTAATGATTTAAAATATGGATGGATCTATTCATGAATGAATATGGACAACTGCCCCCACAAAATATTCGATAACGTTCATAAATCATACAATATATATCATGACATGTTTGTTTTGTTTTTTTTTTTAAAACTGATTTTTATAGTGTACTATATTTTAGTGTAAAAAAATTTTACAAAATTTTTTCATAAAAGTTTCAAATTAAAATTTGGTTTGAATAGTTATTCTTAAAATGTTATTTTATATATTTTATTATTTTATCGAAAAAAAATTGGATATCAAAATTTCAAAAAATCACTTCATTTGGAAGCTATTTCAATAGTTTTTGATAAAAATCATTTTTGAAATACAACTTTTTAAAAAAATTATGATTTTAATTTTGTTTTGTTCTTCAATAATATATATTTATGTTATAGTAAGTCAAAATTAATCTTTTAATTTATAAAAATTAAATTTAAAAAAATTTGTAATATTTTAAAAAATATTTTTGTAGAATCTATTTTTAAAAATAAAAAAAAAATCTATTTTTTAAAATCTAAATCAAACTGACCCTCAATGTCATGTAAATATTCTTTAACTTAATGCAAGTTTTTTCTTAGAATAAACAACCATAAGCCAACTATGTTATATATACTCACACTCAAGCACCAATATAATTCGACATATTTACGTTTGTATTATGACATTTCACATAATATGTAAATATAATTCAATACATATATGTAAAATACTTTTATAATAATAGTATATATCAATTAAATTAAATTTTAATATTATATATTGCCCTCACACTAAATAAATTATGGACAGATTTGTCCCTGATTTGAAGTATATTCTTTACCATCTATATTTGAATATCATAAAATCAACGGAGAGAAATGAAGTGGAGTGGAGTGAGACGGAACGAAATAGAACGGAGTGAAACGAATTCATTCCGTCTAAATTGGAGGAAAAGAAATATGATGGTAAGTGATAAAATTGAATGAAATTCATACCACTCCATTTCACTCCATCGAATTTTAAATGATCAAAATAATAAGATATCATTTTATTCTATCTCATTCTATTTCGCTCCATTTGAATCCGATTCCATCGATCCAAATAAAATCTAATAAAATATTACGACAAAAGTGTAACTAATCCTACTTGTTAAAACAAGACTGACTTGTTTTATTGCATCCATATGCCCTACAAGTTCAACTACTTATTAAGACAAGACTTACTTGTTTTATTGTATCCATATGCTCTACAAGTTCAACTAAGGCAATTTCTTATCCCACCACCCAATCTTTTTAGGCATCATGCGCGCTAACGAAAATATTCCTGCGTTTCGGATGTGCAAATTCGGATGCACCGTTTTTTAAAAAATTTTCAGTTTATTCTAGATGTGCACATCCGGAAGAATTCCTGATCTGCAAATCCGGAAAAAATAAAAAAAAAGTCCATAAAATCATTTACTTCTAAATATAATTAAATCCAATATAATTAAAATCCAACATAATTAAAATTAATATGATTTTTTTATATAATTAAATCCAATTTAATTAAATCCAATATAATTAAAATTAATATGATTTTTTCAATATAATTAAATCCAATATAATTAAATCCAATATAATTAAATTAATTTTAAAAGCAAATACCATATAATTTTAATTATAATTTAAAAGTAAATACCATATAATTTAGAAGTAAATACCATATAATTTTAAATATCAATATAATTAAATTCAATTTTAGAAGTAAATACCATATAATTTGAAATCCAATATAATTAAATTAGTTTTTTCAATATAAAAAAATAATTTAGAAGTAAATACCATATTAATCATTTAGAAAAAAAAATTATTTTAATTTTAATTATATTAGATTTTAATTATATTGGATTTAATTATATTGAAAAATTTATATTAATTTTAATTATATTGGATTTAATTATATTTAGAAGTAAATGATTTTATGGAATTCTTTTGATTTTTTTCGGATTTGCAGATCAGGAATTCTTTCGGATGTGCACATCCGAAAAAAACTAAAAAATTAAAAAAAAAACGGTGCGTCCGAATTTACACATTCAAAAATTAAGAACAAAAATAAAATTTTACGTGGTATCTAAAAAACATGGATGATATATTGAGAAACCCTCGCAACAAATTGGATTACTTCATGTACACGACTTTAGGAGAGATGTTACCACTACAACTCATTAGTAGATGAGAAACCAAATTTCAACGATTTTTTCCCACTAATTTAAAGCAAAACATTTACAGAGCTATGAAAAATCATTAAATGGCCGAAATTTGACATCAATGTAGATCCAGTTTATATTACTCAAGCCCAAAAAATTCAAAGCTGTAGGTAAATCTGTTTAAATCTGCTTAGCACTATTAGTCAACCCAAAAACATAATTATTAAAATATTATCGTTGATATTTAATCGATGATTATTTATATTAAATATTAATGAATCAAATAAACCATCTATTGAAAAAATAAGCTCCAAAATTGTTTATTTTTGTTTATATTAGTGCCTATACCTAACCGTGATATTTGTTTATTCAACCAATTTACTAATGTCAACACCTCCAACAATTAGAAAAAGAAAAGAAAAGTGATTTTAACACAAGTGATGATAGTGATTTTGACGTTCATTAATAGAGTTTTTTAATACACCACTCATATTTTTAAGCACCACCTGAATTTTTGTTTTTGCCTTTTGATTTTAGATGTGTACATCTGGACGCACCAATTTTTTAAAAAAACGTTGATGTGTTCCGGATATGCACATCTAGAAAAATTCCGGATATGCAGATCTGGGAAAAAACAGAACTTTAATTTTTTTTTAAAATCGATTTTGTTGATTGGTCGCATATGTTAATATATCGTCGCAACTTAATATACATTCGGCAACATCCATATATAAAATAAAATAATATATATACATAATAAACGTCTGTCAAAATGCAGTACATACATGTAATAAAAAAAAATACATAAAAAAAAACTACTGCGTATGGCGAAGGATCTCTTCTGGCTCCCCTGCTCCTCTGCCCCGACCCGCCGTCCTGGCTCGATGTCTGCGGTACTGAAGCGTCCCCCGAGCAATCTCAATAATCATATCCACGACACGTCTGCCACCAGAGCCCTCAGGGAGGTGACCGTTCGCAATGACCGCCCTCGCTATCTGCTCTATCTCACGACAGCGAGGTAGGATATCTTGAGTATGGTCGAGCTGAGACTGCCGCTCCTCTAATATCTCCTGATGAGCAGGTCTGGGTGGCGATCCCTCAGCAGTGGGCAACATGCATGGGTGTGAGACGCTGTAGAACCACATGATGTACCCGACAGCAACGCTCCAATCTCTCGACGCTCTGGTCGCCCGAGCCTCTTCCGGTACCAAGTGGGACTGGAAGTCAGCATATATCTCATCTATCTGCACGCGGGTCAAGCCTAGAGGAGCAGACTCATGAGGCATCCTGGGAATCATCTACGTGTAATCGAACTAGCGCAAGACGCGCTCCAGCAGGTATCGAGCAGTAATGGTCGAACTGCATGCCAACCATCCTAAGAACAACGAAACCTCATCGAACGGGCGCGTCACACGGTGATCGGCATAGGCGTCATAAAAAACGTCCTCAGCAGCCATCCGATCAAGATACACTCTGTAGGGGCCGGGCGCTTGGTGTAACGACCCAGTTTTAGTTATTTTTATTTAATCGAGTCGTTTTGATTATTTTATTTTTGAATTTTATTTGATAATATATTATTTTTCATCGTTATTGTGTTTTATCGCATTTTGGAAACGTTTGCGAGATATTTAAGTGTAGGGGTATTTTGGTCTTTTGCCGGGTTAGTTTTCTTAAAATAGAAAGAAAAGAGAGAAAAGTAGAAAGGAAAGAAAAATAGAGAGAAAAGAGAAGAAGAAAAAGGAGAAGAGAAAGAAAAGAAGAAAAAGAGGAAAAACTTGTGGATTTAGGAACCGATTCAACCGACTTTTCAAACGCGATTTAATCGGGTAAGGGTGCGAAACTCGATTATACTATGTTTGTGTATGATTATGTATGTTTGTGTGGAAGTTTTATTGGTTTTTTCAAATATAGGTCGAAATGAGATAAACGAGTAGAAATCGATGTTTTCACGGTCGGAAATCGATATAAACTGTATTGTATGATCACACTGTGGGTATGAACAATCGTTGATATTTGTTTTGCTGTTGGAATTGAGTTTGGGTGAAAAATAGGATTTTTGGGTTGGATTTTCGAAGAGGGATTTTTCTGAAAATCGCAGAGCCCGCTCAACGCGCAGATGCCCGCTCAGCGCGCTTCTGAAAAAAATGCAATCTCACGAGCCAGAGCGGAGCCCGCTCAGCGCGGTCTGGGACTTCAAAAATTTTACCTGTTTTCTAAATTCCGTAACTTTTGATCCGTAACTCGGATCGGGACGTTATTCGTACCATTGGAAAGCTTATGAAATGTTCTTTCTTATAAAAATAGGTTTTGAGATTGTTGGCCTATTTAATTATGTCGGAAATTTGGAATAGTGTCGTTTTGTCGACTTTTGTCATTTTAATTGTGTGAATTTGATGTGTATCATGCAATGTGCTGTTGATATGAATGTTGTATGGCTTGTGTGCAGTGGTGTGATACATGTTGGGATGATGATTTGTGGCCTAAGGGCAAGAAAATGCTATGGTGGTATTTGATGGTATATGCATGATTATGGATGTGTATATGTGTGCATTTGAATATCATGAGTCATTGTATGCCAAGCATCATGATATGCATGTTGGTGATGTCGTGTGCCCTAGTGGGTGTGAGCGACGAAACGATTCCAGAGGGAATCCGCTATAACATCGTGTGCCTTATATAAAGAGGTGTGAGCGATGATTATAGACGATCGTGTGCCTTATACAAAGAGGTGTGAGCGATCGGGTCGTGTGCCTTATACAAAGAGGTGTAAGCGATCCATAAACATCCTGTGCCTTATACAAAGAGGTGTGAGCGACGGGGAACATCGTGTGCCCGACGGGGAGTTACATTAAGTAACAAGCGATGGTTCCAATAGTTCCTGAGTGAACTAATGTTGAGATTGACAGATGGATGGTACTGCATTGCATTGCATAGAGTCGTTGTGTCGGTCTCTGTGCATTTGCATAAATCATGAATGGATTGATTATGTGTGAGAATTATGAATGGATGCATTATGTGTGGAAAATCATGAATGGATTGATTGTGTGTGGAATTGTGGATGAAATTGATGAGTTGAAATATGTATATATGTTGGTGATATTTGTATTGTGCATGGTTGATATATCTTGGTGTTGGATATATGAAATATACATTTGTGTTGTTTTGTGTACGAATTCTGGTATAAGTTGTGGTGAGAATATTTTATATGTGTATTTTTGTGTTATATATAATTGTATGCAATGATTGTGTTTCTCACCCTTCTGATGTTTTAAATGCTCTATGAGGCATTGCAGATTAGATGCTGGAGGTCTTTTTGTGAAGCTTAGGTCTTCATTCTTTTGTTGGTCGGCTCTGATATGTAGCACCGGGTAGTCGGGGAGATCGAGTGTGATTATCTGTATTATGTATACATGTATCTTTTGGATTGTACATGTATGATGTTGTATATGACAGACAAACTCTTTATGTGATATATATATATATATATATATATATATATATATGAGATTCAGTACATATTTTCCGCTTTTATTCTGTACCTGAATTGTGGGTGTTAGGAACTAAGTTCCTTTGTTATGTGCTACCTGAATTGTTGCATATCTTTATGAGCAGGTTTATGTGTATTTGTTTCAATTGATGCGACCCCTCGGTCTATGCCGTGAATGTTTTAAATATACTCTGATGAAATTTTGAATTTTTGTTATCGCTTTACTTGTTGGGGGTATAGATTAGGGGTGTTACATTAAGTGGTATCAGAGCCAGTCCGTGTCAGTTTGTGTTAGTCCTTGTTGGTCGTTGTGGTTCGGTGAGCTGTTTGTTTAACCATAGTTGCTGTTATTGGAAATGAACAGAATATGGCTGGTAGGAATGATGCTGCTTTGGCTGAGGCTATGCAAGCTATGGCTCGGGTTGTGCAGGGTGCACCTAATGCTGCTGGTAATGATAAGTTCAGGAAGAACAAACCGCCTGTCTTCAAAGGAAGATATGATCCTGATGGTGCACAAATTTGGCTTAAAGATATTGATAGAATATTCCGAGTGATGGATTGTGATGAGGATCAGAAGGTGAGACTGGATACTCACATGTTACTGGAAGAAGCTGATGATTGGTGGGTTAGTACACATCATGTGTTGGAAGCTGCAGAGGAAGAGATCACTTGGGCTATGTTTAGCATTGAGTTTATGAGGAAGTATTTTCCTGAGGACGTAAGGGGAAAGAAAAAGATTGAGTTCTTGGAATTGAAACAAGGTAGTATGTCTGTTGTTGATTACACTGCTAAGTTTGTGGAGCTTGTGCAGTTTTATCCACATTATGCGGAAGCGACTGCAGAGTTTTCTAAGTGTGTGAAGTTTGAGAACGGATTACGTCCTGAGATAAAGCAGGCAATTGGTTATCAGAGAATCCGAAGGTTTTCAGACTTGGTGGATTGTTGTAGGAATTTTGAGGAAGATAGTAAGGCTCGTTCTACTCACTATAAGAGTGTGAACAAGAGGAAAGGGAAGCAACAGTTTCGTGGTGGTCCTTATGTGACACCAGCTGATAAAGGTAAACAAAGGGGTAATTTTGAGAGAAGGCCAAGTGGGGGAGGTATGTCTAATCCTCTGAGATGTTATAGATGTGGTGACCTAGGACATCGTCAGTTCGAATGTAGGAAGGATATGAGGAAGTGTTCTAATTGCGGAGGTTTAGGACAAGTTGCAGCTGATTGTAAAAGGAATGTGGTGAAGTGTTTCAATTGTGGTGAACCTGGTCATGTTAGTACAAAGTGTCCGAAACCGAAGCAAGCTCCAGCTGGTGGGAAAGTTTTTGCCTTGGCAGGGACTCAGACTACAAGTGCAGACCATCTGATCAGAGGTACTTATTTTATTAATAGTACACCTTTAGTTGCTATTATTGATACCTGAGCGACTCACTCGTTTATTTCGTCTGAGTGTGCGAAGCGTTTGAATCTTTTGTTGTCTTCGATGGATGGAGAGATGGTTATTGATACTCCAGCAATGGGGTCAGTAACTACTTCTTTGGTTTGTTTAAGTTGTCCTTTGACCATTTATGGCAAAGAATTTGAGATGGATTTGGTGTGTTTGTCGTTGGAGGGTTTAGATGTGGTTCTGGGAATGAATTGGTTGTAGTTCAATCGGGTTCATATTGATTGTTATCATAAGTTAGTGAGATTTCTTTCTCTTGAAGAAGACGAGGACTCGAGTTTCTTATCTACCAAAGAGTTGACGAAACTTTTGGCGGACGAAGCTCAGTTGTTTGGGTTGTTTGCATCGTTGACCGTGGATAGTCAAGTTTCACTTGATGTGTTTCCTGTTGTGTGTGAGTTTCCTGAAGTGTTTCCTGAGGATATTTCGGACTTGCCGCCAGAAAGAGAGGTGGAGTTTTCTATAGATCTAGTTCCTGGTACTAGACCTGTATCGATGGCACCATATCGAATGTCGGCATCTGAGTTGGTTGAGTTAAAGAAGCAATTGAATGAATTGTTAGAAAAGAGGTTTGTAAGACCTAGTGTGTCGCCTTGGGGTGCTCCAGTTTTATTAGTGAAAAAGAAAGATGGAAGTATGCGATTGTGTATTGATTATCGCCAGTTGAATAAGGTGACAATTAAGAATAAGTATCCTCTTCCGAGAATTAATGATCTGATGGACCAGTTGGTAGGTGCATGTGTGTTTAGTAAGATTGATTTGAGGTCGGGGTATCATCAGATAAGGGTGAAAGAGGAAGATATTCAGAAGACAGCTTTTAGGACACGTTACGGTTATTATGAATATTCTGTGATGCCGTTCGGGGTTTCTAATGCGCCAGGTGTGTTTATGGAATACATGAATCGTATTTTCCACGAGAATTTGGATCATTTTGTTGTTGTGTTTATTGATGACATCTTGATTTATTCTAAGTCCCGTGAGGAACATGCGGAGCATTTGCGCATTATGTTGCAGGTTTTGAAGGAAAGGAAACTTTTTGCCAAGTTGTCCAAGTGTGAATTCTGGTTGTCAGAAGTGAGTTTTCTTGGTCATGTGATTTCAGGTAACGGTATTGCTGTGGATCCATCTAAAGTAGAAGCAGTTCTACAATTGGAGGCTCCGAGATCTGTTACTAAAATTAGAAGCTTTTTGGGTTTAACTGGGTATTATCGAAGGTTCATTGAAGGTTTTTCTAAGTTAGCACTTCCATTGACCCAGTTGACTTGTAAAGGTCAAGCGTTTGTTTGGGATATTCGGTGTGAGGAAATTTTTAATGAGCTGAAGAGAAGATTGACGACAGCTCCGATTTTAATTTTTCCGAATCCTACTGAACCGTTTGTGGTGTATTGTGATGTGTCTTTGATTGGTTTAGGTGGAGTGTTGATGCAAGAAGGTAAGGTTGTGGCTTATGCTTCGAGGTAATTGAGGATTCATGAGAAAAATTATCCTACTCATGATCTTGAATTAGCGGCTGTGGTTTTTGTGTTGAAAATTTGGAGGCATTATCTCTACGGTGCAAGATTCGAAGTCTTTAGTGATCATAAAAGTTTGAAATACTTGTTTGATCAGAAAGAGTTGAATATGAGGCAACGTAGATGGTTGGAATTTTTGAAGGACTACGATTTTAGCTTGAATTACCATCCTGGTAAAGCTAATGTGGTAGCCGATGCGTTGAGTCAGAAATCTTTGCATATGTCTGTTTTGATGGTTAAAGAGTGGGAACGTTTGGAAGCGTTTAGGGATTTGAGTTTGGTGTGTGAATTGACGTCTGACAGTGTGAGGCTTGGTATATTGAAGGTTACTAATGATTTTGTGTTGACCGTTAACGAGAAACAGAAATTGGATGTGAAATTTGTGGATTTGATGATGGTTGGGGATAAAAGTGAGAATGAGGACTTTAAAGTGGACGATAAAGGTGTTTTGAGGTTTCGAGGTAGAATTTGTATTCCTGATGATGCGGACTTGAAAAAGATGATTTTGGAGGAAGGACACCGGAGTAGTTTGAGTATACATCCGGGAGCGAATAAGATGTATCAGGATTTGAAGAAGATCTTTTGGTGGTCTGGGTTAAAGAGAGATATGGCACAGTTTGTGTATGCGTGTTTGACGTGTCAGAAGTCTAAGGTAGAACATCTGAGGCCTAGTGGTTTGTTGCAACCGTTGGATATTCCTGAGTGGAAATGGGATAACATTTCTATGGACTTTGTGACAGGGTTGCCGAACACTCAGCGGGGACATAATGCGATTTGGGTGGTTGTGGATAGGCTGACTAAATCGGCGCATTTCATTCCAATTGACATCAGTTTTTCTTTGGAGACGTTGACAGAGATTTATATCAGTGTGATTGTGAAGTTACATGGTGTCCCATTGAGCATTGTTTCAGATCGAGATCCGAGGTTTACTTCCAGATTTTGGGAAAGTTTGCAAAAGGCTTTAGGATCTAAGTTGAGATTGAGTTCTGCCTATCATCCTCAGACAGATGGACAGACCGAGAGAACTATTCAGTCGTTGGAAGACTTGTTGAGGGCTTGTGTTCTTGAGCAAGGTGGTGCTTGGGATAGTTATATTGCGTTGATTGAATTCACGTATAACAACAGTTTCCATTCGAGTATTGGAATGGCACCTTTTGAAGCGTTGTATGGACGAAGATGTCGAACACCGTTGTGTTGGCATGAATCTGGTGAGAGTTCGGTGGTTGGACCGGAATTAGTACAACAGACTACGGAAAAGGTGAAACTTATTCGTGAGAAAATGAAGGTTTCTCAGAGTAGGCAAAAGAGTTATCATGATCGAAGGAGGAAATATCTTGAGTTTCAAGAGGGCGATCATGTATTTTTGAGAGTTACACCGATGACGGGTGTTGGTCGTGCATTGAAGTCGAAGAACCTTACTTCTCGGTTTATTGGTCCTTACCAGATATCCGCGAGAGTGGGTGCTGTGGCTTATAGGGTGGCGTTGCCGCCGAGTCTTTCGAATTTGCATGATGTGTTTCATGTTTCACAGCTTCGGAAGTATGTTCCGGATCCATCGCATGTGATTCCGATGGATGAAGTGGAGGTAAGGGAGAACCTTACGGTTGAGGTGTTACCAGTGAGAATTTTGGATCGCGAGTTGAAGCGGTTAAGAGGCAAGGATATTGCGCTTGTGAAAGTAGCGTGGGGAGGCGCTGCTGAGGGCAATTTTACTTGGGAGTTGGAGAGTTGGATGCGGGAGTCGTATCCGGAGTTGTTCGTCTCAGGTAATATTTTCGAGGACGAAAATTTCTAAGTAGGGGAGAGTTGTAACGACCCAGTTTTAGTTATTTTTATTTAATCGAGTCGTTTTAATTATTTAATTATTTTATTTTTGACTTTTATTTGATAATATATTATTTTTCATCGTTATTGTGTTTTATCGCATTTTGGGAACGTTTGCGAGATATTTAAGTGTAGGGGTATTTTGGTCTTTTGCCGGGTTAGTTTTCTTAAAATAGAAAGAAAAGAGAGAAAAGTAGAAAGGAAAGAAAAATAGAGAGAAAAGAGAAGAAGAAAAAGGAGAAGAGAAAGAAAAGAAGAAAAAGAGGAAAAACTTGTGGATTTAGGAACCGATTCAACCGACTTTTCAAACGCGATTTAATCGGGTAAGGGTGCGAAACTCGATTATACTATGTTTGTGTATGATTATGTATGTTTGTGTGGAAGTTTTATTGGTTTTTTCAAATATAGGTCGAAATGAGATAAACGAGTAGAAATCGATGTTTTCACGGTCGGAAATCGATATAAACTGTATTGTATGATCACACTGTGGGTATGAACAATCGTTGATATTTGTTTTGCTGTTGGAATTGAGTTTGGGTGAAAAATAGGATTTTTGGGTTGGATTTTCGAAGAGGGATTTTTCTGAAAATCGCAGAGCCCGCTTAGCGCACTTCTGAAAAAAATGCAATCTCACGAGCCAGAGCGGAGTCCGCTCAGCGCGGTAGGAGCTCGCTCAGCGCGGTCTGGGACTTCAAAAATTTTATCTGTTTTCTAAATTCCGTAACTTTTGATCCGTAACTCGGATCGGGACGTTCTTCGTACCATTGGAAAGCTTATGAAATGTTCTTTCTTACAAAAATAGGTTTTGAGATTGTTGGCCGATTTAATTATGTCGAGAATTTGGAATAGTGTCGTTTTGTCGACTTTTGTCGTTTTAATTGTGTGAATTTGATGTGTATCATGCATTGTGTTGTTGATATGAATGTTGTATGACTTGTGTGCAGTGGTGTGATACATGTTGGGATGATGATTTGTGGCCTAAGGGCAAGAAAATGCTATGGTGGTATTTGATGGTATATGCATGATTATGGATGTGTATATGTGTGCATTTGAATATCATGAGTCATTGTATGCCAAGCATCATGATATGCATGTTGGTGATGTCGTGTGCCCTAGTGGGTGTGAGCGACGAAACGATTCCAGAGGGAATCCGCTATAACATCGTGTGCCTTATATAAAGAGGTGTGAGTGATGATTTTAGACGATCGCGTGCCTTATACAAAGAGGTGTGAGCGATCGGGTAGTGTGCCTTATACAAAGGGGTGTAAGCGATCCATAAACGTCGTGTGCCTTATACAAAGAGGTGTGAGCAACGGGGAACATCGTGTGCCCGATGGGGAGTTACATTAAGTAACAAGCGATGGTTCCAATAGTTCCTGAGTGAACTAATGTTGAGATTGACAGATGGATGGTACCGCATTGCATTGCATAGAGTCGTTGTGTCGGTCTCTGTGCATTTGCATAAATCATGAATGGATTGATTATGTGTGAGAATTGTGAATGGATGCATTATGTGTGGAAAATCATGAATGGATTGATTGTGTGTGGAATTGTGGATGAAATTGATGAGTTGAAATATGTATATATGTTGGTGATATTTGTATTGTGCATGGTTGATATATCTTGGTGTTGGATATATGAAATATACATTTGTGTTGTTTTGTGTACGAATTCTGGTATAAGTTGTGGTGAGAATATTTTATATGTGTATTTTTGTGTTATATATAATTGTATGCAATGATTGTGTTTCTCACCCTTCTGCTGTTTTAAATGCTCTATGAGACATTGCAGATTAGATGCTGGAGGTCTTTTTGTGAAGCTTAGGTCTTCATTCTTTTGTTGGTCGGCTCTGATATGTAGCACCGGGTAGTCGGGGAGATCGAGTGTGATTATCTGTATTATGTATACATGTATCTTTTGGATTGTACATGTATGATGTTGTATATGACAGACAAACTCTTTATGTGATATATATATATATATATATATATATATATATGAGATTCAGTACAGATTTTCCGCTTTTATTCTGTACCTGAATTATGGGTGTTAGGAACTAAGTTTCTTTGTTATGTGCTACCTGAATTGTTGCATATCTTTATGAGCAGGTTTATGTGTATTTGTTTCAATTGATGCGATCCCTCGGTCTATGCCGTGAATGTTTTAAATATACTCTGATGAAATTTTGAATTTTTGTTATCGCTTTACTTGTTGGGGGTATAGATTAGGGGTGTTACACTTGGTTCCCTCTGAGCAGGAGAAATGCAACAGCACGTGGCATATCCTCAGTGTACCCGTCGACACTCCCCCAACCAGTAATCTTGGGAAAGTGCTGTAATATCCACGCATGAAATGGAAAACATAACATCGGTGTCAAACATTATAATGAGTATAGACAGAAAAAAAATGAAAAAATGACTTAGAATATTAGATTGTTACCACGTATAGCGTACAACTGCCTGCCACAGTCTTGGCTGCCCAACGACAACCATCTGAGAGCCTGGAATAGGTGTATGCCAGCGCAGCCGTCCCCTAGTTGTACCGATAGATCTTTGTGGGATCCAAAAGGTACCTGAGGTAAACGACATCAACATAAATGGCGCTGGTGTCCACAAACACCTGCGTGCCAAGCAAAAACAGGTAGTAGCATCGCAGGGCATGCTGCCTGTGGATCGCTACCTCAGCTGGATCACCTGCTGCCTGTCTTGCCTCTGCAAGCGCCACACTAAATCAGCATGTTAGAAAGGAGAACCGGACGTGTGCGCCTCTCAATTGCGTCACCTCCACAAGTGCCTCCTTTGGGGTATCCCCAAGCTCCTCAATCATCACATCCATCGCGTCCCCCTTCGACATCCTACCGTGACGGAGAAGGGTACCCGTGATCGGTAGATATAAAAGGCACGAGATGTCGTCGAGTGTGATCGTGATCTCGCCGTACGGTAGATGGAATGAGGATATCTCAGGGTGCCATCTCTCAACAAAGGCCATCAGCATACCGTACATGATCTGGGGATACCCAATCCTAGACAGGCCTCCAAGACCAGAGGTAGCAAGTGCATACGTGAACTACTCATCCCCTGGCAGCGCCACAAGCATGTCCATAACCTTGCCACCATGGTTATAGAGCTTATGTGAATCATTCTCCTGAAAATTTCCAAATAAAACCATGTTACAAATGAACATATTTTCAACGAATACAATTCTATAAATAAACCGAGAAAGGTTACCTGTCCTAGCCAGACATATCTGGCAGTATGCTCAGAGTACCCCACGAGTAGGGACATATCAGACGGTACCCCGGGGTAACCGTCCAGCTTATCGAAATCGTCATCGGCATCACCACCCTCATGTGCTGGGTGATCACCCTCAGGAACAGGAACTGGAACAGGGGATGGAGCTGGAGTCTCCCGACGACGCCTGCGTGCGGGCTGAGAACCTGATGAACCAACAGTAGTGTAGCGAGCGATTTTGGATGCGGTTCTTAAGCGCTGGTCGCTCTCTGCGGTTTGAGCTTTGACTACAGGTCGATTCATTTTTTATCCTATTGTGAGCTGAATAAGGAAGGGAAATAGATGTCTCCAATTAACCCTGCTTGCATACTGAGTTTAAACAGCGGTCTGTTAGGTTACGGATGCTATCAATGTGGGGGGCCTTTGTACTGGTTATTTGTATTTTCGCCAATACTGTTTTCTTTCATTTTTACCTGGGAAAAAGGTTTCTGGCGGGGAACAAGGATTAGGATGTTAGGACTGATGCTTTTGAAATACTGCTTTTGATTGATAGAGATATGGGATTTGGGTTTTTTGTTGATTGCGCTCGCTAAGATCTTTTCTTTCGATCTTATGCCTACATATTCCCGTTTACCGAAACAGGGAAATCAGAGCGTTCGTAGTTCCTCCTATTCTATGGGAGGAAATTGGTTTTTGGTGTCTTGTTCAAAGCCCAAGACGTGAAGCGAAAGGTGGTTTGTATCTTGTTCAAAGCCCAAGATGTGAAGCTGAAAGGTCTATTTATGTCTTGTTCAAAGCCCAAGACGTGAAGCTGAAAGACCTCGACTTTAGAGAGAATTTGTCATCTCTAAAGAGGAGAGAAGAAGAATTACTTTAACTGGGATACGCGGATCCGAGCAATGCCATAATTTCCGAAGAAAGGGTTTTAACCTGAAGGAGAAGACTTTAACTCAGTGTAGAGAAATGTCATCTTTCCTTAGGAATTTCTCATGCTAAAAGAGGGACAGTGGCGTGGATATAGATGATCCAGAGGCTTGCCACTTACAGCGATTAGATGAAGGGGAAGGAGTTGTTGATGTTTGTATACTGTGAACGAGGCACAACTTTGATGCTAAAAGGTTAATTGGATCAACCAGTGGTTTTCTTATACAAAGCCTAAGAGGAGGCAATTTTGTGTCCCGTACAAAGCCCGAGAGAGAGGCTAAAAGATTTTGACCCGACGATGGAGTCTTTTGGTATCTCGTATAAAGCCCGGGATGGAGGCTATTTGACTCAACAAGGGAGTTTTTTTTGTATCTCGTATAAAGCCCGAGATGGAGGCGATTGTTTGTTTGGATCAATGAGAACCTTTTTGTATCTCGTACAAAGCCCGAGATGGAGGCGAAAGGGGGATTGACTCAACGAGGGAGTCTCTTATGTGTCTCGTACAAAGCCCGAGAGAGAGGCTAAACGTTGTTTGACTCTGCTGGGGAGAATCATTTGTACAAAGCCCAAGAGAAGGCTAAGGTTATTGTGTCAGTTAAGTGACAGGTCCAGTATACTAATTTTGAAAGAGAAAATCAGTTCTTATATGAGCATCACTGTACTCATGGGTTAGATCTGAGGATCGGGGTTGTTTCCTTTTCTTTGGGGAAACTGGAAGTCCAAAGGGTATTGAGACTGTCCGAGTCTGCGGGTTTCTTTCCTATTTAACGAAGGGGTCACTTGAGAATGTCTTTGAGACTCAAGGAAGATTAGACTGTCCATGTCTAGAGTTTTATCTTTCGTACTATGCTTTGAGAAACAGTAGTAGACTCTATGAAAGGACTGTTCTATGAGGATGACTAGGTTCTGTTCCTATACCTCTAGGAGGTCGTCGAGACAATTTGTACGAAGCCCAAGAGGAGGCTGGAAACTTTTAAGAAGCCGACGGGTCCTTGTACGAAGCCCAAGAGGAGGCTATCATTCCCGGAGGAAGAGATCATTATACGAAGCCTAAGAGGAGGCTGCGAATACTTCTAAGAAGCCGTAGTGTCCTTGAATAATGCCCAAGAGGAGGCCGATGCTTTTAAGAAGCCCGTGGGTCTATCACCTCCTTTCCACTAGGAGAGATAACTCTTTTAAAGATAAAAACCACTGGTAAACATGCGAGGTTTACTATCCAGCGACTTTTAGCTTTTAAAGAGGGTTCCTTAGTTAAGGTCCAAGATTATGACCGTAGTGGGTACCCAAACCCCGAGACATTCAAGGCAAGCTATCCACAAGGAATAGATCAAGTCAGGAAAGTTCGAGAATTTGGAAGAAACTCAATGATGCCATTCACGGAGAATACATTCATCTTGGGGAGTAGAGCTTCTTGACGATTCCTAAGGAGGATAGCCGAAGAGAAGACTGTATCTGGTGCTCCTATTGGGGATCTAGGCGTTTATTTCTACGAATAAATGAAACGGCGTCACCTAGTTCTAGACGTAGTAGCCGGGGAAACTCAAAATATCTATACTATTAGTACACAGTAGATATGAGTTTATGAAAGGAGACTTACAGTGAGCAACCCCACAATACAGTTTATAATATGAAAGCAGTAAACGAAAGCGATAACCACTTACTCGGTTGGAGTGCTTCCATGCTGTTTGGTTAGTTGTTCAACAAAGAAAGATTAAAAACAACAGTATATTCAAAATCAAAGGAGAAAGTGCTTTGAAAAAGAAAGATTTGGGGCTTACAGCTCAAGGAGAGGCCCAGGGTTTTATCAGTGAGCGCACTGTTTGACTTTGTACAGCGGGACTTATACAAGTGACTGGGGCCCAAAAAGGTTTTCTGTATAAAGGGATGGGTCTTACACTCTCTCAAGAGGCCCAAAAAGGTTTGAAGAAAAAAGAGTGGGGCTTATAACACGAGGGTAGGCCCAAATGATTTTTCGTTTAAAAATGGCGATCACGCCGAGGTTTTCTTTTAACGCAGAGGGACTTATACAATAAGTGAGGCCCAAAATGTTTTGGTTAAAAGGGGGTTGGGTCTTACACTCTAATAGAGGCCAAAGTGTTTTGAATGGGTCTTATAGCTCAAGGAGAGGCCCAGATGATTTTTATTTTTAAACGGGCGACGATCGTGCCGTTTACTTGTACAGAGGGACTTATACAATGAGTGAGGCCCAAAAAGTTTTTGTACAAGGGGGGATGGGTCTTACACTTTCTCAAGAGGCCCAAAAAGGTTTGAAAATGATTTATGAGGGTTGAATTAATCCAAAACCCTAATTTGTTTTCCAAATGTATTTAATTGAATAAAAATTCAATTAAAATGATCAAAAATTGTTTAACACATGGAAAACAAATTTTGATCTTGGATTAATGCTTCAAAAATTAAGTATTGACCTACAAAATAATTAGAAAGCATTAAAAGTTGCAAAATCAATGTAGAAAAAATATTTAAAATGCCAAAAACAATCAAAATATTAATTCTTTACAAAAATATCAATTATATGAAATAAATAATATTTTTGGGATTTTTTGTGAAAATAAAATATTTTAACATTTTTGTGAATTATTAAAAAAAGAATCAACTCAAAATCATTAAAACTCAGAGAGAAATTAATTTTTGAATCAATTAAACAAAATCACAAAATTCAAATATTTGAATATATGAAAATGGCGCCAAGAACAGCTGAAGAACACGCGCGTGTTCTTGGTTTCTCAGATTTGTATTTTCCATCCAATCTCACTGAATACGTAATCATATCATGCAATCCACATATCATTATGCTCGTCTCAACCTCACGATCATGTCTATAACACTTAATTTCATTTAAATTAAACATACAACAAGAAATCACGAAGAGACCTCAAGAACCCTAATTTCTGCATGAAGGCTAGGATTTTTGATACACGATTCAAACAATGCAATTAATTGAGGGAAAACATTCCATGCATGATTATGAACATATGGCCAAATTATTGTGCGAGGAAATATGCATAGATTGAGAGATGACCAAGTATGTGCTTACCTCTAGGCCTTGACAGCAAGTTCAAAGTGATTTTTGATTTGGAGGTGTCACAGATGAGTTGTAATGATCTGAACAGCTTCCCTACACCCTATGGATTGTGTTTGGATGGTTGGACTTGATTGAAATTGGCTGGATCATTTTGTGGTACCTCAGCTGCACTTTGGTTAAAACCTTGAGCAGCCAGCTGGTGATTTTGTGAAATTGATGTTTCAGAAGTAATCTAAGTGTTTGATAAGCTCATATGTGATGTATGTAAGGTGTGTGAGTGATTGGTTTGATTGGAATTGCTCTCAAACTCAAAACCCGATAGCTACCTTGCTAAGAAAGGCATTTTTGCCAAGAGAAAGAGATTTTGAGGAAAGCATCTGTTAGATGGCTTTGGTGTACTCAAACTGACCACAATTGAGCTCTATTTATAGTAGAGCAAGTTTGTTTTGTAAGGAATAGTGCATGGCAGCTGGTAAGTAGGTTTGTCCAATGTTGGCAAATGAAAATCCAAGTCTCCTCTAGCCATTGACTAGAGGTTAGGGCACAGAGCTTTGGTTCCCTTGGTCTTGGATAAGTCTTGACTGATTTCAGATGAGAATGGCTCAGTCCATGCCACCTTGATGGTTCCATTGAATGCCTCATTTCAAATTTGAAGTCTTGTCCCTATTTTGGCCATTCTAGGTTCAACATGCTATTTCTTGTTCCATGGACTTTGGAGGCTTGGCTCAGTGATTGTCCCCTTTAGATTCAATCCTCTGAGGTGTCCAAGTGGATAGGAGCAATTGAATTTGGCTGATTTTGGCAAATCGACCAAAGTTGCAAATTCTGCCTTGCCTTGACAGATTTCAGCAAGGCAACTTGGCAATGTTGTATCTCATGGTGTAGGTTGAATTTGGCAATGTTCTTGGCCATTTTGGAAAGCTCTTACATGATACAACAACTGTTTGAACAAGTTTGGTTTTGATCTCTTTTGATTCCAAGTGAAAAATCCCCCTACATTTGGTAAAAAGTGAGGCAGAATCTGACTTAGTGAAAATTTCACTAAGTGTTGGAAAAAGTGACATTTTCACTTTTCAGCCACTTTGATCACTCCATAACTCAAAATCCTTAACGAATTGGAATGACTTGTAGTTGAAGTTTTTGTAGGTCATAATGAGGGCTACAAATCCATCTTTGGATGAGAAAAAATGGCCTTGTGGTTTAGGAGTTATGGTCCTCCAAAGTTGGTACCTTTGCCACTTTATTTTTAACTTAGAAAAATTTCTAAGTTTTATGGTAACCCCTTTTACAAGTTATCTCACTTTTCTTGATTTTTCTTGATGAATGATGATTCAAATCATACATTAACATCATTTTAGGGTTAAAAATCCATTTTGGTGAAAAATCTCAAAAAGTCAAAGTTGACTTTTGTGCACAGTTGACTTTTTATCAGATGAATTCCAAACTGTGCAATTCTTCAGGAAATCATGTCCTTGACCTAAATCAAACTTGATGGACATGTTCCATGGGTGTCATAGGGTATATTCAATCATGTATTAGGGTTTGGGAGCATGTCCAGGTCAAAAGTCAAAGTTACAGTTGACTTTTCCCTTAAAACCCTAATTGTGGTGCAGATGAAATTGAGACTTGTTGCTCAAACTTCTTGGATTAATCCATTGTCCCAAATGGATAAATATGGTATATTAGAGACCCTCAAATCATCTCTTGAGGTCTTGGCTCATGGTTTGTCCCAAAAGTCAACTTAGGGGTGAATTAGGTCAAGAAACCCTAATTCCTGATTTTTGATTAATGCATCCCCTGAGGCAAAATTGACTTGATGCATGGGTTCATGAGGTTCCATGAAGTATATTAGGTTATGTTTTGGATCATTGCCTTGTGCCCAGATGAAAATTTCCATCTGGAGGCCCTGGTCGACCAAAACCCTAATTTGGTGACACTGTCGATCTTGAGACTTGATCCACCTAGAAGGGAGCAGCCTTGTGCTTAATCCTTGAAGTGGGAGTCCTTTTTGATCCATTGGATATTTAAGAGATTAGACAAGTTGAAGATCATGTCATTTCTTGATTGATCCTTTATCTAAGCACTCAGAGAGGGCTAGAAACCCTAATTTTGATTGTAGTGGATGCTCACCCATCTTTGGGGAGACTAATGAAGCATAAAGGTACATCCATATTGTGATGATGATTTTCACAATGATGGGAAATCTAAGTGGTCAAAATTTGGGGTATTACAAGTAGAAGCCCGATGTAACACCCCAAATCCCATCGCGAATACATAATACATAAATAAAATCAGAGTAACTAAAAATTTATTTTTCCGACAGGAAACAGGGATGTCACACTTAAATGAACAAAATACAATCCCTGCTCATAAATTTGATACATAACACAAAGAGAAACTTTTCCTTACAAAAGGATGGTCAATTATGGAATAAAGCGGAAGGATCCATAACCGACTTGTTTTACAAATAAATGGTTTTAGAACATCAAAATATAAATACAAAATAATATTTAATATATTCAACAAAAATATACATATAATAAACGTTCCCCAACTCCCGTGCTACGTATCAGAGCAGACACCAAGACCGACAACGAAACGGAGGACTAATCTTCACAAAATCCTCCACGCCTCTAAAGCTGACAATCTGCACTATGCCATAAAAAGCATATTCCAGCAGAAGGGTGAGAAATAACAACTATAACAAGATTGCATAATAATATGCCACAACACAGATAATTCACATATGTAATATTTCTCACCGCATACATCACATACTAACACATATAGCATGGCACCAATACATAATATATCACACATAATAAATCGAATCATGATTTTCCACACATAACACATCCCTTCACAATTCACACCACAATTCATCCCAACTCACTCATATACATCACAATGTATATATCTATACGAAACCAAGCATATAATCATGCATATTCCATTAATTCCATACTTCCACAAAGCATACTTTTCCATAATCATTCATCAATGCAAATATACAAAAGATGATCAATGCATACCATAGAGATCGACCAACGACTCTATATAGATGCAAATGCGGTACCGACTCAATTGGTGATACATTAGTCCCCCAGGAACTCTTGGAATCATCGCTCGTTACATAGAGTAACTCCCCGTCGGGCCTACGATGTTCCCCGTCGCTATAAACCACTATTTCAGGGCGAACGACGTTTATGGATTGCTTTCTACCACTATTTCAGGGCGCACAATCCGATTGCTTTCTACCAGTATTTCATGGCGCACAATCGTCTATAACCACCGCTTTCAGTCCTCAGGCAACGCCTCATATCTTCGAGGCACACGGTGTTATAGAAAATTCCCTCTGGAATCATTCCGTCACTCAGGACGTCACAACAATGCATATCATGATGCTTGGCATACAAATTACTCATGACATTCACATTGCACCCACATACACATCCATAATCATGCATAAATCAACAATTACCACGTATCGCATTTTCTTGCCGTAAGGCCACAAATCATCATCACAACAATATCACGTGCATATTCATTTCACAACATGTCACCACATGCATTTTCATTACAAACCACAAACCACAACAATTATGCAATCACAATCACTTCCACAAGGAATTCACATATCAAATGCTACTCACAACACATCATTATCGCACATTGAAATCAAAACCCAAAACACACATTTATTCCTCCATAACACCACAAACCATCATCACCAATACTTATCATATATATTCACATCAACACAATTATTGTCATAAAGCCACAAACCATCAACAAAGTATTCCACAACAACCAATTATCATCAAAGAATCATCACACAAGTCATACAATCACTTACCAAAGCATAACCCACAATATTGAAAAATAACACCAAAGTCCATAATTCGTTTTCTCGGAAAAGTCGGCCAAAAATAATATTTTTCATCATCACTAAAAAGTACTCCTAAAGACCTTCGATTCGATATAAAGAACTCTTAAATCCGATAAACGACGAATAAGTTACGAATATTTCCAAATAACGCAAAACATAAACCGGACGCCCGACACTACGAAACGGTTCGTAAAAACTGTACCGATTGGGAAGGATTCAGACCTCAAAACTATTTTTCCTAGAAAAAACATCTCGTTAGCTTCCCAACGCTTCGAACGGGGATCAAAACCGACTTACGGTTCGAGAGATATGAATTTCCGAAAATCGCACGAAACCAGAATTTTCACACTAGCAGTCGTGTCCGTACGACTGCGTGAAAATACACCAGTTCTGGTTCAGCAGTGATTCTTGGGGCGTTTTCGCCCGAAACCCGACCGATTCAATTATTTTCTTCAAACAAAATACATGATAATCCTCCATAAATGTATACGGACGTATTAGAATAAAAAATTACGCGATTCCGCGACTTTTGAAAAACACTATTCCGGAACCTAAAAACGCCAAATTTTCAAATATCAACCGATTTTAACGAAACGAGTTTCTATAACGTCGGCCTCACTTCACTCGACTAAACTACGCAATTTATTTCGAAATTCATCCGTGAAAACATCGATTTCTATCGATTTCCTACAATTCGACCTAAACGGAAAACTATAAGAAAATATCCAAAACAATCAAGAAAGCATACACATATACATACACAAGCAAGATATAATTGAAACTTCTCACCCTTACCCGATTAATCGCGATTGAAACGGACGAATACTCGATTTTCCTCTTTTTCTCTTTTCTCCCCTCTTCCTCTTCTTTCCTTCTCTTTCTCTTCTTTCTTCTTTTCCTTTTCTTTTCTTTTCTCTTTTTCTATCTTTCTATTCTATTTAAACAAAATATCTACCCAAATGACCAAAATACCCCTCATCTCAAATATCTCGCCAACGCTCTCAAAACGCGACAAAAGATTACAACATTGAAAAATAACATTTTGTCAAATAAAAGTCAATAATAAAATAATATAATAATAAAATAATCAACTAAACTCGATTAAATAAAACTGACCAAAACTGGGGCGTTACAATTCTCCCCCACTTAGACATTTTCGTCCTCGAAAATCTACTGAGACGAACAACTCCGGACACGACTCTCGCATCCGACAAACAAACCAACATGCCATCAAAAGGCACACCACGAATAACACAACAGATAAACACCTTGCTAACCGTAATTACAACAACACGATACGACGACAACAACAACGACAAGATGCAAAGCCCATACAATGCACTTGACGACCAACTCACAACTCAAGGAAAACCACGATACCAACACACAGGTTCACTCTAGAACCGAAACACAACAAGATCGTTACCCTACTCTAGGTAACACTCCCCTAATTCCCCACACAGGAATTAGCTACACACACTCGAACCATCACCATGGAAACGAGGCAATAACACAAACAAGAACACAAGTTCCACGACACAACATCGATTAAACAACCTCCACACAACCATAATACCAACATCCTTGTCACACAACCTTATTACAACCATGCTACGATTCACCAATCGAACATATAACCAAAACATCCATTTACATAACAGCCCATGAATAACATTTAAACCTTTCACTTATCACTTCCATTTTGAAAAGTTCAATGGTCTCATCAGTCCTACATATTCCCAATGTTCAACCTAAGAAATCTTACAAGTCACACACTTATATATGAAATGTGCCACATCACGCTTTCGATGCGCACTCTGATTACTCGTAACCATCAAAACTACCAATCTCACGACCAAAGTCTAACTCTTCCTCATATTCTCCAAAAATCACTGTTCACTTTTAATATATCCAACTTCACACTCTACGGTGTTATCTCACGCACCAGACACAAGTCTCTAAACTGCTCAAATAATTCTAATTCTCGGACCATCAAAACAGACATACACTAAAACTTTCGACTTAACTCATCCGGCACAACCTCGGCTTTTCCCAAAGAATAATCCAAGCCAAATTCATAACTCATCACAAATTCTAGCCATCCTCATTGTCTCATACTCTATTCCTTCAAACCAACCAAGTACTCTAAACTCTTGTGGTTACCCAACACTTCGAGTCAAGAACCATAAAAATAATACCTCCAAATTTTCCAACACAATACAACCGCAACCAATTCCAAATCCTGAATAGTATAGATCCTTTTATGAATCCTCAATTGTCGTAAAGCATAAGCCACGACTTTACTCCCTTGCATTAACACACTGACTAAACTCATCAAAGACACATCACAATACCTCACAAACGATTTATTAGGATCACACAGAATCAAAACTGAAGCCGTATACCATTTCTACTTCAACTCACCCAAAACTAACTCACAACGAACATCCAAAACAAACGACTCATCCTTTGCAAGCCAACTGAAATAACAGAAGTACAAACTTAGTAAAGTCTTCCATACCCTACCGTAACAACCAACTGAGCCCAAAAGTTTCTAATCTCCTTAACCGACTTCGGAACCTCTCATTGTAGAACTGCATCTACTTCCGATGAATCCACAACAAATATCATCCTCAGAAATAACATATCCAAGAAAACTAACCTTTTCAACCAAAATTCTCACTCGGATAGCTTAGCATAAAACTTCGCCTCTTTTCAATACTTGTGATTCAAATCTCAAACACTCTATATGTTCTTCCTCTGGGTTTATAACAGATCCGAATATCCTCAATCAAAACCAATACGAACTTATCCAAATAAATATGAAAGATACGATTCCTCTACTCCACAAACATTACAGACGCATTACTATCACCGAACAACATCACTGCACATTGTAATGTCCAACCAAACTCCAAAAGATAAAAATTCTTAAAGCTCTTGCAAAACTTTCCACTGGGAAACTGGTTACTCACACACAAGCTTAACCGAGTAATTAACAGCCTAATCCGATGGTAACAACACAAACAAGTCACATCAAATCGATCAAAGCCTTCACTCACACAATTCAATATCCTTATCAAACGTTCCAAACAATTGCAATTCCACTCAAACTCAACCAAACCATTCCAGTTATCTGTTCATGAAAGTGGTCACTTATTCTCAATCGTTACCTTATTCCACTATTAGCAATCCATACATACTTTCTTCGCTTAACAGTCCAAATTCCATAAATTCCAACATGTAGCAATAACTAACCAACAATAACTCTTAAATATTACATCCACACTTAGGGGTTCTCTCAACATTTCCCATTAT
Organism: Lathyrus tuberosus; assembly: GCA_022829125.1. NCBI lineage: Eukaryota > Viridiplantae > Streptophyta > Magnoliopsida > Fabales > Fabaceae > Lathyrus > Lathyrus tuberosus. The sequence continues at coordinate 11,351,395 of JALAZF010000011.1, read as the reverse complement.
TTCTCTAAAACTCCAAAGACTCCAAACCTCACTAGAACTCTAAGTTTTACTTTTCATAGTCTCAATACCAATACCATCATCTCCATCATACTTGTTATTCCATTCAATCATCAGTTCCTTGTATTACTATCAATACTGGGGCTCTCTAAGACAACACACTTGGTTTCACAAATCCCTTTTTCCAGCAAATCCTTCAACTGCTCTTTCAATCTGAGTTTCGCTTCCTAAAAGTTCTTCTACTTATTTAGCATATCCAAACCTTAAATCCTTACCTTCGTCAAATTTGAGTTCACACTTTACTCTCTGAGAACAACCATTAACGATACCCAATCGTTCTCTCCCAATGACTTCCCAACTGGACCAACATATCAAAATCTCTAATCCATTTCACACACTATCAAAGCCGGAAAGACACGCCTATTCCATCCAACATAATTTCCGTCTGCTATCAACAAGAGATTAAGGGTGATCAGTTCCTCAATTTGTCAATAGACAGCCGACAATCACGATGGGGCATAAACCGTCTTTACCAAACTATAATAACATTTCTTACATCCTGTACACAAAACTACCTAAGGCACAAATCCTTAGTTGACATAAACCTTACCTCCGCATCCCCTTCGGAACTGAGAACAACATTGTCCGAACAACACTTACAATCTTGCAATTCACAATACACTGAGCCAACGCTCCACACCTGAAGCAACATGGAGAAGTACCAACTTCTCCCCCACTTATCTCAAACTCAATCCTGAAAACAAAGGATTAGAAAACCCAGAAAGTACTGACAGTGTTCCACACACCTATCACGTACTAAGAGATAAACAACAACGACAGTATTCAACTGTCACACCAACTGACTCAATAGCTTGGCCGGACGGACCGACCTGCTCTGATACCACTAATGTAACACCCCAAATCCCATCGCGAATACATAATACATAAATAAAATCAGAGTAACTAAAAATTTATTTTTCCGACAGGAAACAGGGATGTCACACTTAAATGAACAAAATACAATCCCTGCTCATAAATTTGATACATAACACAAAGAGAAACTTTTCCTTACAAAAGGATGGTCAATTATGGAATAAAGCGGAAGGATCCATAACCGACTTGTTTTACAAATAAATGGTTTTAGAACATCAAAATATAAATACAAAATAATATTTAATATATTCAACAAAAATATACATATAATAAACGTTCCCCGACTCCCGTGCTACGTATCAGAGCAGACACCAAGACCGACAACGAAACGGAGGACTAATCTTCACAAAATCCTCCACGCCTCTAAAGCTGACAATCTGCACTATGCCATAAAAAGCATATTCCAGCAGAAGGGTGAGAAATAACAACTATAACAAGATTGCATAATAATATGCCACAACACAGATAATTCACATATGTAATATTTCTCACCGCATACATCACATACTAACACATATAGCATGGCACCAATACATAATATATCACACATAATAAATCGAATCATGATTTTCCACACATAACACATCCCTTCACAATTCACACCACAATTCATCCCAACTCACTCATATACATCACAATGTATATATCTATACGAAACCAAGCATATAATCATGCATATTCCATTAATTCCATACTTCCACAAAGCATACTTTTCCATAATCATTCATCAATGCAAATATACAAAAGATGATCAATGCATACCATAGAGATCGACCAACGACTCTATATAGATGCAAATGCGGGTACCGACTCAATTGGTGATACATTAGTCCCCCAGGAACTCTTGGAATCATCGCTCGTTACATAGAGTAACTCCCCGTCGGGCCTACGATGTTCCCCGTCGCTATAAACCACTATTTCAGGGCGAACGACGTTTATGGATTGCTTTCTACCACTATTTCAGGGCGCACAATCCGATTGCTTTCTACCAGTATTTCATGGCGCACAATCGTCTATAACCACCGCTTTCAGTCCTCAGGCAACGCCTCATATCTTCGAGGCACACGGTGTTATAGAAAATTCCCTCTGGAATCATTCCGTCACTCAGGACGTCACAACAATGCATATCATGATGCTTGGCATACAAATTACTCATGACATTCACATTGCACCCACATACACATCCATAATCATGCATAAATCAACAATTACCACGTATCGCATTTTCTTGCCGTAAGGCCACAAATCATCATCACAACAATATCACGTGCATATTCATTTCACAACATGTCACCACATGCATTTTCATTACAAACCACAAACCACAACAATTATGCAATCACAATCACTTCCACAAGGAATTCACATATCAAATGCTACTCACAACACATCATTATCGCACATTGAAATCAAAACCCAAAACACACATTTATTCCTCCATAACACCACAAACCATCATCACCAATACTTATCATATATATTCACATCAACACAATTATTGTCATAAAGCCACAAACCATCAACAAAGTATTCCACAACAACCAATTATCATCAAAGAATCATCACACAAGTCATACAATCACTTACCAAAGCATAACCCACAATATTGAAAAATAACACCAAAGTCCATAATTCGTTTTCTCGGAAAAGTCGGCCAAAAATAATATTTTTCATCATCACTAAAAAGTACTCCTAAAGACCTTCGATTCGATATAAAGAACTCTTAAATCCGATAAACGACGAATAAGTTACGAATATTTCCAAATAACGCAAAACATAAACCGGACGCCCGACACTACGAAACGGTTCGTAAAAACTGTACCGATTGGGAAGGATTCAGACCTCAAAACTATTTTTCCTAGAAAAAACATCTCGTTAGCTTCCCAACGCTTCGAACGGGGATCAAAACCGACTTACGGTTCGAGAGATATGAATTTCCGAAAATCGCACGAAACCAGAATTTTCACACTAGCAGTCGTGTCCGTACGACTGCGTGAAAATACACCAGTTCTGGTTCAGCAGTGATTCTTGGGGCGTTTTCGCCCGAAACCCGACCGATTCAATTATTTTCTTCAAACAAAATACATGATAATCCTCCATAAATGTATACGGACGTATTAGAATAAAAAATTACGCGATTCCGCGACTTTTGAAAAACACTATTCCGGAACCTAAAAACGCCAAATTTTCAAATATCAACCGATTTTAACGAAACGAGTTTCTATAACGTCGGCCTCACTTCACTCGACTAAACTACGCAATTTATTTCGAAATTCATCCGTGAAAACATCGATTTCTATCGATTTCCTACAATTCGACCTAAACGGAAAACTATAAGAAAATATCCAAAACAATCAAGAAAGCATACACATATACATACACAAGCAAGATATAATTGAAACTTCTCACCCTTACCCGATTAATCGCGATTGAAACGGACGAATACTCGATTTTCCTCTTTTTCTCTTTTCTCCCCTCTTCCTCTTCTTTCCTTCTCTTTCTCTTCTTTCTTCTTTTCCTTTTCTTTTCTTTTCTCTTTTTCTATCTTTCTATTCTATTTAAACAAAATATCTACCCAAATGACCAAAATACCCCTCATCTCAAATATCTCGCCAACGCTCTCAAAACGCGACAAAAGATTACAACATTGAAAAATAACATTTTGTCAAATAAAAGTCAATAATAAAATAATATAATAATAAAATAATCAACTAAACTCGATTAAATAAAACTGACCAAAACTGGGGCGTTACATCTGACACGGATGCAGAGAATAATACAATTTTACAAATTCTAAAAGCCCAACAGTGGATTGGCAAAAGTCCGTCTTCGGGTGGCAAAAGTCCAACAGTGGATTGGCAAAAGTCCATCTTCGGGTGGCAAAGCAGCTAAAAGTCCAACAGTGGATTGGCAAAAGTCCGTCTTCGGGTGGCAAAAGTCCAACAGTGGATTGGCAAAAGTCCGTCTTCGGGTGGCAAAAGTCCAACAGTGGATTGGCAAAAGTCCGTCTTCGGGTGGCAAAAGTCCAACAGTGGATTGGCAGAAGTCCATCTTCGGGTGGCACGAAGCTGCAAAGTCCACCAGTAGCGTGGCAAGCCAGTAGTCGTTTGGCGTCGTTTAAAAGACATTATTAAAGTCCACCAGCAGTGTGGCAAGCCAGTAGTCGTCTGGCGTCGTTCAAAAGACGTTATCAAAGTCCACCAGTAGTGTGGCAGGCCAGTAGTCGTCTGGAGTTGCATAAAAGACATTATTAAAGTCCACCAGCAGTGTGGCAAGCCAGTAGTCGTCTGGCGTCGTTCAAAAGACATTATTAAAGTCCACCAGTAGTGTGGCAAGCCAGTAGTCGTCTGGCGTCGTTTAAAAGACATTATTAAAGTCCACCAGCAGTGTGGCAAGCCAGTAGTCGTCTGGCGTCGTTCAAAAGACGTTATCAAAGTTCACCAGTAGTGTGGCAGGCCAGTAGTCGTCTGGAGTTGCATAAAAGACATTATTAAAGTCCACCAGCAGTGTGGCAAGCCAGTAGTCGTCTGGCGTCGTTCAAAAGACAGATCTCTCCGACGTTTCATCGAAGATTCAATCCAGCAATCTCGTTGGGTTTATATCCCTTTTGTTCTTCATCATCCAGAGCAAATTTTTGGTTATATTTGGTATTCAATCACTATATACCTTGAAAGTCCGAAAGCAATTGCTTTCAGGCATTCAGGTCTACAGCGCTTGAATAGGGGCAGCTGTAATACCCCAAAATTTGCTCTCCCTCTTTGTCATCATAGCATGGCATTATCATTTATCATATCATATCCACCTCATTAACATTGCATTGCATTTAACATAGAAAAATGAAGCATGGCATCCTCCTTACCATCAGGGCATGTGATCAGGTGGGGGATGGACAATCAAGAGATCATTCAAAGCACAAAAAGGTCAGTCAAGTTGCCTCAAGGCAAGCCAAGAAGCCTTTCATGTCTCATACTATCTCAATTGATCATCCACAACCTCAAGGATAAGAGATACAATAGGAGATTGAGGCATTACATCCTACACTATGCAAGAAGTCCAAAAATTGAAGGAAAATCCTCAAAAGAGATAGCTCATTGATTCAAAATCATCCTCAAGTGGCATTTCTCATCATCCTTTAAGAGGATACACAACATACTCTGAGGAATTTGGATTTGAAGACTGCACATTTTTCTCCTAGGAGGTGGGCACCAAAACTAGGGTTTCCCATTAAATCAGGGAATCTTTGATTTTTTGGACAAAACTTGATGTCATGGTATTCTACATGTTCTTAAGTGTATGTGTATGGAGAATTGCCCCTCAATTGGTTTTGGAGGTGTTTCAATTGGAAGAAAGATCAAAAATCAGGAAATTTGGGGCCAAGTCAAATAATCAGGGGAAAAAGTCAACTCTTGACTTTTTGAGCCCAAAATCATGAAATTCATGTTACATATGTCCAATGTACAAAATTTGATCAAGAAACTCCAAAGGAATCATGAAAAAATCAAGATGTGGAAAGTTGCCATTTTTGGATGAGGTAGGGTTACTAAAAATAGCAAGTTTTGGCCATTTTGCATCAGAATTTGAACCAAGGCCATTCAAATTTGGAGCACCAAATGAAAATTCCACTCTGCTTCAATGAAAGGCCTTGCTTTAAGCTTCAAATCCATGGGTAGAACATTTCCATTGGATAAAAAATGAGGGAGATATGATTGATCAAAGTTGGAGGAAAGTAGGCCAAAAACCATGTCATGACCAAGTTTGGCCAGGTCTGCGCGCAGTCATTTTCTCAAACAGTTGGTGGGCAAAATGTAGGGATCAATTACTCATGGTTAAAGGCTTCAAATGAAAAATCTTGCAACATCAAAGTTGTTCCCCTATGTGAGATCTTCAAGATTGATGTTCATGATTTTTTCATTTGATCAAAGGATAAGGAGTTATGATAGCTCAAAGATTGGTCAACACAACTGAAAATCCATGCCATGCACACCTTGCCAACCAACCTCATTTCCTCGCCCATAACCAGTTTCCAAACCTTATTGTTCTAAGTCATTTTCAACCTCTCCCAAGCATCATTTCCATTCAATTTTCATACCAAAGTAGTTCTACTACAATCCCTCTTGCCAATAACTCCAAGAACTCATCAAATCATCCACAATGCAAAGAGAAAATCACCATTAAACACCCATGTCTGCAAACTGTTATAAAAAACCAGAAAAAAACCAATGTTGTTGATGTTGTTGGTACAAGCTTGCACGTGCTTTATTCATACCAGCTATCCATTGCCTTTTTAAACCAAACACATTGCATACACACCATAGCACGTGCTATGCATGAAAGTAGAAATGACAAGCTTGCTGAACAAGTTTTGTGTTACACAGCCTTGCCATTCCATTTCTCTTGTCACCATCACCATAGCTTACCATGAACTATCATCACCTTATCATTGCTCTCCCTAACTAACTTGACTCAGTTAGTTAGGGATGACTCACCTAAACCACCATGACTCAGTTGATTCACCCAGTTAACCATGGTTAAGCTCAACATATAAAACAAATCTTCCCTTCACGAATTGGCTGAGCTTCATTTTTCTGATATTCAATTGAGAAACTCTTTCCATTCTCTCTCAATTCCTCCACATTTCAACTGATTTTCGAGCTCCACTTCATCTCCCTCATCTTCTTCTCAGAATCTCTCTGATTCTCTCTCCCATTTTCATCACATTGCAACTGTTTTGAATCTTGGATTTCAGCTCTCCTTCACTGAAGTATCATCCACTCTTGTATCTAAGCCTTTATTTGGCCACATTGGAGCTCAAGAACTCAAGGCAACATCTCTGGTTTTCTTTTGAACAAAGAATCTTCAAGTTTCAGGTTTGGAATTTCTTAACTCATCTGGTGCGATTCATTGATTTTTAAGCTTGTTTCATGTTGATTATGGCTTATTAGAAGCAAGGAAACATTTCTGGCTAGTTGATAGACCTCTCAGAGGTGTAGATCTAAACTTAGGGCAAAATGTTTGTGATCATTTCTTGCTGTGTGTGCGTTGTTTGGTGATTTCAGTGCTAAATTCTTGATGTACGTAAGTTTAGCTTTCATTTGGTATGTGGATTGTGAATTTCTGGAAGAATTGAGGTTGCAGACGGTGGCGGTGTGACCGGAGAAGGTGACCGGAGGTCACCTCCGGCCGGTGACTGTAATTGCTAGGGTTTGTCTTGTTTTAATCATGCCCGTCCATTTTCTAAGATCGTAAGGCTTGTATGATGACAGCACATTAAAATCCATGTGCTCCTCACGTGCATTTTTCTGATTTCACTTAAGCATTTTGTGGTGTGGTGCATTGTATGTTGTGTGGTCATTCACATGTGCGCGTTGATTTGGTTTACTTTGACTTTCGTTTGACTATGACTTAATCTGATGGCTTGGAATGTATTGACTCTCGTTGACTGAAGTGCATGCTTGCTATTGTGTTATGCGCTGAATTGGACCTAATCCAGATTGATATCCACACCCCCTGGTTTAAGGCCCAATGTAATTTGAACTGAATAGTTACTAGGCATGCACCCCCTTTCCTCATTTCATTGCATTTTATTTTTTTCATTTTTCTACACGTTTTCTTTTTAATTTTTAAAAATATCAAACATCACCATAAAATTCCACAAAAATTCATGAGTATCACTAAAACATTTAGGAAATTTTTCATGATTTTATTTTCTGATTTTATGACCTTTTTACCCCTGGTCCATAATTTTCTTTGAATTTCCATTTAGATGCATTCTAAGCATGATACTTGAATTTGTTTAATTTTGTTCTTGCTCATTACCAACTGTTTTGACATGATTCTTTTTGAATTAATTCACTAATACATTGAAGCATGTTAGATGATTTTTGTTTGATTTTTTAGGTCACTTTATTACATGTCTTGATGCCTATATTTGTACCACTTTGCATGATGTTTCAATTTGACCTAATTGCTTTGTTTGAAGTCATTTTGCTTGGAATTTTGATATGCTATTTTGATATGTGATTCATCTCTGATTAGTGAACTCCAATACCATGTTTTCATAATTTTCATGAGGACATTTGATTTTTGTGTAAGACATTTCATTTAAAGCATTATGACATGTTATATCATTGTAATCTTTAGTGCATGTTTACATGAATTCTTTTGTGCACATTTGTATGAACATTTGCATATGTTATGAGCCATTCATATGATATTATAGGTCTTTGATACACATTATAGGTCATCTTTACATGTTCATTTCAATTTGAACTATGTGCATCCTAACATGTATTGTTTGCACCTTCTTTTTGAGTTTTCATCTCACTTCTTCTTCTATTACTTCTTGAATGTCTTGATGGTTGATTCATGGATACTTTTGAGATGTTCATAAACCATTTTCCATTTGGTTTCAATTCTGATTGTTGATTTACATGTTCCATTTATGCATGTCCTCTTCATTTCTTTCCATCTTTCATCTATCCCTTCTTCTTGTAACATGTTTAAATGCTAAGGGATGATGATTATTGCTTATTCACTTGCACTTGTATGAGGATATTCACTTGTGGTCCATATGATGCTCATTCTGGTTGTGGTTCTAGGATTTGTTTTCTCATTTAATTCTTTTGAGTTTTATGATGCATTACATGTTCTTTTACTTCTTATACTTCTTATACATGTTTACTAACCATGTAGGGGCTTTGGTAAGTTTCATTTGAGTGTGGATAAGGAATCCACATTCAACTTCTATCCTTTCTCTTTTACAATTCCATTTTGTGTTTTGTCAAGCACTTATGTGCTTTCTTTTAATAACTCATCACTTTCCCTTTTTGAATTACAATTCATCTTCTAACTTAGAAGTGAATTGTTTAATTCATTCTTTCTTTAGACTTTAGGTTGAAACCTCACAAACTTTTAGGATCACTCCCTTAAATCTTCAATTAGGATTGAGTCTTAGTCCATATAGGTTTTACCTTTTCTCCTCTCTTGAGTCTCTCTTCTCATCTCTTAAAGAAAATTCAAAATATCTAATAAAGGTAGGCATTTATTGCATTTAGGCCTTTCACATAAAGAAAAGATTATAAGGGGTCTTCTCTTATAATCTTAAAATGTATAGCATATAACCCATCTTGGGTCAATGTGTTAAACATTTGATCTTGTGTGAGGGACTTAAATGCAATGCTTGTTGAAAGTACAAATAATAAAAAACACTTCTTCATTTCTTAATCAACAAAAACACTTAATAAATACAAGTATGCTAGTGTGTTTGAACCTTAACAATTGGAACTAAGTGTGGGGGTCTTCTTCACTCTTAGTGTGCTTTCTTACCCATTCCATCTTGGAATGTGAGAATGTACACATTCCAATGACTAAGATTCAGATACACTGTTATATGCAAATAAATGAAAAAACTTCTAAAAGACAAAAACAAACAATAACGTCTTTCCTTCGGGAATTCTTTTCTCATCTCATTCATTCTCAACGCACGAACGCGCTCCTACTCGTTCTCTTGCAAGACGGTAACGCACTCGGACCAGCGAGCCTGCAACACCTGAGCTAGAACGTAAGCCGTTCTCTAAAAAACACAAACAATCCATCCCTAGCAGGGGAACTACGTCGCTCTGATTCTCATGCTCCCGATGAGATACGTAGGCAGTGGGGTAGGGCCCATGCGAGCACTTCTTTTATTTTCCCTACATTTGTTTCTCTTTCTCCCTTCTTTCTTTCAGGTCCTTTTCCAGTATCCTTTTTCTTACACCCTTTGATCGAGCAAGCAAGCGTGGATCCCATCGGGTACGATGGACGTGAGGGGGTGCTAATACCTTCCTCTCGCGTAACCGACTCCCGAACCCATTTCTCTTGGTCGTAAGACCATGCTTTTCCTTTCTCTCAGGTTTACGCGGTGTTTCCTTTCCCTCTCTTGGGATAAATACACATTGCTGGCGACTCTGTTTCGGTGCCACTTTCGCGTTTGTACTAGGATGAAAATCCCGGGAGCGACAAATATTAAATGCAATTGGTCCCCGACAACGGCGCTAAAAACTTGATGTAACTGCAAGTGCACGACTCTCGTGAAGTAATAAAGTAGATACCGAACCACAGAGACCAATGGTTTAAGTACCAAATTCTTGTCCTATCGGTGTATATCCAGAGAAATCGAAAGTAGAGATTTTGGTAAACAGTTTAAAAGAAAAAGCAATTAAATGAAAACATCTTAACATAAATACCACTTAAATCTTAAATTGGGGCAAACAGGACCTGGGGTTACAATTCATATTTTTAACACAATCATATGATCCTTGTTACATTTATTACGAGAACTTTTCATAAATTATAGAAATTAGATAAAATGGGTGCTACCTGCTTTCGCTAGTGCATTGCCCCTATCGTCAATGAATAATCTTCGGCTTTCGTATCATCTGGATTATTATTCAACGAGTCATTACTTTTGACTAGTTATACGTTTTCTCAAATTCGTATGTGCGCTTTCGCTGCCTTGGATTAGGTTGTTTAAAAATATGTGCTCCGGTATCGACATATATCTTTTCAGACTACGGTCGATACCTGAGAACAACTTACTTTCGTAACGAAGTTGGAATGCATGAACTCAGATTATAAAATAATTTAATTAAAATTCTTGCAATAAATATTAACAGATCATACGATATGTCATGAAACAATCCCAATAACCCTTAGTCCCTAGAGATTTACTCACTCATGGTGAGGGCAAACACAATCACAAAGGTATTCATCATCAAACTCATATCAGACAACCATAATAAATGAATATTTGCGATAGAATAGATAATAAAAACCTAAATTATGAATAAACCTTATTCCATAAGTTTCTACCTTGGAGACTTGAGTTATAGAGTTTTGTAGAACAAAACACTTAGAAAACTATGAATGAATAAGTGACAAAAGTTGGGAACCCTAAACTCATAACAGGCTATGAGTTTTTTAAAAAAATAATAAAAGTGCATAATATATTTGGTTAAATGTGAATTATTCAGATTTGAAACAAATCAAATATTGCCTAAGAGCCACAATTAAGAGAGAATCAATCCAATTTGTAAACTTTTTCTCGTCTCCCGGCTAGGACCTGTAGCACTTGCTATGGGTGGCCGTAATAGGCCTCTTACATTACTACTGGGAAGACTCAAAAGGAGGTGTCTAGGGCTCTTGCTGCTACGGCCTGTAGCAGCTGCTATGGGTGGCCATAGAAGCTCCCTGATTTTTGTATGGGAGAAATTGCTTTTTTTTTTCCTATTTTGCTTGTCTTTGATACCTCTTTGTCGTAGATGCTCATTAGACCCTGAAATTAGTAAGAAAGCACAAACCAAAGCATAAAACATAACAAATGAAAGGAAATCGAACAAAATACGGTAAAATACTAAAGGAAAACAACTAGAAAGAACAATGCAAAGACCACTTATCAATTGACTTTGAGCTTATTTCTAAGATCCTGAAAGGCAATAATATCCAAAGGCTAGGTTAATGTGTTTGCAACTAGATGTGCTGCAAGGACATATTGAATGGCAGCATAAATTGTTCTTTGGAAAAGTGAAGATCAAGATGAATGTGATTTGTACATGCATACAACATAGGGTTGTAAGATAATTGGGCAACACTCAAATTATTTCATAATAGAGTTGGATGGAGAAATGGATTACACACTTTAAACAATAGAGATTCTAACTAAAGAATCTCATATTTAGTGTATGTTAGGTCTATGTATTCAACTTATGCACTTGACCTTGCAACAAATGACTATTTTCTTGAGCTTCAAAACACTATATTTGGCCTAAAAAAATATAAGAGTCGAATATGGACATGCGATCATGAATGTCAATGGCTTAATCATTATCATTATATGCCTTGAGAGAGAACTTATAACCAACAATTAAAGACATAAGCAATAAACCATGAGAGATATTGCCACTTAAGTACATCAATATTCTTCAAAGTGTATACCAATATGGCACAAGAGAAGCAGACTTAAATTAGCAAGATTTATTCACATTGTAGACAATGTTAGGTCTAGACTAATATACTATAAGGCGCTAAAATGGACTTGTATTAGTGAGGATTATCAAAGACATCTTAGTGATGTTTTCTAAGCTTGTAGGGTTTAAGAATTGGAGTGGGAACTCCATTTGCATCTAATATTTTAGCTCTTATTATAAGGTCTCTAATATATTTGAATTAAGATAATATTATGGTGATTTTGGATTAAAATGTAACCTCAATGCCATTGTGACATAACTTTTATGGACCCATGGAAACATGATCGTGAGTTTGATTATATCTCTGAGGGTATAGTGTTACCTTAAAGGACATGATATCTCAAAGGATGCAATGATACCCCCCAAAGGGTGCAATGATATCCTAGATTGCACAATGGCATCTCAGAGGTGACAACGATACCTCGAATGTCGCAATGATATCTCGCAGGGCACGGTGATACTCATGTGTAGTATTCATATGAATTATAGGAGATGATAAACTTAGCAAATATGGTGCTTCGTTAAAAACTTTTCCCTTGTAGGGAAAAATAGTGACATCCTACTAATTTATTCTTGTTTCAAATCATAAGTACAAGAATTGAAGTCGGTGATTTACATCCTCGCCTTATTACCTTAAAAGTAAATGTTAACTATAATAGTGTCTCAAATTCGATGACTTTCAAAACCTATGGATGATGTAAGACCCTAATTTTTACCCCTAAGATTTCGCACATTTCATTTGCATCTCTTAACCACAAACAAGATCACAGTTTGTGCTTCTCCTGAGCACCTGTGTGTTTCTCTTTCTTACTTGCTTCTGTTTATCTAACCTCTAACCAAAAATACAAAAAAAAATATGTTGTCGTTTGCTTGTTTCTCTCTCTGTGTGTTGTGCAGGTTTGTCAAAGACAATGAAGTGATTTCAAGTCACATGTGGTTGTTCAAAAGCAAGCTGTCTTGTGGTGAGATTCTTCAGTTTATCAAACAGTGGTTCATATGAGTTTTGGGTTCAGAAAGTCAGATTCAAATGGTTGTTGTTCACTTGTGGCTTATTCAGCGGTGGCTGTGTGCACTTTATCAGAGGCTTGTGAAAAAAATCAAGATTGGTTTTGGGCTAAAAAAAAAGAGACTTGCTATCCATAATCCACTTCATAAGCCATTTTTCATTCTAAACATTATCCACATTTTTAACCGTTTTTTCTATATTCCACTTTTTGCTATCAAGACCATTTTTCAATTATCTATTTCCATTTTTCTTACCCACTTTTAATCCATTTCCAATCCATTTTTATTATCCAATATCCATTTCCAATTTCCACTTCTTTTTATAATCCACCAATTATCCATTATTAAATCCATATTTTAAACCATTTTTCTATATCCATTTTTTATCCATTTAAATATCCACATCCAAATTACAATCCCAAATATCCATTTTTCATTTAAATCCAATAACTTTTTTTTTATCCATTTCCAATTTCTTATTCATTTTCCAATCCATTTTCCCCTCTAAACTAATTATCATTATCCACTTTCTAAAAAAACATTTTTCAATTTTTCATATCCAATTCATAAACCAATTCAAGCCTTGATGCCCATTTAACTTCATTCAAATATTCAATTCAAAATTCTCTATCCATTTCATTTTTCAAATTTCCAAACTTTCAAAATCAATACAAGTCCATGTACATAATTACAAACACTTGACAAACTTCATGTTGAAAATCATGCTTCAAAATTGCTACTTGCCAAGCTTATGCTTCATGAAAATTTTCCAAGCATCTATGCCTTGAAACTTCACTCCATGTTTTATGCTACACCAAATACTTCATGCCACACAAAAGCCACATAAGCCACGTGGAAAAGCTATCAATGAAAAGCGAAAACGGCGGAAATACAAGCTGCAGCAAAATTATAAAATGACATGAAGCATTCAGATAACAAAACGGCAGCATGTAAGTGAAAGGATAAACGACACAAGAAAAGTGCAAAACGGAAACATACATGAGCTGAAAATTAATAGCAAAACGACATGAATAAGTGCAGCAAATATCTCAGCAAGTCACGCGTAAACGCAGTAATCAAAACGCAAGAAAAAATACACAAACGGCAATCACTTCACTCCCTCTCCATCTATAAATAAGAGTGCATTCTATTCATTTGAACTCAAGCTTGATAGCCCCTAGAAACTCTGCACAAATCATCACAATTCCAATCAATTCTCTCCATCTTCATCAAATTCAAATTCAAGCTTCAACAAATATTAATCTATCTTCAAAAATTTCTTCAAGCTTCTTCAATCCACCTTTAACTTTCTTAATTCTTCATCAAACTCCATAAACCTTACTCCTCACTGCTCATCTTCAAGCTTCACTACAAATTCAACAACCAAATTCATATCACCTGCAACAACTTCATCAAATCAAAACCGCAACAACATTTCGCATCACTCAACGTCAAATTTAAGAACGACAAGTTCATCCATAATCCAACCACAACAACACGCATTCAGAAGAAGAGAGGAAGAAGAGTTAGAGACATACAAATCTGGATTCGAAGGTAATTTGGAGTTTGGTGACGAAACTTTGCGATTCCGATTCGAGATATCAAGGCACCGTTTCACGAAATTGATAACATAATTGGAATCTACACTGTGCTCTGATTATTTCTATGTCCAGTTCGCGTCCCGTCGCTCCGCCATGATGAATCGCGCGTTTCTCTCCCTCCGCCGTATGAACAGTACCGCGCGACCTTTTTTTGCTCACGAAGAAGATGAAAATTCTGATTTCCTTTTTCTTTTTTTTTCTTTTTCTTTATTTGTACTTTTATTTTTTTTGTTTTTATTAATGTTTTTTAAAGGAACTTGGGCTTAGGGCCCGTGTTGGATTACTTCCTCTCACCACCTCCTTGTTTTCTTAATCCACCTCCCTCTCTTTTTTTTATCTTAAAAATCTTCTTCAATTTTCTTTAACTCTTTTTTATTCTTTTTTTATAATTTCTTCTTATTTTCTTTTTTTTATTATTTTTTAAAACCTTGATTTACTATTTTTGTAGATCTCGGCATCTAAAATTTTGTTTAGAAAACATTTTCTTGAAAAAAATCATAAAAATAGTCTTGATTTTATTTTCTTGATTTCTCTTATTATTGGTTGTGTGGATCATAAATGTTAGATCTACTTCTCTTCATCTTGATTCTTTTTCTTTTTGATCTATGAAAGTCAAAGATATTGGAATTCTTTTGTTGAATTTCGATCGAGACGAGATCATTACCACCTTTTCTTTTCGTGTGGCATCGCTTTAGGATGACGATCCGTATATCGCTCATCTCGCGTGCATTAACACATACATCTCATGGCCGGCCTCATTCGTAGGGTAATTGCTCGAACAAATTACTCGGCGTGCGCTTAACATAGACCAAAATTTGTCCCGCCTCGGAAAACTATCAAGAATAGTTGATTATTTGTCTTTTGGTTCAAAACTTATGAAACTTGTTGTTAGGAGGCTTTGGTCTTATCAATCCTCTAATGAGTTTTCATTAATCTTGACCTAAGTGCAATTATTCAATTATAATTGATCACTAACTTTAACTACTAATCACTAACTTACTAACATTACTATTGTACTAACTTCTTTACAATTACTTCTTGCACCCTATCTCTTTTACTTTTATGCCTCATTTTATCATTTCATATTATGTTTATGCTTCCGCAATTTTTCCTTTGTCCGTTGGACACATGTTTATGCTTATGCCTTTTTCTCTTTGTCCACTTGGACCAAAAACATTAATAAAGGCTAAAACCTCCAAAAAAACTTGTGCTTCTAATCTTGGACTATGGTTACTATCCTTCGCAATGGACATGGAGTTTTGCACCTAGACCTTGGACTTCAATGCTATTCTTGAATCCTTGAACTTAGACCTTGGACATCCAATGCAATTCTTGGAACCTTGGACTTAGAACTAGGACCTCTTCCCTTTACTTTGGAATTATGGTTCGAAGACTATGGAGCTTACTTGTATGGTTAGGCTATTCTCTTCCTTAGCTTTTACTTTATGCTTTAGGATAGTCTCTTCTTCTCCACCCATTCTTCAATTTTCAAAACTCTCTCTCTTTTTCAAAACCTTCTTGATTTCAAACTTTCACCGCTTTCATAAACAAACCTTGACTTTGTCAAGTGATTTTACTCTTTTCTTTTCATTTCTTAATCAAATTCTAAACTACATAAGCATATTCACACCTTTTTTTCAAAAAAACCTTAAAAAACACCAAACTCACTTACTCTCTTTTTGTGCCCTCGTGCACTTTTTACTTTAACTTTTTCATAAGTTTAGACATGATTCATTTCTTTAAGCGGAATTATTCGCTTAGAAATGACGACTTGTCTTTACATTTAAAAACAACCAAAACAAACAATTTTCATTCTTTGTACCACGAACTACGGGGTTTTGATCCTACATTGCACATCGTGGGTACGTAGGCACGAGACGATGAGTCTCTCCAAACACAAAAATCTTAAAAAACAACTTCTCTTCTCATCTCCTCAATCACTTTTCAAGCAAACCATTTTCAGACCAAAAGCGGTAGATATTTCAAAGGGCTCCTATAGAGTACTATAGACGTTTTGGGTGCTAACACCTTCCCATTGCGTAACCAACCCCCCAAACCCGGACTCTCTTCACTTGTTCTCGTTGTAGAGCTTGTGTAGGTTTTGTTCGCTCTTTTTCCTTTCCTTTTTGGATAAAAATAAAAGGGCGGTGGCGACTCTTGCTTTTCGACTTAAGTTAATCAATAGCTTACACTCACTATTTTGCCGCTACAGAAAAGTGGCGACTCTGCTGGGGAATCTCTGGTTCCTTGAGGGGTTTAGCCTACTTCGATTTATTTACTACCTTTTGTCTAATTTTGCTTGTTACAGGATTGTTCTGTTTTGGAGTTCCTCTGTGTCAGATAGGTCATATACCCGGACCAGAGTGTACTTTAAGATAGGAGGATGGTATAGTCAAGGAAACTTTGAGGGAGTCGAATCCTGAAAAAGAAGAACTTGAGAATCCATCCACTCGGTGGTTGCTTCTTTGGAATTACTGATGCCGATCGAGCAATCGAGAAGGCATTACTTTTTCCATAGAAGCCTATAACACTGAGGACCGTAGTACCCTTTAACCCATCCTAGCCATTTTAGGATCGTGGCGCGGAAGCTATGAAGATGCAAATCTGACTTAGCTGTCACGCGATGCCACACTCAGGTTAGATTCTCTTGAGGATAACTACCAACCTCCGAGCAAATCGGTGTGCTGGTGTGTCTGATAGTGAATTGTGGACCCTGGGCACTCTGTTAGAACCGCTGTTTTCTGCAGGTACAATGAAGACAAACCTTAGTACATACCCTTTGTGGATTGGTTCTTGACCTCGACTCCATGCTCGTGACTCGAACCTTTGAACCTATGTGCTTTGAGTGATCTTGTTTGTGGTTGTTGCATCCATGCACTCTTGCATCCATGAGCATACATATGCATTTCTTCCAGGTTGTCTCAGAAACTCATTTCGGTTGTCTCCTTCTCCAGTTATCTGTTCGCCGCCAAGCTGTTTCCTCAACACAACTACGGAACTAGAGCTGCTGTCAGATTGAGAATGGAAAACCAAGAACAACATAACGCCGAAGTCAGAATAGAAATTGATGAGTTGAAGGCCGGTATGACTAAGCTCACAGAAATGCTGCAAGTTCTGATTGCTAGAGGTGAACCACCTCAGAGGACTGTGATTGTTTAAACTTCAACTGCTGCTGTTGACCCTCCACTGACTCAGCAACCAGCTTCTACTTGGCCAGAATTTGGGTTACCTCCGAATTACTCGCCACCCTTTGCAACTACTCCTATGTTTGTATCGCCTGTATCTTCAGCTCCATTGTTCACTGAACCTCAGCCTGTTGTGCATTCTGTTGCTCAAGCTATTCCTGAGAATCCTTTCGTGTACCATGCTGCTGGTCCACAATATGAAAGTCAGGGAGAACCTGGATACATTGAAGAAGTCAGAGAGCAATGGCAAACTCTAGACAAAAGGATAAGAGTTGTGGAAGGAAGTGATGTCTTTAATGCTGCTGCAATGGACATGTGTCTGGTTTCCGACTTGGTTATTCCTCCAAAATTCAAGACTCCTAATTTTGAGAAATACCAGGGGCACACTTGTCCCAGAACCCACTTGGTGATGTACTGCCGCAAGATGGCCGCTCATGTAAAAGATGACAAACTGCTCATTCATTGCTTCCAAGACAGTTTGAGTGGCGCTTCAATGAAATGGTATATGGGACTTGATAAGAACCGTATTCAAAGCTGGATGGACTTGTCTGATGCTTTCTTAAAGCAGTATAAGTACAATCTGGACATGGCACCTGACCGCCGTCAATTGCAGAATATGGCTCAAAAAGAAAAAGAATCCTTCAAAGAGTACGCTCAGCGATGGAGAGAGCTAGCTGCTCAAGTGGAGCCACCATTAGCTGAAAAAGAATTGACTGGTCTGTTCATGGACACTCTTTAGCCACTCTATTGGGAAAAGATGATAGGCAGTGTATCATCTGGTTTTGCTGACCTAGTCACTATTGGAGAAAGACTAGAAGAAGGTATCAAGAAAGGGAGGATTGCTAATGCTGAAGCCTTTAGTGGTGCTAAAAAGTATGCTGGGAATTTTCAAAAGAAAAAGGATGGTGATACCCATGCTGTTTCGGTTGAAGGTAAACCTCGTCGCAGACAACAACAATATGTAGCTGCAGTCGCTCCTGTTGTCAATGCTCAACCAGCTCAAGCTCCTCGTCAACCTGCTAGACAGAATCAGAATCGCAATAGGGTTAACTTTGATCCTATCCCGATGTCCTACACTGAGCTGTATCCATGTCTTGTAAAGAAAGGTTTGATTACAACAAGGACTCTACCTCCTCCTCCAAATCCTCTTCCAGCCGGCTACAGGGCTGATCTTCACTGTGAGTTCCATCAAGGTGGGGCAGGTCATAACTTAGAAGGCTGTTTCGCACTAAAAGCTAGAGTGCAAGAGTTGGTGAACTTAAAGATTCTGGACTTTATTGATAATAATCCCAATGTTGTCAACAACCCTTTGCTAGAGCATGCCAAGTGAAGTTTGAGTGAGTTCAGACGGATCGTCTCCTAAAGCCAGTGTTTCAGGCAGGACAGCTCATCCTTGTTGCTGATTAGTCACTAGGCCTTGTTTCTTTCTGTTTGCATTTTCCTTTGATTGTATTGATTGTTTGCTTTCGAACTTTATTTGTACTTTCATGGTAATTTCAATGAAATGAGCATTGCAATGTTTTGATTCAATTCATTTATATCCACTGTGTGCATCTTTATGCTTTATTTTTCACAAAACAAAAATTTATCTCCTGTTCATCTTTCTTTATCAAGCTTTTGTTTATGCAAAGATTGGAGGGAGGATGATGAAAACGAAATACCCGAAATTGCTGGATTGTATGCTTTCAACTAAAACTTGGCTGATGATGTACAGGCATTGTTTCAACTCCCAAACACTGGAGAAATAAGGAAGTTAATCCCTTGTCAACCTCTTCGAGCCTAGAAGGTGGAGTTTCTTTCTTTACAAAAAAAAAACCTGCAATCTTAACCTGGGGATGGGTAGTTCTCAGTTAATTCGACTGTGTATTTAAACATAAGATAATCATTGCAATCACAAACTTTCCTTCGCACACATCAAAGAAGTGTCGAAGATGTATTTCAAGTCAAAAGCCAATGATGGTTCACCGTAATCATTAAGCCAGGCAGTCACTACCTTTCAAAAAAAAATGGATGAAAAAAAAATCAAAAGAAAAGCCCGCTAAGTCGAAACCTATGAAGGAGACTTAGGCAAAAAGTGGGGCATCCCGCTGACTGTAAGTTCAAATGACACAGTTCAGGCAAAAGTTAGGGATAACAAAAGAAAAATCAAGAGGTTGCAAAAATCCTCAAAGACAAAACGAGTTGACTGTGGTCCTCATCAAACAACAAAATGTTGTAAGAAAGGGTGACTGCCATCTCAAAAAATACCTTGGTCCTTAAACCATCATCATAACAGTGTTGCAATTCCAAAATCCCTTGGAACCTGAATGCATAGTTTGAATTAACTGAGCATAGGACTGGAGATCATCATGAAGAATGGGTTGGGTACAAATAAACTTTGGGCCTATATCCTTTGTTTCAAAAAACCGTGAACCAGACCACGTTACGACCTTCAAAAGACCTAATTGAAGTCAGGTTTCTTTTGAAAGCATACTACAGCAAGGTTGCGTAAACTGACTCCTATGTTTGTTGCCAATTATTTGCTTTGATGTCTTACCTTTGCTTTATCTTTCATCTTTGCATGTCTTAACCGCCGTGTTTTGACAAGTGTTTCATTTTGCTTTACATCAATAACATCATTCCAAAAATGATTTTTGATTTCAAAATTGCATTGAGCTTTGCATTAAAATTACCATGTTTGTTTGAATAATTCTATTTGCAGGCAAACTTTCCTCATCAAGAATTTTCAAACAGTTGAGAAACTTGGTCAATGATCCAATCAGTGGCATTACCTCCAGATCCTGTTGTGAATCAGTTCAAGATTTGTTGCTCAGTGCAAGTCATTCTCGGAATTGGTTAACCAGAAGATCTCTTTCAAGACTCATACTGAGTATAACCTTCTTAACAGTCATTTCAAGAACTGAAGCCATGATCAGTTCATCCCCAACAATAGTCAAGCTGAAGCCATGATCAGTCTATCCTCAGCATTCATTTCAAGAATTGAAGCCATGATCAGTTCATTTTTCCCCTGCAGCAGTCAAACTGAAGCTATGATCAGTTTATCCTCATCAGTCAATCAATTTGGGGCAATCTTCTTCAAGAATCCTCAAGATGTCTTTCCTCAAAAGACCATCAGCTTGATACAATTCATAAGTAACAGAGATGTGTTCAACATCTTCTCTCCAAGCAGAGTGGGCAGTGTTCCCGGTGTTGAGGAATCAGAGTTCCATTCTTCCCTCACAAAAGAGTCTATCTCGTTTGTCCCTATCATCTGCATTTGCATACATAAATCATTCATCTATCATACATAGAAAGATTTTCATAGCTCGAAGTGTGCTTCGCGCTCATGTACATTTTTCCGAGGTCCTGCTGCTGTCAACATCTTACCTTGTGATCAAAGTCCAACTTACTTGGCGCCTACCAAAACTTTTACCTGCCTTTTCATTCAGTTCCATTCCTGAATGTTGTCAGTTACCTGTCTTTTCACCCAGTGCTATTCCTGGATGTCTTGTCCTGTCTTCTTTCTTTCCAGTGCTATTCCTGGACGTCTTGCTTTCCTGGATCTTTATATTCTTTCACTCCAGTGTCGTTCCTGGATGTATGCCTCTTGTTTCTCCAGTGCCATTCCTGGATGTCTGTCTCTTTTGATCTCCAGTGCCATTCCTGGATACCTTGTTCCTCTTGTTTCTCCCAGTGCTATTCCTGGAAGTCTTTTCTCTCCTCTATAATCCCCAACAGATCTGCTTGGATATCTTTCAGTGCCATTCCTGAAAGTTTTACCTGTTCATTCAGTGTCATTCCTGGATGAGTTTTTACCTTTACTTTCAGTGCCATTCCTGAAAGTTTTACCTGTTCATTCAGTGCCATTCCTGAATGAGTTTTCTCCTTTGCATTCAGTGTTATTCCTGGATGTCTTTTTCACTGTCATTCAATGCCATTCTTGAATGTAGTGTTTTACCTTTACTTTCAGTGCCATTCCTGAAAGTTTTACCTGTTCATTCAGTGCCATTCCTGAATGAGTTTTCTCCTTTGCATTCAGTGTTATTCCTGGATGTCTTTTTCACTGTCATTCAATGCCATTCTTGAATATAGTGATTCACCTTTATCTTTCAGTGCCATTCCTGAAAGTTTTACCTGTTCATTCAGTGCCATTCCGGGATGAGTTTTCTCATTTGCATTCAGTGTTATTCCTGGATGTCTTTTTCACTGTCATTCAATGCCATTCTTGAATGAAGTGATTTACCTTTACCTTTCAGTGCCATTCCTGAAAGTTGTATCTGTTCATTCAGTGCCATTCCTGAATGAGTTTATCTTTACCTTTCAGTGTCATTCCTGAAGGTCCTTGCTCACTTTATTCAATGCCATTCTTGGATATTGTGAACCTTTTATCCAATGCCATTCTTGGATAATTTTGATATATTTTCCAGAACTTTTCTCACTACATTCAATGCCATTCTTGTATGTTGTGATTTCTTCTGTCCAATGCCATTCTTGGATATGATTTCCTCAACAGAGTCCAATGCCATTCTTGGACACCTTTTCCCCAGCTAAGTCCAATGCCATTCTTGGATATCTTTTCCTCAGCTGAGTCCAATGCCATTCTTGGATGTCTCTGATGCTTGTTGTTGCCTCATTCAATGCCATTCTTGAATGTTGCAGTGCCTTTATCCAATGCCATTCTTGGATATCTTACCCAACAGAGTGTTTTTCACCTCCATCCAATGCTATTCTTGGATGACGCTGCTGTTTTTACCAGAAACTTTCTTGCTGCTGTCCAATGCTATTCTTGGACATCTTTTGACATACCTTTTGTCTCGTTCGTAGTTTCTATCCAATGCTATTCTTGGATGTCACTACATGTCTTCCAGGGTTTTGTCCCTCTCTTTCCAACTATAGATGGATACTTCTTGTCACCTTGACAGATCTCCAGAAATAGCTTGTGTTCCCCGACGTGTCTTTTCACGTCATCTCTCAATTTACCTTATATCCTTTGTTTCAAGTTTCCCCGCAGTCTGTCTCATCCTGTGCATTCATATCATCTTGTGACATCTTATGGCTAAAAATTCGAATTTCTGTATTTAAGTATCTTCAATCTTGTCGAGACGAAGTTTTCAACCTTCATATCTCCTGATTGAAGAAACTTAAATAGCGGCAGCTGTAAGACCCTAATTTTTACCCCTAAGATTTCGCACATTTCATTTGCATCTCTTAACCACAAACAAGATCACAGTTTGTGCTTCTCCTGAGCACCTGTGTGTTTCTCTTTCTTACTTGCTTCTGTTTATCTAACCTCTAACCAAAAATACAAAAAAAAAATATGTTGTCGTTTGCTTGTTTCTCTCTCTGTGTGTTGTGCAGGTTTGTCAAAGACAATGAAGTGATTTCAAGTCACATGTGGTTGTTCAAAAGCAAGCTGTCTTGTGGTGAGATTCTTCAGTTTATCAAACAGTGGTTCATATGAGTTTTGGGTTCAGAAAGTCAGATTCAAATGGTTGTTGTTCACTTGTGGCTTATTCAGCGGTGGCTGTGTGCACTTTATCAGAGGCTTGTGAAAAAAAATCAAGATTGGTTTTGGGCTAAAAAAAAAGAGACTTGCTATCCATAATCCACTTCATAAGCCATTTTTCATTCTAAACATTATCCACATTTTTAACCGTTTTTTCTATATTCCACTTTTTGCTATCAAGACCATTTTTCAATTATCTATTTCCATTTTTCTTACCCACTTTTAATCCATTTCCAATCCATTTTTATTATCCAATATCCATTTCCAATTTCCACTTCTTTTTATAATCCACCAATTATCCATTATTAAATCCATATTTTAAACCATTTTTCTATATCCATTTTTTATCCATTTAAATATCCACATCCAAATTACAATCCCAAATATCCATTTTTCATTTAAATCCAATAACTTTTTTTTTATCCATTTCCAATTTCTTATTCATTTTCCAATCCATTTTCCCCTCTAAACTAATTATCATTATCCACTTTCTAAAAAAACATTTTTCAATTTTTCATATCCAATTCATAAACCAATTCAAGCCTTGATGCCCATTTAACTTCATTCAAATATTCAATTCAAAATTCTCTATCCATTTCATTTTCCAAATTTCCAAACTTTCAAAATCAATACAAGTCCATGTACATAATTACAAACACTTGACAAACTTCATGTTGAAAATCATGCTTCAAAATTGCTACTTGCCAAGCTTATGCTTCATGAAAATTTTCCAAGCATCTATGCCTTGAAACTTCACTCCATGTTTTATGCTACACCAAATACTTCATGCCACACAAAAGCCACATAAGCCACGTGGAAAAGCTATCAATGAAAAGCGAAAACGGCGGAAATACAAGCTGCAGCAAAATTATAAAATGACATGAAGCATTCAGATAACAAAACGGCAGCATGTAAGTGAAAGGATAAACGACACAAGAAAAGTGCAAAACGGAAACATACATGAGCTGAAAATTAATAGCAAAACGACATGAATAAGTGCAGCAAATATCTCAGCAAGTCACGCGTAAACGCAGCAATCAAAACGCAAGAAAAAATACACAAACGGCAATCACTTCACTCCCTCTCCATCTATAAATAAGAGTGCATTCTATTCATTTGAACTCAAGCTTGATAGCCCCTAGAAACTCTGCACAAATCATCACAATTCCAATCAATTCTCTCCATCTTCATCAAATTCAAATTCAAGCTTCAACAAATATTAATCTATCTTCAAAAATTTCTTCAAGCTTCTTCAATCCACCTTTAACTTTCTTAATTCTTCATCAAACTCCATAAACCTTACTCCTCACTGCTCATCTTCAAGCTTCACTACAAATTCAACAACCAAATTCATATCACCTGCAACAACTTCATCAAATCAAAACCGCATCAACATTTCGCATCACTCAACGTCAAATTTAAGAACGACAAGTTCATCCATAATCCAACCACAACAACACGCATTCAGAAGAAGAGAGGAAGAAGAGTTAGAGACATACAAATCTGGATTCGAAGGTAATTTGGAGTTTGGTGACGAAACTTTGCGATTCCGATTCGAGATATCAAGGCACCGTTGCACGAAATTGATAACATAATTGGAATCTACACTGTGCTCTGATTATTTCTATGTCCAGTTCGCGTCCCGTCGCTCCGCCATGATGAATCGCGCGTTTCTCTCCCTCCGCCGTATGAACAGTACCGCGCGACCTTTTTTTGCTCACGAAGAAGATGAAAATTCTGATTTCCTTTTTCTTTTTTTTTCTTTTTCTTTATTTGTACTTTTATTTTTTTTGTTTTTATTAATGTTTTTTAAAGGAACTTGGGCTTAGGGCCCGTGTTGGATTACTTCCTCTCACCACCTCCTTGTTTTCTTAATCCACCTCCCTCTCTTTTTTTTATCTTAAAAATCTTCTTCAATTTTCTTTAACTCTTTGTTATTCTTTTTTTATAATTTCTTCTTATTTTCTTTTTTTTATTATTTTTTAAAACCTTGATTTACTATTTTTGTAGATCTCGGCATCTAAAATTTTGTTTAGAAAACATTTTCTTGAAAAAAATCATAAAAATAGTCTTGATTTTATTTTCTTGATTTCTCTTATTATTGGTTGTGTGGATCATAAATGTTAGATCTACTTCTCTTCATCTTGATTCTTTTTCTTTTTGATCTATGAAAGTCAAAGATATTGGAATTCTTTTGTTGAATTTCGATCGAGACGAGATCATTACCACCTTTTCTTTTCGTGTGGCATCGCTTTAGGATGACGATCCGTATATCGCTCATCTCGCGTGCATTAACGCATACATCTCATGGCCGGCCTCATTCGTAGGGTAATTGCTCGAACAAATTACTCGGCGTGCGCTTAACATAGACCAAAATTTGTCCCGCCTCGGAAAACTATCAAGAATAGTTGATTATTTGTCTTTTGGTTCAAAACTTATGAAACTTGTTGTTAGGAGGCTTTGGTCTTATCAATCCTCTAACGAGTTTTCATTAATCTTGACCTAAGTGCAATTATTCAATTATAATTGATCACTAACTTTAACTACTAATCACTAACTTACTAACATTACTATTGTACTAACTTCTTTACAATTACTTCTTGCACCCTATCTCTTTTACTTTTATGCCTCATTTTATCATTTCATATTATGTTTATGCTTCCGCAATTTTTCCTTTGTCCGTTGGACACATGTTTATGCTTATGCCTTTTTCTCTTTGTCCACTTGGACCAAAAACATTAATAAAGGCTAAAACCTCCAAAAAAACTTGTGCTTCTAATCTTGGACTATGGTTACTATCCTTCGCAATGGACATGGAGTTTTGCACCTAGACCTTGGACTTCAATGCTATTCTTGAATCCTTGAACTTAGACCTTGGACATCCAATGCAATTCTTGGAACCTTGGACTTAGAACTAGGACCTCTTCCCTTTACTTTGGAATTATGGTTCGAAGACTATGGAGCTTACTTTTATGGTTAGGCTATTCTCTTCCTTAGCTTTTACTTTATGCTTTAGGATAGTCTCTTCTTCTCCACCCATTCTTCAATTTTCAAAACTCTCTCTCTTTTTCAAAACCTTCTTGATTTCAAACTTTCACCGCTTTCATAAACAAACCTTGACTTTGTCAAGTGATTTTACTCTTTTCTTTTCATTTCTTAATCAAATGCTAAACTACATAAGCATATTCACACCTTTTTTTCAAAAAAACCTTAAAAAACACCAAACTCACTTACTCTCTTTTTGTGCCCTCGTGCACTTTTTACTTTAACTTTTTCATAAGTTTAGACATGATTCATTTCTTTAAGCGGAATTATTCGCTTAGAAATGACGACTTGTCTTTACATTTAAAAACAACCAAAACAAACAATTTTCATTCTTTGTACCACGAACTACGGGGTTTTGATCCTACATTGCACATCGTGGGTTCGTAGGCACGAGACGATGAGTCTCTCCAAACACAAAAATCTTAAAAAACAACTTCTCTTCTCATCTCCTCAATCACTTTTCAAGCAAACCATTTTCAGACCAAAAGCGGTAGATATTTCAAAGGGCTCCTATAGAGTACTATAGACGTTTTGGGTGCTAACACCTTCCCATTGCGTAACCAACCCCCCGAACCCGGACTCTCTTCACTTGTTCTCGTTGTAGAGCTTGTGTAGGTTTTGTTCGCTCTTTTTCCTTTCCTTTTTGGATAAAAATAAAAGTGCGGTGGCGACTCTTGCTTTTCGACTTAAGTTAATCAATAGCTTACACTCACTATTTTGCCGCTACAGATGACCTCTCCATTGAGTTCTTCTAGTTTATAGGCATTATGTGACAGCTTCTCACGTACTATGTAGGGACCTTCCCAATTGGGAAATAATGTCCAAATCATAGTTGGTACCACTATATGCTTAAGTATTGAATCACATTCCTTCATTTCTCTTGGAACCAGCGAGGTTTGTACCTCCTCGCGACTCTTTGTTTTGTTGTGAGTTTTTGGATGTGTGCCATTATATGGGCTTTGTCGAGTAAATATGCAGGTATTCTCGTAGTGACTCAGAGTATCCTAAATGTACATTCAATAAATCAGTGATGAATTTCTTTTTGTGTTTTCTTGCTAAGAACTAACAAATCAGCTTCCTAGAAAAGTATTGGTAGATAGTCACAAAAAACTTAGAAAGGTTCATGTATCAGCGCATGGCCGCCTCTTTTACTGTTCTAGAAAAGGAACTTACACTTTATGGATTTTGTTGCACTTATTATCTTAGTTTGTGGATTGATGGCGGTAACGTGCTCGTAAGGCTTGCTCTTCCCGTCAAATTTCACCAATGAGGGGGGATTGAAGTTATCTAGGACCGAGGTGTCCCAGATTTTGGCATAAAGGGGTTATGCCTTCTAGTTCATCAACATCTTCTTGTTATCGTTGGATGTTCTGAATGTTAGCTTGCATGGCTTGGTTCTAGCGATGTAGATCTTCCATCGTGGCCTACATCCCCATTAGGACCTTCTCATCGCTAGAATTGGATGTATTTCTTGTGCCCATCGTTGGGAAATGTTGGATGAGGTAAGATAGAGATTTTATAAAAACTGTGTGGTCGAAGTTAGTTTTACCATACCCTCATAGTGGTCGCCAAGTGTATTTGCGGTGAATACAATAAAGGTTATCATGCCTACAATGAGATAAACAAGATCACTTTAGGATTCTGATATGTAAAAAATGATATGTCTGACCTAACTCTTTAGTCTCAGCCCTCCCTTGAGGGGTGTCGGTCTATAAACCCGACCACGTATAGCATGAATTTAAATGTCCTAGAGTGTGGTGGGTGAGTGACCCTTTTAATCTACGAAACGTGGGTTTAGTCGGTCAATAAGACTTACTTGAAATTGTTTGACTACTTCTAGAGTAGTTCTGCAGGTGGTGAGAACATATTTTATGAGTCATCTCTAGACATATAGGATGACATACCGAGCTCACTCTCACATGTTGCACGCGTTTAACCTCGCTCGTTATCTTTTTAGACCTCTTCATTCTATTTACGAGATGGATTATTAATAGTACAACTTTTCAATATTACTAAATTTTGGTGTTGTCATTTTTTTTTCATTTTTAATTTCTATTTAAAATATTTATATATTATTTCATTTTTAAATAATTGAATATTTTTAATACTTACATAAAAATTTTGCAACTTTCATTATTTTATTTAGACATGATAGCATAATCCGTATTCGGGGATACTCACCTGAATCCGCCTCAAAGTTGATGGAGAAAATTCGTTTTGATTGAATTTGGGGTCGGGTTTAGGTTTTTTTCTAATTGTAAAATATGGGGACGAGTTGTGTAATGAAGACACTAGTACTCATCCCGAATTCGCTCAGTTTATTTTATTATGTATATTACTCCCTCCGTCTCAAAATGAAAGTCTTTTAAGGTTGTTGCACATGGATTAAAAAAGTAATGATTGAAGAATTAAATGTAACAATTTTACAAAACTGTCATTAATTACTATTGGTTGTCAAAAAGGTGTAATGTGATATGATATCTTGAAAGTTGTGTAAATAATATTTATTAGGGGTAAAGTTGGTAAAAACTAATTATTATTGTCTTGAAAACATAAAAAGACTCTTATTTTGGGACAAATTTTTTGTCCTAAAAAAACTCTAATTTTGGGACAAAGGAAGTATTATTTAGTTGTTATAATTTAGAATATTAAATATGCGACTAATAGTTTGATATTTTAATTTATATTTATTAT
Source organism: Lathyrus tuberosus (assembly GCA_022829125.1). Lineage (NCBI taxonomy): Eukaryota > Viridiplantae > Streptophyta > Magnoliopsida > Fabales > Fabaceae > Lathyrus > Lathyrus tuberosus. Next base: position 11,322,447 of record JALAZF010000011.1, on the reverse strand, counting down.
TTAAAATATTTGAAATGTATGTATGAAATTTTTTTAAATTATTTTATTTTATTATTTGTAATATAATTTGATTTTGAAAAAGTTAAATATTTATATTAAAAAAAATAGATTTCTTTAAATGAATGGTGGCAGTGGGATATCCAAATTCAATCCGAACTTATTTGAAATGATTTTAGGTTTTAAACTTGACAAATTCTTAGGTACCAATGATAAATAGTTGGGTACCGGCACCTTTAGTGAAAAATTAATAAAAAAATTGATTTATTTTTAAATAAAATATATATAAAAAATGACATTATATTAAATGTGATTTTTTTATTGGACGAGGCTACCGGTACGCAACTAAATCTCAGGGTACCGGAGTGTTCACCGTTAAACTTTTAAGGCTTAAATGCACTTTTAGTCTCCTTATTTACAAAATTTTAACGTTTTAGTCCCCCTTTTAATTTTTTCAGTCTTTTAGTCCCTCAAGTTGTCACTTTTTGGGATTTTTTTTAGTCCCCCTCCTGTTTTGATTATGTGGCGCTCAAAATGGTGATTGGGCATGCTAAGTCAGATGCCATGTCATTTAATTATTTAATTATGAAATTAATTAATTATAATTTTAATCATATATTCTTAACTCGATTTAATTATTAAATTAATTAATTATAATTTTAATTATATATTTTTAACTCTCTGTTAATTAATTTTATACAAAATTCATATATGAATTTAATTAACAGAAATTTTAAACTAAAATTTATGAGCCAATGGCCCAAGTCACTTAAGCATATTCCCAATCCCAATGAATATGACATATAGTCGTTGCCACATATATAAACACCAACATTGTTTAAAGGAAAAATGATGTGGGACTTGCTCTCCACATGCAAAAGAAAACCATCTCTTGATATATCTAATCTCATCACCAACAAATGCAATTTTTCTTGAGATTTCTTATCTAGTAACTGCCACTAACATTACTTTCAATGAATGCAGCTTTTGAAAGAATTATATCACTATTTTGTTTTCTATACTTGAATGGATAGGAATGTTGTTGTACATCCCACACAAGGAGCAATGTTGTTGTACATCCCTGCATGAAGTTTGTTATCAAAATATATCAACCATGAATACAAAAGTTTAGAATAGAATCTGATAATATATTAGCAATTACTTTAGGAAAAAGTATGAAAAAAGTAGCAGTGAAGATAATTCTTTCACACATTCATGAAATATAGATTCAAAATTCTATCACACATTCATGAAATATAGATTCAGACAAAATGGAATTTCTGCAATTAGAAATGGAGAAAACTTAATTTCTGCAATTAGCAATTACTCCCGAGGCTTTTTCAGATTCCTTTCTCGCTTTGATCACGAAAAATTCCAATCCACAAGGGCTGAACAATTATCGTCCTATATGTCTAATTGGTAGAATCTACAAAATAATTTCTAAACTGCTTGCAGGAAGGTTAAGCACAACTATTGATAGGCTCATATCAAATAACCAAACAACGTTCATTTTCAAGAGAACCATGATGGATGGAGACTTAGTTCTCAACAAAGTGGTGGATTTTGCTCGGAGAAAAAATAAGAATGTTTTCCTCTTTAAAGTTGATTTTAAAAAAAGGCATTTGAACTTTGCATGTTGCTGGTAGGAAGTGGGAAGATTTTGCAGAGGCTAGGTTGGCAATGAGAAAAGTAGCAGTGAAGAATTAGAGATGATGAACAATTTACTGCAACTTTATTGTCCCACATTGTTTTTTAAGATAAAATTTTAATGTTTATAAAGTTAATTCATGCATTACACTTTGAATTGAAAAGTTACTGGATGCAATATGAGTCATAAAAGTTGGGTCCAAATTGTCCTTTTAAATATTTTGATTAATTGAGTTAAAAATATATAATTAAAATTAAAATTAAAATTAATTAACTTAATAATTAAATCGAGTTAAAAATATATAATTAATTATAATTAATTAATTTAATAATTAAATCGAGTTAAGAATATATAATTAAAATTATAATTAATTAATTTAATAATTAAAAATTAAATGACATGGCATCTGATTTAGCATGCTCAATCACCATCCCAAAAAGTAACAACTTGAGAGACTAAAAGGCTAAAAAAATTAAAAAGGGACTAAAACGTTAAAATTTTATAAATAAGAAGCCTAAAAATACATTTAAGCCAACTTTTAATTCTTCATCTCCAATAGAATTTGGACAGAGAACAAAGATTATTTAAAAATTCAATTTAAATTTAATAAAAATAAAAACCGTCTCTGATCTACTCAAATGTCTGACTTAATTCTATTCAATTTTTTGAGAAAAAAAGAAAAAGAACGAAAAAAGACGTTGACGGTGCTTACGCGCTAGTAAAAAAGTAGGCGAGAAGAAGCGGTAGCATAGCACTATCACCAACCTGTTCTCACTCTTTCAACTTCAAATTGCCGACACACAACCTTAAAACTTCATTTGATTCAACCCCATCATTTGTTTCTCTCTCTAGATTTCAGTTTTTGTCTTCTATGTACCATCACCATTAGAGAGAGAACGAGGTATCTATATGGCTATGAACAAATCAGGGGTTGCAGTTTTGAGGGCGAGTTTGGTAATTGTAGCTCTCTGCATAGCAGGTTACATACTATGTCCTCCTCTCTATTGGCATTTCAAAGAAGGTTTAGCTGCTGTCAAACATTCTTCTTCTTCTTCCAATTGTGCCCCTTGTCTCTGTGATTGTTCTTCACAACCCACTTTTTCAATTCCTCAAGGTTTTGTTTACTACTTCCCCTCTTTTTTTATTAACTTTCCTTAATTGCCCTTTTTTAGATCTAGTTCAAAATTTGATCTTTTCTCAATTGGGTTGTTCAGTTCAACTTAGGATTTGAATCAGAAGGAAAAAATTGAATCTTTCTGAGATCTAGGCTCTATGTGATTCTGTTTTTTATTGTAGTAACTGGTGTTAGTTCAATCATTGAATTTGAGTGATTATTTGATTCATAGGAACTAGTGATCTGACTTTTCTGTTAATGATGAATGTGATTTTGCTTCTTTAAAACGTTATTATATGCTAGGGTTTTTGGAATTTTTCTGTGAGAATTTAATTGACCGGTGTGAAGTTACAAACTTGAAACTTTGATCTAAGTTCCCCTGTAGGTATGGTATACTTTTATCATAGGTTTTGATTTGATATGAAGTTATAGACCTGATTAACAAACTAATTGTCAATTATACATCTTATGGCCAAATTGATGAGCAGAGCTTTAAATAGCAGTGGTGTCGTGGTAACAAACTGACAATTGTGGTTGCATTGCGATTCTTGATATTGTGGAGAATAGTGATCAAATTTGATTGATGCGGCTTCATTTGCAATCGCTGCATGGTTTTGACAACATAAAAAATCTTTATGTTGCGGCCTGGAGCTTGATTGCCTAAAATCCTATTGAAGAGGTATCCGCGAAGTTGTCTCCACATAACCTATTTCTGTTATCAACTTAAACAAAAAATAAAAGTAGTGCACCGTAACCTAAGAACCCTAAACCGTAACCTAAGAACACTATTATTTCTTGTGGTTATCAATAATGGATTGAAACCATTAATCAACAACCTTGTGATTTAGGGTTTCAATTTTATTGAACTACGTGAAAGTTGTCATGGTTTTATCATAAATTACTTCTCCTTTATCATCATGTAACCATAAATCGGGTATGTACTTATTTCAGTTTCTTTCACTTTTTTTCTGCAGGGCTGAGCAACATTTCATTTGGAGGTTAGTTTCTGCATCCTAGATAAACTAAATTGAAACCCATTAAATAACCCATGTCGGTCTTAATACCAATCATACACATCAGTATTATGTTAGGCAAGGCCCTCTTTGAGGGCGTGCAAGACGGGCTACCGCACATGGTCTAAAATATGACATGGTTAAATCGTAGTTAAATAGGGTCTCATAAAATGTTGTTATTGTTAAACCGTGGAAAAATGTGACCCCTATTTCTTTTGCCACAGTTAAACCGTGGCTAACCTACATAGGGCCTCCGAAAACATAAGACACAACTCTAATGGTAGGAGTTGAAGTACTATTGTTGAGAGTCACTTTGAACAATATGATAAATAGCTATTTCTATTTTGACAGGTTCATCTTTTAGAGTCACTTTGAACAATATGATAAATAGCTATTTCTACTTTTTGACAGAATCGTCTTTTAGGATCACAAAATCTCATGTCTCTTCGGTTTTTTCTTAAAAGACGCATGCTTGGTTTACATTTTCCTGATTATATTTATTGTAGAATTTCATCTAAATTTGAATAAGAAATTTTGTCAAAATTTGAGTAAGTTTTTGGTCGAAACATGAATGCTCAAGAACAGAAATTCATTTTGCGCACAGCGGTGTTATTGTGAGCCATCTTTTTACTGGTATTTATGGCTCAATTCCTTCACTGACAAATCTTCTTTTTCTTTTCTTGATTGGAATTGCTATTCAGATTGTGCAAAGCCTGATCCAGAAGTAAATGGAGACACCGAAAAGAATTTTGCAGAGCTATTATCGGAAGAACTAAAGCTACGCGAAACTGATGCTTTAGAAAACCAGCGCCGTGCTGACATGGCTCTCCTTGAGTCAAAGAAGATTGCATCTCAATATCAGAAAGAAGCAGACAAGTGTAATTCTGGCATGGAAACGTGCGAGCAGGCGAGGGAGAAAGCCGAGTTGGCATTAGTCGCTCAGAAGAAGCTAACTGCGTTGTGGGAGCTTCGAGCTCGGCAGAAAGGATGGAAAGAAGGGGTTGCCAAATCTAATGCGCAGTCTCAAGGAAAAGTACAGACTTCTTAGAAATAATGTATGGCCTCCATGGAATGTTTCTTGCATAGTAGTTTTCAAAGTGTTTTTAAATGGTGGTAATAGTAATTCATGTAGCTATCTTATGAGTTGAAGAAAGCTAAAGTGTAAAATACAAATGTTGTTGCATTTCTAACCCATTTTTGGGCATTGGTTCCAGATTTACTACTGCTGAAAGCTAGAAATTGTTATTTATTATGATAATGTTTTACATAGAAAATTGATTACTACTGTTGGCTTGTTTTTGGGAGATTAGTTTCTTTGTTTTTGTTGTACAATAGAGAATTCATATTGAACACTGTTTTTGGAACCGCACACCTTCATAACTTCAATGGCATATTACTAAATTTGGGTCTGAATATATCATCCAGATAGGCATGGCAAGAAAACCCGGACCCGTCCGAACCCGGTCCGAAATTAACGGAGGAAATCCGAATTGATTGGGTGCGGGTGCGGGTAAAACTAAGTTTGTAATTGCAGGTGCAGGGGCGGGGGATGCTACTACCCGCCTGTACCCGCCCCCGCCCCCGTCCGGTCTTATAATATTTACTTTAATACCCATATTTAAATTATTTTATATCACATCTATTCACTTTTGAATAAGTAATTAAAAATCCTCATTAGTCATTTCTCACCATTCACTCAAACTCACATCTTTAGAAACAAGTTTATTATTAAAATGGTTAAATTTTTAATAAAATTGTTAATTTTTATTACTATTTAAAAAAATATTTTTTTAGCAGGTGGGGGCGGGTGCTGGTGCGGGCAAACCTGTTTCTATCGGGGGTGGATCTGAGTGGTAAATTTTCACTCCCGATTGAGTTTGGGGGCGGAGACGGGTCTATAACAGGGAGGCGGGTGCGGGTGCGGGGCTAGCTAAACCCATGTCACAATTAGTGTCATTTTAACAAAACAAAAAAAAAAGGTATATATTTTAAAATGAATATTATTTTCAATTTTCAACTTTAATATTAATCAACCGAATGATATTGAATGGAGAAGTTGGAAAGTGGTAAGAATTAAGCATGAGTCTTGACTAGTGTGTTATGTTAGGAGTGGAGGTGACCTCTGTGTGGCACACGCACCTGCTGCTTTGGATTATTTTTTGGTACATCCATACCATAAAATGGAGAGAAGCACCACTCAAAACCATCACATATATCTGTCGTAAAAATTAATTAATACTATTTTTTATTAAATGAGTTGCCAATGTTTTCACCTCTGACGCTAAAACGGTTATTTCTCACGACTGGTACTATATACGATAGGTATTTATACCATATATGACTGATTTTTGTATGGTTATCATAACATAGAGGGTGTATTTCTCAAGTGTTTACTTTGCAGTAGTAGTCGTAACGTCTGGTATTCATACACCTGCCTTGCACAATTTGGGCACTATTGCGAAACTTCTTAAAGAGAACAACCTTGTTTGCGACTTGCCCTTATAACTTTTTATGTGGCATTTTTCAAAATCGTAAAACTAATTGTCCAAATCTCAATCTATCAAGGCATTCTTTTATGGTGATTTGGGAGGTGATTAAGATGATAGAAAATTTGTATATAACGATTGTATCTACCTTGGATCAAGATTGGTCTCATGGTCGTCAAAGAATTAAACTTTAGTTGTCAGGTCAAACATTGAGGTTGAGTGCAGTAGTCTTAGTCTTGCTAACCCCGCGACAAAAATATTGTGAATGCAATCACTTCTAAAAGAGCTCAAGGTCTCCTTCAACACACAGATTCTATTTTGTGACAATTTGAGCATTGTGGCTCTATCACATACAACTTTGTGTGTTAAAACAAAACACATTAAATTGGATATTTTCTTCCTAAAGAAAATGATGATCAATAAGACTCTTGCAATTCACTACATACTAGTAATTGATAAGTATGTTGATATATTATTGATTTACGGTTTTGAAAATTTGTCACAGAAGAAATTACAGAGTCGAGTCGCTGACTAGGTCGCTCTTTTTAAGACGTTTCGCGACACTGCCCAAAGTTATGCAAAGTAGTCGAACTACCGCTCCGCCTCCAGGATAAAACAGTACAGTTCTATATTGTACGATTACTACTTGCACGATAGATAATCGGTCTAGAAATACCCCACTTGAATTTAAAAAAGTGTTTCAGAAGTAACATTAAACGTTTCTAAGATTGTGCATAAACAAGGTGTCTACGACTTGAACCTTTGCGTAGAAAGTAGGATTCTAATTCAGCAAGAATGACACAATTGTCTTGAACTCCATCTCGTACATCAAACCCGCACACAACTTTTTCTTAAGGTGTATTCTAATAGCCACTGCATTATTGGTCATACACATGTATCCCGGTTTAGTGAAGACTCTAGGAATTCTGCCTTAAAATTCCATAGGAACAGGCTTAAGTTCCACAATCACATAAGTGAGTCTATCAAGAGTACTCTTGTAGCCTAGGTACTCCCTCATAGAGAGTATAAATCTCATTAAGAGTTTCTATTATCTCATCCTCTGATTACTTCAGGATTCATGTTTCACTTGCATGATCATCTCATATTATTCGCAACTTGTTATTATCCATTGAACCTATTTCTTGGGATCTCCAGTCATCTAGGTCGAGTTACCATCATGAGCAACTCATTTCTTTATAGGCATTAGTCTCATCTTATTCGATGTATTATAGACTTCCTCTCTAGCTAATCCTTTCGTCATAGGATATGCTAAATTTTTCATCAGTGTGTACATGATCCACTCTTACAACTCCTTTAGAGATATTGTCTCTAATAGTGTTGTGCTTCCTCTTTATTTGACGTCACTTACCATTATACTAACGGTTCTCACTTTTTGCAATAGTCGCGGTACTATCACAGTGGATCAACACAACTGGCATAGGTTTATCCCATAAAGGGATATGTGCTAGCAAGCATCTTAACCAACTTGCTTTTTCACTATATTTGATTAGTGTTATCATCTCAGACTCCATTGTAGACTGAACCATGATAGTCTGTTTCTTTGATTTCCAAAGCTATACTAAATATATAGCCACTAGTAGCTTTGGAATCATTCGATAAGGTGTTCCAATCTACATCACTGTACCCGTTTAGTACAATAGGAAATTTTTAATAATGTAAGCCGAGATCCATGGTCCTTTTAAGGTACCTCATGACTCGCTCAATAGCATGTCACTGCTCGTTACTCAGTCTACTCGTAAACCTGCATAACAATCATACGACATACGCAATGTCGAGTCTAGTACAATCAGTGGCATACCTAAGTATGCCAATGATGCTCGCGTATTCTGTTTGTCTGGCACTTTCACCAGTGTTCTTAAACAGTTTCACACTTGGATCATATGGTGTGCACGCAGGTGTACAGTTTGTTAGAACAAGATTTGGTTCAGTATTTGTATCTCTAAGTTTTGATGATAACAAGTCAGTATTTGTGTGAGAACAATTTTGGTACCCTGCCCGTTTGTTATTGTTTATCTTTAGAAAATAGCTTTGATTCTGACTCTTGAAGTTTCTGAATATATTGATCTAAATCGTTTCTACTCAAATTCACAGATGAGAAGCTTTTAAGAAAACTGTATTATGCTGCTGCAACATTCTCTTGGCTCTAGCTTATGACGTGTGACTCTGATCAATTCGCTTCTGAAGACTGCTCAAGCTTTCGAAGATCAAACGCTGAAGGTTCAAAAACTCTGAAGAATCTCAAGTCAGATATTGATGTTATTAAGCTTCTGATTGATGATTGAAGTTTCTGAACTCAAGCTTCCGAGGATCAAACGCTAAAGGTTCAAAAACTCTGAAGAATCTCAAGTCAGATATTGATGTGATCAAGCTTCTGATTGATGATTGAAGTTTCTGTAATCAAGCTTCCGAAGATTAAACGTTGAAGGTTCAAAGAACTCTGAAGAATCTCAAGTCAAATATTGATGTGATCTAGCTTCTGATTAATGATTGAAGTTTCTAAACTCAAGCTAAATCAACTCTTCTAACTCGTGCTTCAAACATCTATTTATCCAAAAGCCACTGAAGAATAGAAGATAAGAACGAGTTTATACGTGGGAAAAATAGTACATGGTACAAACCAATATTCCTTCCACTAAGCGGATTTCGTGGAGTAAGGAAATTGAGGTAATACGATTCTTGTCCCCTCCGTATCAAATCGTTACTCAAGTCGCCAGCTCATTCATGAAGAATACCAGATCTACTCTTCAACGGATCTTTTTTTTCTGGAAATATAAAGACTTGAAGACTTGAAGAATTACTGCAAGCACTATGCGCATGAAGAAAAAAAGCAAGATTGTTGTCTAAATTTGTGCAGAATTTTCTTTAAGTGTATTATGTTTTTAACTTGTTTATATCTACTTGTGTAGAAGCAATCTTTGTAAACACAGCCTTGTAATCAAACAGTTGTTTATATTTCCTTAAGGGACCAGTTAGGTCATAATCCTTGAGAAGACATAGACTGTGTATCTTTGTGGTTTGTTAGTCACCAGCGGTTGCTAGTGCAGTTGTAATCAGTTGATTATAGTGGATTAAGTCCTTGGGTATAAGGCGAAATCACCTTGGCGGGTAGACTGGATTAACGTTGATATTTTCAAGTAAACCAGTATAAAAATCAAAGTGTATTTCTCTTTATTGTTCATTAGCAGTGTCTTTCATTGAGTGGGTAAAAAGCATTTGTGTTTGAAAACCCCAATTCAACCCCCCATTTCTTGTGTTTTTCTCACCTTCAATTGGCATCAGAGCTCCGATTCTGATTGTGATAAAAGTTTATCAAACACTTAACTGTGTTCAGTACCGATCCTGTGTGTGTGTGAGAGAGAAACAATGGCAATCGCCGCTATTCTAGTAGAGAAAGATCACTACAACGCTAAACCACCAGTCTTTGATGGTGAAAAGTTTGACTATTGGAAAGATAAAATCGAAAGTTTTTTTCTTGGCTATGATGTAGATCTTTGTGATCTTGTTATTGATGGATACAGCCATCCTGTTAATGTTGTAGGACAAAAAGTGTCAAGAAGTACTATGACTAATCAACAAAAGAAAGATTATAAGAATCATCACAAGAAAAGAATTATACTGCTGAATGTTATCTCTTATACTGAGTATGAGAAGATAACAAACAGAGATACTACCAAGTCCATTTTTTATTCTCTAAGAAGGACTCATGAAGGAATCACTCAAGTTAAGAAGGCAAAGGCGCTTGCCCTAATCCTGAAATATGAGGCATTCAGAATGGAGGATGATGAAACAGTTGAAACTATGTTTTCAAGGTTTCAAATGCTAGTCGCGGGACTCAAGGTTTTGTACAAAGGATACTCAACTGTTGACCATGTCAAAAATATCATCAGAAGTCTTCCTAAGAAGTGGAGACCTATGGTAACTGCCTTGAAACTATCTAAAGATCTGTGTAGTATCATTCTTGAAGAACTTGTTAGTTCTTTAAGAAGTCATGAGATAGAGCTTGAGGGATATGAACCTCAAAGGAAAGGAAAGTTAGTTGCTTTAAAATCCAATTCTAAAAAGTCAAGGGCTTATCAAGCTGAGGAAATCGCAGAAGATTCTGATGAAGACTCAGAAGATGATGAACTTTCATTAATTTCCAGAAGGGCCAACAGACTCTGGAAGAACAGACAAAAGGGTCAATGAAAGCTTAAAGGAGCTAGAAGGATTGTCGGTCATTCTGACTCAACGTCTGGACAAAGGAAGTTGAGTTTTGGAAAAGAAGTTATTTGCTATGAATGCAAAGAACCAGGTCATTACAAGAATGAATGTCACATGCTCAAGAAAGACATAAAGCATAAAAAGAATTATGTCAAAGGCAAGAAAGGAATCATGGCTACCTGGGACGACTCTGATTCAGAAGAAGAAGATTCTGAAGAAGAACAAGCTAAGGTTGCATTGATGGCAACAACTTCTGATGCTGAAGTCTCTGGAGAACCCGAAGACAAAGTATCATCAGACTCAGAAGCAGAATCTGATCATGATTCTGAAGAGGTATTTTCTAATCTCTCTCGTTCTGATTTAGAATCATGTCTTTATGAAATACTGGAGAAGTATCAAAGTCTTCAAAGCAAATACAAAGAACTTAAACAAGTCTAAGTAATTGCTTCTGAAACTTGTGAGAAGCATGAAGAGAATATTTCTTCTTTAAATGGAAAAATATTTTCTTTAGAAAGTACAAACTCTACTTTGAGAAGTCAAATCTCAAAATTAGAAGAAGAAATAGGTCCAGATGCTTCCGGTACCAACTGTGTATTTAGATATGCAGGGCTTTTCAGCACTTTCTGACTAAAAGCATAGATAGAAGCAAAATTGCTTCTTTAATCTATGAAGTTATTAGAAATAACAAGAAAGGTTTAGGTTGTACAGATGCTTCTAAGATTAACGAAAGTATCGTGGTAAAACCAAAACCTCTCTACAAGCACTTTGTACCTGCTGGTACAGAACCTGTTTATTTTGAGCTTGCACAGAAACCTCCACTGACACAAAAATCTATTTCTAAACCTAAATATCATGCTCAAATTCCACTTGATTATCCTGTTGCACATAAACCCAAGGTTGTTAAATACTCTGGGAAAACTAACAAAAAAGGACCCAGAAAGTGGGTACCTAAGGAAAAGATAGTTTATGTTGCAGACATCCTTAGCAGCTCAATTGAAACACCAATCATGGTACATGGACAGTGGTTTCTCGCGACACATGATGGGAAGAAGGCATATGTTCCAAAGTTTGGAACTTAAGCCTGGAGGCGTCGTTGATTTCGGAGGAAACCAGAAAGGAAAAATCATTGGCTCTGGAACTATCGGTAATGGTAAACTTCCCTCTATTACTAATGTTCTTCTGCTCGATGGTTTGATGCATAACTTATTGTCTATTAGTCAGCTTAGTGAGAATGGTTATGATATTATCTTTAATCAAAAGTCCTGTAAGGCTGTCAGTCAGAAAGATGGTTGAATCCTTTTTACCGGAAAGAGGAAAAACAACATTTACATGATTAGACTTTCTGATCTTAGTGAACAGAATGTCAAATGCTTAATGTCTGTTAATAAAGAGCAATAGGTATGGCATAGACGTTTGGGCCATGTTAGCATGAGGAGGATTTCTCAGCTAAATAAGCTTGAACTAGTCAGAGGCTTACCAAACCTGAAGTTTGCTTCAGATGCTCTTTGTGAAGCATGTCAGAAAGGAAAGTTCTCTAAAACTTCCTTCAAAGCAAAAAATGTTGTTTCCATCTCTAGACCGTTAGAACTTCTACACATTAATTTGTTTGGACCAGTGAAAATTGCTTCAATCAGTGGAAAGAAGTGTGGATTAGTTATCGTTGATGACTATAGTCGTTAGACATGGGTAAAGTTCTTGAAACACAAGAATGAGTCGCATTCTGTGTTCTCTACCTTTTGCTCTCAAGTGAAAACAAAGAAGAATTGCAAAATAGTCAAAGTCAGAAGTGATCATGGCGGAGAATTTGAGAACAAATACTTTGAGGATCTATTTGATTCTCATGGCATTTCCCATTATTTCTCCTGTCCTAGAACTCCACAACAAAATGGAGGTGTAGAAAGGAAGAATAGGACTTTGCAAGAAATGGGTCGTACCATGATCCAAGAAACTGATATGGCTAAGCATTTCTGGGCAGAGGCAGTAAACACATCATGTTACATTCAGAACAGAGTTTCTATTAGACCCATTCTAGGTAAGACTCCTTATGAATTGTGGAAGAACAAAAAGCCCAACATATCTTATTTTCATCCTTTTGGTTGTACATGTTTTATGTTAAACACAGAGGAGAATCTTGGCAAGTTTGATTCTAAGGCTCAAAAGTGTATGTTGTTAGGATATTCTGAACGCTCAAAAGGCTACTGAATCTATAACACAGAAACACGAATTGTTGAAGAATCAATTCATGTTAGATTCGATGATAAGTTTGACCCTGAAAAGTAAAAGCTAGTTGAGAAACTTGCTGATTTAGAAATCACCTTCTCAGAACCTAAGGATAAAGACACACCAGTCAGAACCAGATCATCATTCAAACCTCCTGAAGAAACTCTTCTTGGCTTGGTCTCTCTCATCGAACCAACCTCTATAGATGAAGCTTTTCAAGACAACGACTGGATTCTGGCTATGGAAGAAGAACTAAATCAATTCACCAGAAATAATGTTTGGGATCTTGTTCAAAAACCAAAAGGTGTCTACGTCATTGGAACCAGATGGGTATCCAGAAACAAGTTAAATGAAAAAGGTGAGGCCGTGAGAAACAAAGCACGAGTGGTAGCACAAGGTTATAGTATGCAAGAAGGAATAGACTATACAGAAACCTTTGCACCAGTTGCCAGGTTAGAATCTATTCTTCTCTTAGTTTCCTTTGCTGTAAATCATGACATCACTTTATATCAAATTGATGTAAATAGTGTATTCTTAAACAGGTATATTTTTGAAGAAGTGTATGTGCACCAACCTCCTAGTTTTGAAAGTTCTGAAAACCCAGATCTTGTTTTCAAACTTAAAAAATTGTTATATGGTCTGAAACAGGTTCCCAGAGCTTGGTATGAAAGGCTAGGTAACTTTCTTTTGGAAAACAACTTTACCAGAGGAAAACTGGATATAACATTCTTTTACAAAACCTATAAAAATGACATTCTGGTTGTGCAAATTTACGTTGATGATATTATATTTGGTTCTGCTAATACTTCCTTGTGCAAGGAATTTTCTAAGTTAATGCAGACTGAATTTGAAATGAGCTTGATGGGAGAACTGAAGTTCTTTCTGGGAATTAAAATTGATCAACGAACTGAAGGAACATATATTCATCAAAGCAAGTATACCAAGGAACTTCTGAAGAAGTTCAATATGTCAGAATGCAAGCCAGCAAAAACTCCAATGCATCCTACATGTATTCTGGAGAAAGAAGAGGTAAATGGTAAGGTAGAACAGAAGATATTCAGAGGTATGATTGGATCTCTCCTTTATCTGACTGCTTCTATACCAGACATCCTCTTCAGTGTGTGCCTATGTGCTCGTTTTCAATCAGATCCTAGAGAAACTCACTTAACAGTTGTTAAGAGAATCTTTAAGTATCTGAAAGGTACTTCAAACCTTGGTTTATTCTATAGAAAATCATCTGAGTACAAACTGGTAGGCTATTGTGATGCTGACTATGCTGGAGACAAAATAGAAAGAAAAAATACTTCTGGAAGTTGTCAATTTCTGGGAGACAATCTGATCCCATGGACCAGCAAAAGACAGTCCACAATTGCTTTATCAACTGCTGAAGTTGAATATATTGCAGCTTTCGGATGTAGCACACAGATTCTTTGGATGAAAAGTCAATTAGAAGATTATCAGATTTCTGAGAGTAACATTCCTATCTTCTGTGATAATACTTATGTTATTTATCTATCCAAGAATCCTATTTTGCATTCTAGGGCTAAACATATTGAAATAAAACATCACTGAAAGCTCTAGGTTTTTGAACAAATTTTGGGAAAACATAATTGTTATTGCAATAATGAGATCAAGCTAAATAATTCTGCTGAAGACGTGATGTCGAACAAGATGTCATAACATACATCTTGACATCCTGGACTGAATGGCTCAAGTTAGTTTTAATCTGCTGCAACACTCAAGGAGAATTTGCTGCATGGATCAAGGACTGAAGCCCAAGGAAGCAGAAGACACTATAAATAGAAGACTTAGACCTAGGTTTCTGTATGCCTTAGTACGCCTGTTGTAATCTTGTTTTTCTTGCGTAAGAAATAAGGGTTTAGGGTTTTGAGAGTCGTTAGCTTTCTAGGTTGTAAGTCTCCCTTTGTATCAGTTGATACACTGTGGTAGATATAGGTGTCGCACAGATCCATAAGCCTTGAGGTATTGGATTGTGTATTGTTCTTGGATGAAGCTTTTAAGCAAATTCGAGTTAGCTTGTTTGTCAAGTATGCTTGATAGATTTATGTATTGATAGGGATGATGTAGAAATCACAGTTGGTGATTAAGGGAAGTGAGTGGGGTATCTCATATCAGGGTTCTAAACGTTTGAGTTTAACCTTGGTAAAGATGATCATGGGGTAGATGTTAGGGATAAAATTGTAAACGTGGGACTTTAACTTTGTAACAGTCTACACAATAGTGAAGTCTTCTTCCTGGATTGGTATCCCCCAGATATAGGTGAGTTGCATCGAACTGGGTTAACAATTACTGTGTTCTTTATCATTCTGCAGATTTATGTTTCTGTTAGGGTTCATGATGAACATGTTGGATCAGATGTCGTGACATCTGTGATGGTGCAGTTCTGATATTCAAGGTATCAGTCTGCAGTTGCGCCTCTGAGTTTAAAAGATTATGCAGCACAATGTCTTGACATGTGGTAGGACATCTGCTATCTACATAGGCCATAATTTCAATTGGTATCAGAGCATGCATCCTGTCTGGTTCTGGATGAGACCTTTGGGAGATACTTTCTGGCGTTTAAACAAGGAGGAGTTTTGGAGATCAGATCAATCAACTCAAACATACCCAAGGGTATTAATGGATGAGATGAATGTTCTGGATCGAAGGGAGCAACCCGGAGGTTGTTCATGTTGCTAAGGAGATTCTACAACAACTACAGGAGAAGTGGCTAGTTCTCTTGTTGGTGTGTCTTATAAGATGTTATGACATCTTATTAGGGCAAGTAGGATTTGTTCCTTGGTGGTTCTTCTGCATGTGTTTCTGGTGGAAGAGCTCTAGAATTATGGGATTCTGGAGTTGTTACTGAAGACAGTTGGTGGAAGGTCTCAATAGTCGGCCTCTATAATCTTAAAGGTATCTGCATTCTTTTATTCCAGAGTCAAAAGCGATGGAGTGAAGGAAGTTGTGGTCAGATATCTAGTATGATAACTTGGTACTTGGAAGCTTGTTTCCTGGTATAGCTTAGAGTCAGTTGAAGAGGAGATGTGTTGAGGTGTAAAGTTTATTAGGTTCTTGCTCTAGGAGTTTGATAGATGTTTGAACGGCTAAGTTGTCAAAGATACTTGAGAATTCTCTCAAGTCCACTCATAAAGACATCTATGTCATGTATCTAGAGTTTTCTAGTTACTCTTCTGACTAGAAGGTGTTTCTTTGAAACATGATCTGAAGAAAGTGGAGGTGATTTATTTTCACCATCCAAAAACAGCAAGGAAGGATTCATCCCTCTTGACCCTAAGAGTGGATCCAATCTGATTGAAGAGTTGTTGAGGTAAATAAGACTTGTTCAGAGAAAGTCTTAGTTACTTGAGTCAAGGGTGGCAGCCTTGGTATCTCAACATTGTCCTTTGAAGAAGATACTTGCAAAAAGATTGAATACTATATAAGTGTTCATGACATGATCTGGTGGAGCTCAGGTACAACACTGAAGAAGGGTTATCGTACAAGGATTTAAGATCAATTGCTACTTGTGGAATCCACATGTACTTAATCGATTATCCTTGAGATTCAAGATTAAGGATGTTCTATCAGATGTTCTGACATCTTTTCATCAGAGGCTTGGAGAATCATGGGAGGGGTTCTGCATTCGCTCAAAAGTCTCCTAGGTGTTGACCTGGGATTATTAGCTTAGCATCTGTTTCCTGGAAAGTATTGTGAATGACTTGTCCAGATGGTGATGCGGTTGAAGATGGAGATGGAAGACTATGAAGACATTATAATCTTGATGGTTACAGCTTGGGTCAGTTTATTTCTAATCTAGGTGCTTTGGAGCAAAGTGTTTGCTCTGGTTGTGAAGGTCGAGGATAAGTGGCAGTTATCTCTGGCTTTCTATTGACGGCTCTACTAAGGGAAATGGCATTCTTTAGTACGGCTATGGCGTAGTCTTGGACTACTTATTTTCTGAAGATTCAGACGTGGCAAGTTTGAAGTGTTTGGAGTTTCAAAGCAGAATGGAGGTTGTCTACTCAAAACTTGGTTGTTGAATCAAGTCTGTGAGAGCATGGAAATCTGTTTCTGTAAAGGGAGGAGGTTCTTCTAAGTGGCAGAAGGAAGAGTTGAATTCAACAGTTGGATATCATAACGTTTTGACATCTAGCTTAACATCAGAAGTCTCAGCTGGTGATGTGGCACATCAGCTTAAGATAAGGTGATCTACAGGAGAATGGGAGTGATGAATTCTTCAAAAAGGTCTATCTCATGCAGTTTGCGGAGCTGTGGATGAGAAGATATTACATGACTAAGAGGCTTGGTGGATCCAAGATATCTTGCTATAGGGCAAGTAGTTCGTGTGACTTGAAGATCTGGTTTCATTAGTAGATCAGGGTATTTTGTGGGAGTTATAAAGATGAGTGAGGTTAATCAAAAAGTGGCATTTGATTGGTTTCACAATGTGCGTTCAAGCAGGATGCTTGAAACTGATTGCTCTTTTATAAAAGAGTAGTTAGTTGAAATTATTGAAGGTTCTGGTTCTCTGGGAGCTTGTGGCAAAAGTTCTGGTTTGAGAATGTAAGCATACCTTCTTGGTGGTTGAGATTTTATTTCTCTCTGGGTTCCTGAAGACTTCTTTGTTCAAGCTGGTGGGTCAGTGTTGTGTGAAGATCTTCAGTATGGATTATTATGCTGATAGTAAGTCCAGTAGTGAAGCATATCAAGAACCATGGGGTGTGGTGTATGTGGTGTGTGGAGGATGTTCTAACTGATGTTAGAACATCTTTGGGTTAGTTATCCTTGGTGAAGGATTTCAAGTTCTGTGATGAACTGGTTACTTGCATCGTGTCCAAGAAGTATCTACATGATCATCCGGGAGAATGATGGATTAGAAGGGTCCCTTGGAAGGAGGATGTAAGTATTTGTGAAGACTGAAGTGGATCATGTGTTGATTGCATAGAAGTCAGTTTCCTGAATGCGTTCAGAAGTGGAGATTTACCATAAATCAGAAGTATTCCTTGTTATCATACGTGAGAATGATAGGAATGACTGTCTTGGATTGCGGGGTTTATCTCTATTGTTGGCTGGGTGAGGTCAGTGGAAAATCTTGCATACGGCATTGGAGCCCTTGGACCAAGTCATGCTAGTAGTGGATCAGTTTAGCAGCTGTGAAGTTCTGGAGCATGCATACGATAGTTGACATCGTTATAACAAACTAAGAGGCCATGTGCGTCTCTTTGAGGAATGTGAAGCATTCTGATTCAATTGGTTTGTGCCTCAAGCAGTTGGAGGTCTATACATGAGAATTCAAGAGGAGTTCGTGTGGTGTGTAGATGGTTGCAGGATGAGGGGGTCAATGGGGATTTGATCTCAAGCCAAGAGTTTGTTATGGTTGGTATACACGTACTCATGGGTGTAGCGAGTGATTTTTGGATGTGGTTGCGAAGCACAATCGCTCTAGTACTACAGTTTGATTCATTTTTTATCCTATTAAAGCTGATGAAGGAAGGGAAATAGATGTCTCCAATTAACCCTGCTTGCATACTGAGATTAAACAGTCGAAACTGTTGGTTTACAGATGCTACAAAGATTCGGGGTTTGTCCTAGGTTTATTTTGTTGACGAGGGGTGCTTTAGGCTATTGGTTGAGATGTTAGGACGGATATATACGAAAGTATGGGATTTTGGGTTTTTGTTTAGTGTGCTCGCTAAGATCTTTTCTTTCGATCTTATGCCTACGTATTCCTGTTTACCGAAACAGGGAAATCAGAGCGTTCGTAGTTCCTCCTATTCTATGGGAGGAAATGGTGTTTTGGTGTCTTGTTCAAAGCCCAAGATGTGAAGCTGAAAAGTCTATTTGTATCTTGTTCAAAGCCCAAGATATGAAGCTAAAAGGTGTTGACTTTAGAGAGAATTTGTCATCTCTAAAGAGGGGGTTGTATGTCACAACTGTTTATAAAGGAGAATTACTTTAACCGGGATGTATGAATTTGGCAATGCCATAATTTTCTTTACAGGGGATTTCCAACCTGAAGGGGAAGACTTTAACTCAGTGTAGATCAATGTTATCTTTCCTTAGGAATTTCTTATGCTAAAAGAGGGACAGTGGCATGGATGTAGATGATTCAGAGGCTTGCCGCTTACAGCGATTAGATGAAGGGGAAGGAGTTGTTGATGTTTGTGTACTGTGAACGAGGCACAACTTTGATGCTAAAAGGTGATTGGATCAAACAGTGGTTTTCTTATACAAAGCCTAAGAGAAGGCTATTATGTGTCTCGTACAAAGCCCGAGAGAGAGGCTAAAAGGTTTTTGACTCGACGAGGGAATCTTTTGGTATCCCGTATAAAGCCCGAGATGAAGGCTATTTGACTCAACAAGAGAGTTTTTGTATCTCGTGCAAAGCCCGGGATGGAGGCGAAAGGGGGATTGACTCAACGAGGGAGTCTCTTTATGTGTCTCGTATAAAGCCCGAGAGAGAGGTTAAACGTTGTTTGACTCCACTGGGGAGAATCATTTGTACAAAGCCCAAGAGGAGGCTAACTTCACTGGAGAAGGAATCTTTATACAAAGCCTAAGAGGAGGCTATGGTTACTGTCTCAGTTAAGTGACAGGTCCAGAATGCTGATTTTGAAAGAGAAAATCAGTTCTTATATGAGCAACACTGTACTCAAGGATTTAATTCGAGGATCCGGGTTATTCCTGTTCTTTAAGGAAGTGGGAAATCTGAAGGGTATTGAGACTGTCTGAGTCTACGGGTTTTCTTCCTATTTAACGAAGGGGTCACTTGAGAATGTCTTTGAGACTCAAGGAGATTAGACTGTCCAAGTCTACAGTGTCATCTTTTGTACTATGATTTGAGAAACAGTAGTAGACTCTTGGAAAGGACTGTTCTATGCAGATGACTAATTTATGTTCCTATACCTCTAGGAGGTCATCGGGACAATTTGTACGAAGCCCAAGAGGAGGCTGGAAACTTTTAAGAAGCCGATCGGTCCTTGTACGAAGCCCAAGAGGAGGCTATCATTCCCGGAGGAAGAGATCATTATACGAAGCCTAAGAGGAGGCTGTGAATACTTCTAAGAAGTCGACGGGTCCTTGTACTATGCCCAAGAGGAGGCACGGTTGCTTTTAGGAAGCCTGTGGGTCCTTGTGCGATGCCCAAGAGGAGGCCGATGCTTTTAAGAAGCCCGTGGGTCCCCAAACCCTGAGAAATTCAAGGCAAGCTATTCACAAGGAATAGATCAAGTCAGGAAAGTTCAAGAATTTGGAAGAAACTCAAGAGATGCCATTCACGGAGAAAAGATCATCTCTGGGGAATAGAGTTTCTTGACAAGTGCTTTTAAGAAGCCTGTGGGTCCCCAAACCCCGAGAAATTTAAGACATGTCATTCACCGAGAATAGATCAAGCCAGGAAAGTTCGAGAATTTGGAAGAAACTCAAGAGATGCCATTCACGGAGAAAAGATCATCTCTGGGGAGTAGAGTTTCTTTGACAACTTCTATGAGTGACAGTCTATGAAAGGGTTCACAGAGAATGCTGCCTTTCATATCTCCATATTGTTTAACCCCAAGAGGAGGGAAGGTTGTGTCTGGTAATCCTATTGGGATCTAGTTTTGACTATTTCTATGAATAAAACGGCGTCACCTAGTTCTAGACGTAGTTGTCGGGGAAACTCGAAATATTTATACTATTATTACACAGTTGATATGAGTTTATGAAAGAAGGCTTACAGCAAAACAGCCCCACAATACAGTTATATGTATATGAAAGCGGTAAATGAAAGCAATAACCACTTACTCGGTTGTAGAGCTTCCATGTTGTTTGGTTAGTTGTTCAATAAAGAAAGATTGAAAACAACAGTATATTTCAAAATCAAAGGAGAAAGTGCTCTGAAAAAGAAAGATTTGGGACTTACAGCTCAAGGAGAGGCCCAGGGTTTTATCAGTGAGCGCACTGTTGAATTTATACAGAGGGACTTATACAAGTGACTGTGGCCCAAAATGTTTTCTGTACAAAGGGATGGGTCTTACAATCTCTCAATAGGCCCAAAAAGTTTAAAGAAAAAGAGTGGGGCTTATAACACGAGGGTAGGCCCAGATGATTTTTCCGTTTGAAATGGCGATCGCGCCGAGGTTTTCTTTTAACGCAGAGGGGCTTATACAATATCTGAGGCCCAAATGATTTTGGTTAAAAGGGGGTTAGGTCTTACACTCTATTAGAGGCCCAAAAAATTTTAAATGGGTCTTATAGCTCGAGGAGAGGCCCAAAAGGTTATTTTTCAAAAGGCGACGATCGCGCCGTTTATTTTTTACGGTGTCGGGACTTATACAATACACTGAGGCCCAAAAATGATTTGGTCAAAAAAGGATTGGGTCTTACACTCTATTAGAGGCCCAAAGTGTTTTGAAAATGATTTATGAGGGTAGAATTAATCCAAAACCCTAATTTGTTTTCAAAAATGTATTTAATTGAATAAAAATTCAATTAAAATGATCAAAATTGTTTAACATATGGAAAACAAATTGTGATCTTGGATTAATGCTTCAAAAATTAAGTATTGACCTACAAAATAATTAGAAGGCATTAAAAGTTGCAAAATCAAGGTGGAAAAAATATCTTAAATGTCAAAAACAATTAAAACATTAATTCTTTGCAAAAATAGCAATTATATAAAATAAATAATATTTTTGGTATTTTTTGGGAAAATAAAATATTTTAACATTTTTGTGAATTATTAAAAAAAAATCAACTCAAAATCACTAAAACTCAGAGAGAAATTAATTTTTGAATCAATTAAATAAAATCACAAAATTCAAATATTCAAATATTCAAAAAATGGCGCCAAGAACACGTGCGTGTTCTGGGTTTGCCCAGATTTACATTTTCTCTCCAATCTCACTGAATACTTGATTATATCATGCAATCCACATACCAATCAACTCGTTTCAACCTCACGATCATGTCTATGGCAATTAATTTCATTAATTTTATTTAAATTAAACATATAACAAAAAATCATGAAAAATCCTCAAGAACCCTAATTTCTGCATGAAGGCTGGGATTTTTTATACACGATTCAAACAATACAATTAATTGAGGGGAAACATTCCATGCATGATTATGAACATATGGCCAAATTATTGTGCAGCAAAAATTGCATGGATCATAGAGTTAGAAGAGCTCATGCTTACCACTTGCAGCTGGTGATCGTGATTTGTGTTGGAGGTGTTACAGCTAGGTTCCAATGATCTGGATAGCTTCCCTAGGTGCCATGGAGTGTGTATGAATGCTTGGAATGGATTGAAATGGTCTGGAACTTGAGATGGTACCCCAACTGCAAATCTGTCAAGAACTTGAGCATTTGGCTGGTGATTTTGTGAAATCTTTGTTCCAGATGTTATGTGAGTGTTTGGATCACTTCTATATGATGTATGTGAGGTGTGTGTGTGTGATTGGTTTGGTTGAAAAAGCTCTCAAACTCAAAACCCGATAGTGACTTGCCTTAAAAGGCGAAATTGGAGTGAAAGAAGAGATTTTAAGAAAAGCATTTGTTTGATGGTTTTGGTGTACTCAAACTGATCACAATTGAGCTCTATTTATAGTAGAGCAAGTTTGTTTTGGGATCCACAGTGAATGGCAACTGCAGCAGATGTTTGTTCAATGTTGGCCAATGGAAATCCAAGTCTCCTCTAGCCATTGACTAGAGGTTAGGGCACAGGGTTGTGGTTCCCTTGGTCTTGGATAAGTCTTGACTGAATTCAGTTGCAAATGGCTCAGTCCATGCCACCTTGATGCTTCCATTGAATGCTCCAATCCAAAATTGGAGTCTTGTCCCTATTTTGGCCATTTTAGGTTCAACATGCTATTTCTTGTTCCAAAGACTTTGGAGGCTTGGCTCAGTGATTGTCCCCTTTAGATTCAATCCTCGGAGGTGTCCAAGTGGATAGGAGCATTTGGATTTGGCTGATTTTGGCAAATCGAGCAAAAATGCAAATTCTGCCTTGCCTTGGCAGATTTCAGCAAGGCAATTTTCCAATGTCATATCTCATGACTCAAATTGAATTTGGTAATGTTCTTGGTCATTTTGGAAAGCCCTTACATGATACAACAACTGTTTGACATATTTGGTTTTGATCTCTTTTGAATCCAAGTGAAAAATCCCCCTACATTTGGCAAAAAGTAGGGTAAAATCTGACTTAGTGAAATTTTCACTAACTGTTGGAACAAAGTGACTTTCTTGATTTTGATCACTCCATAACTCAAAATCCATGAGGAGTTAGAATTAGGTCTAGTTGAAGTTTTTGTAGAGGGCAATGAGATCTACAAATCAAGCCTTGGATGGGAGAAAATGGCTTTGTGGTTTAGGAGTTATGACCCTCCAAAGTTAGTACCCTAGCCATTTTATTTTTAACTTAGAAAATTTTCTAAGTTTTTTATGGTTACCCCTTTTACAAGTTATCCAACTTTTCTTGATTTTTATTGATGAATGATGATTTAAATCATACATTAACATCATTTTAGGGTTAAAATTCCATTTTGGTGGAAAATCTCAAAAAGTCAAAGTTGACTTTTGTGCACAGTTGACTTTTTATCAGATGAATTCCAAACTGTGCAATTCTTCAGGAAATCATGTCCTTGACCTAAACCAAACTTGATGGACATGTTCCATGGGTGTCATAGGGTATATTGATTCAGGTCATAGGGCTTGGGAGCATGTCCTGGTCAAAAGTCAAAGTTACAGTTGACTTTTTCCTTAAAACCCTAACTGTGGTGCAGATGAAATTGAGACTTGTTGCTCAAGCTTCTTGGGTTAATCCATTGTTTAAAATGGATCAATATAGTTCATTAGAGACCCTCAAACCCTCTCTTGAGGTCTTGGCTCATGATTTGCCCTAAAATTCAACTTAGGGGTGAATTAGGTCAAGAAACCCTAATTCCTGATTTTTGATGAATGCACCCCCTGAGGCAAAATTGACTTGATGATTGGGTCCATGAGGTTCCATGGAGTATATTAGGTTAGGTTTTGGATCATTGGCTTATGCCCAGATGAAAATTTTCCATCTGGAGGCCCTGGTCGACCAAAACCCTAATTTGGTGACACTATCGATCTTGAGACTTAATCCACCTAGAAGGGAGCAGCCTTGTGCTTAATCCTTGAAGTGGGAGTCCTTTTGATCCATTGTGGATGTTTGAGAGGTTAGACAAGTTGAAGATCATGTCATTCCTTGATTGATCCTTTGTCTAAGCACTCAGAGAGGGCTTGAAACCCTAATTCTTGATTGTAATGAATGCTCACCCATCTTTGGGGAGACTGATGAAGTATGATGGCCCATCCATATTGTGATGATGATTTTCACAATGATGGGAAATCTTAGTGGTCAAAATTTGGGGTATGACAATGGGATGCATAACTTTGATCATGTGTGAGTAATTATTGTTTCTTGTCAGAGGGAACAATAATGAGTTAATGGTTGCGTTCAGCAGGTGTGTTAAACAGAGGGTGCGCTCTTAAAGACATGAAGATGCGCCTTATGTTTTCGAGTCATTAGCTTGGGTGTTCAGTGGAGAAGCACCAGTTACCTTAGTCAGGGGGAGAGGCCTCTTGATCTGAGATGAAGTTCCAGTTTGCATTTGTGCGTCAAGAAAACTGAGATGTCAAGATGGCTTTACATTATTGTTGAAGTTCTAGTTTGCATTTGTGCATCAAGAAAACTAAGATGTCAAGGAGGATGGCTTGACATTATTGTGGAAATTCCAGTTTACATTTGTGCGTCAAGCAAACTGAGATGTCAAGGACGATGTCTTGACATTGGAGTATTGTTGCAAGTTGTGGGAAACTTGGCAATGCATACTTGAATGGTTCTTATTGGATGCTTAAGAATCATTGATGAGTCTGGGAGGATTTATTTTTCTCTGCATATTGTGTTCACTATACTGTGAAGATTGTATTCAATACAGATATTTTCTTTAACATTGTTGGGTGGTACTTGGTTAAGGACGTCATTGCAGTAAAGAGTGTCTGGAGAATCTCTGATAGTCTAATGACAGAAGTATTGATTCCATCTTGGGAAGTGCTTAGGGTGTATACTTGCCAGAAGGACGTGTAAAGAATTTGTACTTCAAAAAGAATTTGTCCAGAAATGAATAAAGACAAAAAGACTAGGTAGTGGTTGATACACTTCAAATAAGGGGATCTCGAAATTCATCTTACTCATTACTGTATCTCTCCAGCTGGTGTCTTTATGGCTTACATAAGGTTCTGGGTGAGCACTCTTTATGACATCCTTCAAGATTAAATTCTTTTTATAGGTGGACACTATTCCACTTCTCCAATACCGACAACATTAGTGGTGTAGACAACTCCCAATAACACTTTATTATTCGTGTATGTTTTAAACATTGCACGATCATAACAGACATGACAAGAAGAGCCAATGTTCATCCACCAACCATTAAATTCACCAATCATGTTGATTTTAGTGATCAAATCAATAAATTTCTCATCAATCAGGTTAACCTATGCATTAGGGGAAACACAAGGTTTAAACTCGATCTTTCATTTCTTAATCATATGACCTTGTTTTCCATAATTGAAGCAAGAGAAAACACCGGTGTCATTTCTTTATGGTGGCGATTGTTGCCTATCAATTGGAGTAATTAGGGCCCTTTAAGGATTCTCATTCTTAATTCGGTTCACAACATTGTAGTTCTGATTCTTTAATCATTTGCCAAATGGCTTCAGAACTACGCCGAATTTCTTTTTGTTGTTTGAAACAACCAAGACTTTTTTTTGTCTCCGAGATTCTTCTTCAACTCGAAGGCAAATAATTAGACTCTCAAACTAGGGGAAGCAGAAGTTTTAAAACTTTCAAACTAGGGGAAATTTGTCAATTATAAAGGCAATTTAAAATTGTTCATCTAAGCACATACCTTTTGTGATGATCTCATAAGCAATCTTTTGAAGTTCATAACATTGAGCCTCCACGCACCTTTCATTTATACCATTTGATACTTTAGGTAGCAGCTAACGACATACTTCTTTATTCCAGCTTCCTCGGTGTCATACTTCTTTTGCACAGCCTCCCAAATCGGTTTCGCAGTATTGCAGATCATTTGCAAGTCGATTAAAAATATGATTTTGTAGAAATAATCATTCTTTTTCCATAAGGTGATTTCTTTTCTGAGCTGGAAATCGTTCACTTTAATCTGTGCAGCAAATTCAACTTTAACACTATTAAATGTTCCATCTGAATTCACATATTTCTTACCGTTAATTTGCCTGGTCGATCCATAAGGAGCAACAAGAATATCATCAGTTAGAACATTGGCAAACTTTGTTTCAAAAAATTGCAAATTTTGTTGCCATCATTTGAAGTGACTTCCCTCAAACTTGAACAGTTTGTTAGAGACAACATCCGCAGAAGTACCAATAATTTCTTTGGTAGCCATGGCAGTTCGAAACGTCTTAAAATTGTTGATTCACGATTTTGAAAATTTGACATAGAAGAAATTATTGGGTTGAGTCGCTGACTAGGTCGCTCTCTTTAAGACGTTTCGCGGCACTGCCCAAAGTTATGCAAAGTAGTCGAACTACCTCGCCGCCTCCAGGATAAAACAACTCAGTTCTATACTGTACGACCAGTCGTAATAGTTTCTCAAATCCAGAGAAATTTTAATAATTCTCCAAAGAGAATTCAATAATGGTCATTTGACCACTAAAAATGATTTCTCAAACAAAGAGAAGTTCAAATAATTCTCCAAAGAAAATAAAAAAAATAATACTTGTAATTTCTCAACTCAAACGAGGAGAAATTAACATAATTCTCTAAAAGAAAATTCAAGAAAATACTCGAAAAAATCAACAAGTAGAAAGAAAGGGGGAGAAGTTGGCGTTTCGACAATTCGAAAGACGCAGAGTTATGACAGTGAGGAAGGAAAAACTCAAAATAAGTTTTTTGGTGTGTTTTGGAATGAAATAGAGATTTTCCTTATATAATGAAGTGAGGAAGGAAATATATCACCCCTAAGCAATGTGGGACTAATGAGTTTTTTCAACTAACACACAATGTGTGACTTGACTTAAGGAACTTTTTCAAATTCATCTCTCTATATTAGAATATTGACATAATATTCCAACATATATTGATCGAACATATCTTTCCTTTAAGGTTTCTTATGCTAAGAGATAAATTTAAAATTCTTGATAAAAAAAATTTTAACCATTTTGGATTTTCACTTCTCTATCTCTATCTCTATCTTCATTTCACTCTCTCTAAAACAAAAGTGATTTTATAATTATGAGAGAGAGAGAGAGAGAGAGAGAGAGAGAGAGAGAGAGAAGAGAGAGAGAGAGAGAGAGAAAGAGAGAGAGGAACGAGAAGAAATGAGAGAAAAAAGAAAGAAGAATATACAAGTTCGTCATCTAACATAAATTCTTTTGAATTTAAACAGAAGGTATTATAGTAAGTAGTATAAGTTGCAACCGTAACTAAACTAGTATGATATCAAAACAAAACAAAACAACTAATTGTTTAACTTGAATTGACATAATAGTTATGATCAGGGTTGTCTTAGGTTTTTGGAGATCCCGTGAACTTTACCATAGTTTAACTATAGAAAAATAAATTAAGGCTTTGTTTTGTCATGGTTTAACCATAACAAATATTTTATGAGGTTTTTATTTAAACACTCTTTAACCGTGATAAACTTTGAATTCTATGCAGTAATCCGTCTTGCATGTTTTCAAAAACGGTCTTGGTTATGATTAACTAACTCAATTAGTTACACCTTTCTATAAATAGTCATACACAAACTATTACAAAGAGATGATTTATTTCTAAAGAAATATAATAACATAATTATATCTTTCTTCGAATTTTAGTGTTCTAGAAGATGAAATATGCATTATCTCTTAATTTCTATTCTCTTTAGTCCTTAATATAAAAAATAAAAATAAAATTATATTTTAGGTTCAACGAAGAATAAATGTATCTGTATATAAATCAAATAATCAATAAATTTTAAAAAAAAAAATTCTTAAATTAAGGACCAAAGATATTAGTAATAAAGAGTGTCTTAGTGTGATAATAACGGATAATTTTATAAAATCCATCAATTTACATGTACACGTGGATGGTATGATTGATTTGTTTTCAACTTTAGAAAAAATGGGTCATAATGCAATGAGATATGTGGAGCGTTTGCCTGTGGGGTATTTGGCATTTTCTGAATCTGCAAATTGTGGGGAAATATGGCAGAAATTGTACAAAGTGTACCAAAAAGTTGCGTTTTTTAATCAATGGCAATGGGCAAATTATCAAGTGTATCATATCCCTTCATTAATAAATCATGGTTAGCTAAAGCGATCTTTTAATAAGCTAAAGTGCAATGTTAATGCAGCTTTATCCAAAACAATGTGGGTGTTGTATTATGCTTAAAGGATGAAAGTAGTAACTTTAACAAAGTAAAAATATTGTGTCCAGATTATATTGTATCAGTTAAAAAGGGAAAGACTTGTGGATTGCTTCAAATTATTCATTAGATGGGGAAGCTAAGCCTTGACAACATTATTTTTTGAGCTAGACGCAAAGATAGTAAATAGCTTTCATAAACTTCGATTTCGATTTTATCAGTTCAAGAAATTCAAAACACCAAAAATAGCCAAAGGGCACCACAAAACAGAAACAAACCGAACAAAAAATGACCTCAAACAAAAACAGACAAAAGCAACCACCGACCATCACATTGCTCGCAAATTACTTCCTCCACTTTTATAAAAGTTAGTCCCTTAATAAAAAGTTTGTCAAGTTAATGTAACACTTTATAAAAATGGAGAACCAGATTAAATAAACCCTTAAAAAATTGAGGGACCAAGTTAAGGGCACACTACTATACCAGTGATCCATTTTATTAACTAATAGCTTTTTTATTGTAATCTAACAGTCATATGCAAGTGAAACACAATATACATACATATCTGCAGCAAGAAAATCAGGGAAATTACATCCTTCCTCAAATCATCTAAATGGGAAAAATAAAAAGTTAAGAGCTATATCAGTATGAAAAATTATGAATATAATAGATAAATTAACTATTTTATGATTGCATGTGGGAAAGTGTGATTTAGTTTGATATTCAGTTTAAATATAAAATGTCGCGTGGGGTAGAGCTCTAACAATCAGTCAAACTTTGACCAATCCAGACTAGAGGATACAAATAGGAGCAAACATGAGTTAACTCTGTCATGAACAAGAGCTAATGTGATCTTGTAAGGTCACACAATTACTTGATGAGACTTCAACAGCCAGTCATAGCCAAAACCAACTTGTTACAATCTCCATCTGAAAACCGAAGCATAAAAGCTCATGCCAATTGTATGATATGAGGAAATTAATCAAGGCCAAAATATCAATTGATAGTTGAGATTATATTTCTACAAAAAAATTGCATTTAAAGTTTAAATATCTAATACTACCTCCGGTCCTTTTTATAAGGAACATTTCACCTTTTTAGATTCATTAAATAATTAATGTATCTGGTCTATAATGCAGACCAGATACATTAATTATTTAATGAATCTAAAAAGGTGAAGTGTTCCTTATAAAAAGGACCGGAGGGAGTACAAAATTCCAAAAATATATATTTTTCTATAATAATTTGAAGCGGCATGCCAGAAAATTCAATGAAAACTCATCCATCAATCCCAATTTGAAGCACTTACCAAAGTATTTTCTAAATGCAGAATAGAGGAGTATATTATCTAGACTGTTCCACTTAAGAGTTCAGGCTCAGCATCATGTGGAAGGAATATTGAAAGATTATCCAAGTTGGGAAAGCCTTGAAGTCTCAATCCATTCTCATTTGCCAAATGCAGGAGACATATAAAGCACAAATGAGGAGATATGTCACGGATGTTTGCAGCGGCATTGCATTTGGCAGGAAAATTAGCCAATAAATTCTTGAAATATATTGTTTCATCTTGATCCTTTAAAATAAAGAAAGGGTAAAAGAAATTGCAAGAATTAAAATAAAGAAAGGGTAAAAGAAATTGCAAGAATTAGAACTTATCATTCAAATCAAGGCAAAAAAATACAGCTATTATCATGCTCTAGTATCCTATGGAAAGTTAAAATAGCATCATGCCTTGAAGAAAACTCACTAGCAAGTTTCATTTCAATGGAGGAAACCAGAAAGGGAAGCATAATTGTGAAAAGAAATGAAAACAAATATTGTGTACGACGAACTTCTTTAGAAATTGAGGTATACCTGAACAGGAGTAAATTTGGCAGATGCTTGAACTTCGTCCCATAGAGTAACTTTTAGCGCTTGAACATCCACTTGTTTAGACGTTTTGTCATACTGGACTTCGATTTTACTGACCTGTTATTTGAAAATATACAATATATTGTTATACTAAAATTCTTGCTACAATATTTTGATTAAAAATTAATGACGTGTATGTACTGATGAAACACATCATCCTATCATTTAGGTGCATAATACCTTGAAAAACATATTAAGAGCAAGTGTGTATATACAAAAAAAAATAAAAAAACTACCTGACGAGGCTGAGTAATAAGAGTGTCAGGATCCTCAATATCATTGTGATGAACACCTTCATAGTCACCAGCCTCATCACCTCCACAAGCACTTCCATTATCCCAAGAAGGGAATAAATCATTCTCATTGAACTGATCACTAGATCCATCTGCATCTGCAAAATGCACCCAAACTTTAAATACAATGTAAAGACAGCTGAAAACATTTTAAATGATCTCAACATATACAAGTGTGGTGATTACTCTATATTTGAAAAAGAAAACTTTAACACATTTTACCCGAGAATCGTTTTGCCCTCCTTCCAAGACACTATAGAAAGAACAAAAATCATTAGAGATAGCCTGACAAAGGCACTAAATAAGCATCACTCCAGACAAGAAAAGTACTTTGAAACTGATTTCTATGTTTTAAAGAAACTACCTTCACATCCGGAAGAACAAATAGCTTGACAAGTTCCTCTGGCTGATAGTGGCAGTCCTCTGGAAGTTTTGTATTGCAAGGCGGCCTGCTCTCGGGGAGAAGAAATGTTTTTGGATTCTTGGGAGGAGCAAATATATCCATAAAGTTTTTCTCCAGAGACTTTGTGAAATCTAAATCAACTTCAGCTTGTTTCTTACTCTTTGTCTGCCTAGTTTTAAGGGTTGACCCATCTTCGGAAGTAGGTTGAACCTCAGAAACTACAACAAAGTAATTAGAATAAGTACAATGTTCATTTCTAAGAAACAGTGTTTAAATCTCTTTATCTGGCCACCAAACCTCACCTTTAGATTTTTTATACTTCCAATGATCAGGGCCTGCCCAAGCATTCTGTTTTGAATTAAAACCCAGACTCAAGAATAAGTACCCATCAACATTTTCAAATCTGTCATCCATATCTGACTCAGTGGAAGGAAATTGCTCATTTTCCTACAAAATTTTGAGTTTAACTTTAGCCAATGCATCATTCACTTGTTAGATTGTCAAAACTCAAAAGACTATTTTAAAAGCTTATTCAAAACAGTCATAGAGATTTCTATGGTTAAAACATGAGAAAAACCTGAGGGTAACTAGGAAAACTTTGATCAACATCATTAGAGCTTAGATCAGCAACAACTGGTTGGTCATCATGATCATCACTCCAGGTCGGGCAGTTCTCATAGCCTTCTCCGTCAGCCCCATTTTCAAAATCAAAATCAGCATCAAGCTCTTCAGCTGAATTCGGGCCATGAAATTGAAAATCAGTAGGCCTTCTATTATTCTCATCGAATTGGTTTACTATAGTCTGGAGAGTTGGAGAAATTTCTTTTTTCACACGCATCTCCAATAACATCTGCTCAACACAATCTATAAAGAAAAGTCAATTCCAATTAACCACATTGAATGTGTTTCAATTTGCAAATGTACTGATAGCGACAGTTTCCCCAAATATCTCACAAGGCAACACACCTTTGGCAAAAGAAAGATCAATGGTATCCGAGGTAGCAGGTTCATTTTGGCTTGTCATACAGTTTGCAGGTACTTCTAGTGAATCAAAGAGCACCCTACAACCACCATATACCCCAAGATTATTCATTAAAAGGCCTTTGGCTCCTCCTTCGTCAAATTTTGCCGTTGTCTGGCGATAGAGGGGATCCACAACAAATGCAGCTGAAAAGAATATAATATAACAGCATATACATTTTCAGCAAGACTTCAACCCTACTGCCTATAACTAGTAACGAAAATAGAATAAGGATTCAAAATCACCATCAAATTTCTTTACATTGAGAGCCTCAAAGGATGATTCCAGTGTTGACAAAGGTGATAACTGCGTGAACAAACAACTGTTCAAACCAAGCAGAAACTATCATTAACCAGTCAAGACCAAAGATCCAAAAACTACTGACCTTTCTATCTGTTTCTTTCCTGCTTCCTTTTTGTGCACTTTCAACATTAATACCCTCCACGGTAATGTCTGACATTATGAATATCATTAGTTGGAACTTAATAAAGAACAAATATTACAAAACCAAAAGTAAATGCACTGTACTAGGAATATCAAGCCATTTGAATTCATACATTCACGAGATATCGAACATGTACTAGGAATATCAAGCCATTTGAATCCATACATTCACAAGATATCGAACATGTGCTAGGAATATCATGTCATTTGAATCCATACATTCACGAGACATCAAACATGTACTAGGAATATCAAGTCATTTGAATTCATACATTCACAAGAAATAAATCATTATTAGAAATAGAGCATATGTTATATTACAATACACCATAGACAAGATGGAAGAAACGCAATCCCTATAACTCTTATCTACAAAGAAATCATCAAGAAAACTCATCGTAATAGAACGAGTGAAGAAAAACAAAACAAAAAAAAAACGAGAATCAGAATGTGCTAGGCTTGATAAGAGGGAAATGATTGTAACCTTGCTCAGCTTCTTGTCCTGTTCTATTCATCCCACCAAGCACTTTGTATGCCTCAGAATGCACTGAATCCACCCTTAATGAATAAATTCTGACACCAGCCTCAAGAGTGCAGCTTGCCTGTCCAATTTAATGAAACTACCTTAAGTATACACAAATACAACTTTGTTTGTTCAACCTAGTAAGCTATGTAGTACTAACATATCCGGATTGAAGCCATGTCTATTGTGCGACAGCGACACATGTAATTATATTCAATCAATTCCAATTTCATAAACTATTACCACTGACCATATGTCATTGTTGTGTCTCTGTTGTTAGTGTTGCATAGTTAGTAAATTCATATGCGCAGCCAATAATCTAATCAGAAAATTTTCATAATCTAGCACATAACACTTCGGATTGAAGCCAGTGACATCGAAACGTGAAATTGTATTCCATCACTTCCATTTTCTTAAATTATTAGTTTATTACCACTGTCTGTGTGCCACTCTTGTGTTTTTGTTAGTGCTTCATAGCTAGTAAGTTCATATGTGCAGCCCATAATATAATAATCAATTTTGCATAATCTAGTAGACTTGGAATTATAGCACATGACATCACCAATTGCAAGAAAACTATTCAACAAACATCATATGCTAAAATGTATAAACCCTAATCATATCCAAACAAGTATAAGAAAACTATTCAACAAACATCATATGCTAAAAAGTAAAACCCTAATCATATCCAGACAAGTTTAAAGCATACGTACCTTCTGAAAATTAGTCTCCGTATCATTTTCTTCTTCCGGCTTAATAATATCAGTAAGATGATCAATCAAATTTAACTCCCAAGTGTTTTTCTGATTAATTTTCTGCACGCCATTTTTTTATAAAAATCAAAAAAATATATCAAACAAGATTCAAGTTACGTCAATGCAAAGAAAAATTCATAAAAATAAAAATAAATTTCAGTTTCATTATGCGTTTACATTTTCGCTTGCAAGCTTTATGCAGTTCTGGAACAAATCGAAGATCTGCTGTTTGTTGAGACAGGGATCAGAACCGGCATCGGAGGATTGGGAGTCAATGTGAGCCTTGCGGCGGATAGCGGCGGCGCGTGCTGCACGGGCTTGAGCGCGTTCGAGCTGATCGTCATTGGAACCTAGTAAGAAGGGACTTGTAGGAGAATGAATTCTTGCCGCAACAGGAAGCCTCTGTCTGGTAGGGCTTAAGGTTTCCTCCATTGGAAGAAGGCGAAGGTAGGGTTTGGAAGTGGAAGTGAGGAAGAAGATTAGAGAGATCTGGAGAAATTCGAATTCGGTGGGTTCCCTCTAGTTTTGCAATTTGAATTGGAAGTTTAATTTTTTTTTCTGAAAATGACGTTTATTTTTGAAGCAGGGTCACAAAAAGTTGCGGTATTTTGATAGACTTTAAGGGTGTGATTGGTTGTAAAGAGAAAGTGAGAAGAGAGAAATAAGTGAGAGAGTATATGAGAAGAGAGAAATAAGTGAGAAGTAAAGAAGATTTATAAGGTTGCTTGTTATAAGAGAAATATGAGAGAAATAGAAGAGAAAGAAGTGTGTAAAATTTTTAAAAGACAAAACTATCCTTATTTTAAAAATATATAAAATATAGTATATTTAACTTAGGCAAGGGCAAATATGGAATAAACCAAAAAAATGTTTCTCTTTCTCATTTCTTCTCATTTTAGGAGAGATTAGAAAAAGTAATGGGACCCACATAATTTTATTCTCTCTTCCCTATTTCTCACCAAACCAAACAAGAGAAATAAGACATCTCTCTTCAACTTCTCTCTCACCAACTTCTCTCTATCCTATTTCTTCTAAAACAAACACACCCTAACGGAAGTTTACAGTATCATTGAATAGAATATATTATTATCTCATGTTATAAAATTAATTTAAAATTTTTTATTTATTGAAATAAATAATTATTATTTATAAATAAAATAATAAGAGAAAAAGAAATATAGTATAAAATATTTTTATATTGTTAACCAATGACATATGTGTATCACGCCACATCACATTTTTATTTTTAAAATATTATTATGATTTGACACTTTAAAATAATTTAATTGGATGTCTGTGTAATATTTTTTTACATTGACCATACACTATCTTTAAACTCAAATAATAAATAAATTCAATATAAAATACTAATT
Source organism: Lathyrus tuberosus (assembly GCA_022829125.1). Taxonomy (NCBI): domain Eukaryota; kingdom Viridiplantae; phylum Streptophyta; class Magnoliopsida; order Fabales; family Fabaceae; genus Lathyrus; species Lathyrus tuberosus. The sequence continues at coordinate 11,287,626 of JALAZF010000011.1, read as the reverse complement.
ATATTAACTAATATTTTGGATTAAAATTATCAATTAAGTTCAAACAAAATAATTTAAAAAAATTAAATTATATTAAAAATTAAAAATCAACTAATACTATATTAATGTAATATAGCATACTAATATAAAACATAAAATATAAAAAATATTAAAATATATGTATGTGGTTTGATTTAGTTTGTAGAGATTAATTGTTATGCACGGTCAAGTGTAAAAAGTTTTATACTGTCATTGCATTAGAATCATCCGTTGGTATTATTTTTCAAGTGATTAAAATAAAAGTCAAACTATTTAAATAAATCAACGGTTGTGATTACCTGACAGTGTAAAAAATCTTTACACTGTCAGTGTATATCAATTAAATTTTAGTTTTTAAAAATGTTTAATTGTTATACATTGACAGTGTAAAAATATTTTACACTGTCATCCAATAAAAAAATATCATTATATCATATCATATAATTATTTTAAAATTTTCAGTATGATTTGGCAGAATACATAATCGTTATTGATTGACAGTGTAAAAAAAAAACTTTATAGACCGTCAATACTTCACCTTATTTGATTTTCTTCTAGACAATTTTAATAAAGTGATATTCAATTGCATCCAATATTTGATTTAGTATAATTTTTTTGTCTTTTAAATTAAATTAGAGGTTTAATTTGGATCATAATATATTTAAACACCCTACTACAAAGTTATGTAAATAGCACGTGCATTCATTTTTTTACAACAGCGGAATAATATAAGTTTGCAGGATCATATTTATTTTATTAATTTTTAATATTAAGAAATGGTCATATTTTCAATATTAATTTTTTTTAATTTGAATATTGTGATTATGTAATTTTGAAATTTTTTTATTCACTTTTGATGATAAAAAATTTTTTTTACAAAAATAAAACAAGAGAGGATCCTAAAACATTATTAAAAAAAACAATAAGTCAAAACTCAAGAAAAAAACAAACTAACTGTTTTTAAATAAAACCAAGTTATAAAAAGAATGCAACGTGGTTATAAATGTTAACAAAACTTATGCTCGGATAAACTCAGACTATCAACTACCTACCCATTACTATTCAATGCCACCAATCTTCCTAATTTACCCTTTAATCAAAATTTCTTTATGCCCAACACAAGGACTTTTGTGTAAATAACATATTCACCTTTCTTAGACTTGCTAAGAACAATGCTTTCATCCACATGTCAATGTCCTATTGGTCCAAATTCATCTCAACATCTTATATCATTTTTCCCTCTCTTTTCACATCATTTCTGAAGTATTGTCTCTCTCTTCAGTCTTTTGCCTGCACGCCTATATTCTCTTTCTAAATCACCATATCAGACCAAAGCCTCTTCATCTCCCGTCCCCGTCTTTCTTGCTTGCAAGCGAAAAACAGAAGGTACAAGCTTCTCCCTTTCTCGTCTATCTCCCAACATATCCATTTCCATTGTAAACCAAAAGTTAATGTTGCTTTTCCTTCTTCATTCATTTGAAATCGTTTTTTTTCATGTTCGTTGTTTTGTGTTTAAGAAACCGAAAGTTGATGTTTATATTCCTTCTTCATTCTTTTGAAATCGATTTTTTTAATGTTCGTGATTTTGGATTTAGGAAACCGAAAGTTAATGTCTTTTTTCTGTTTGTTAGCATAACGTTTCTCCAGCATTTCGATTGTAATGTGTTGTTTTGTGTATGTTTTAGAGCGTGTAAAATATGTAATGTGTTGTTTTGTGATTTTGCGTATTCGAAACCAATACTATTTCGGTTTGTATTATTTTGGTTGGTGCTATTTTAACACAATGGAGATAACTATACAAATACAAACATATACTATATAAGTACAAGAAAAATTATTTTTGTTACTTTGGTTTGTATCATTTTGGTGGTTAAACTGTTTATTTTGTTGTTGTTACTTTTCAGATCAGCATGTCTAGAGCACCCATTATGATTGCTGATTTGAAGCTAGGAAACAATGTATGGAAGCTCGCCATCCGTGTCGTTGATCTATGGACTGTAACCGAGCGTAATGGACAGCAGCATTTTGAATGTGTTATCCAAGATAGCAAGGTATGCATTATTGTTGAAAATATGTTATCTAACTTTTAAATAACTTAAAGGATGTACTAACTATTCATTTGATTCATAGTGTGATAAAATACACGTCGTTACCCGCAACAGAGATTTTGATTTGTGGAAACAGAGGTTACAAGAACATAAGACTTATATGGTTTATAATGGTGATCCGTTAAACAATGATCTTCCTTTGAAAATTTGTGACAACCCCTTGAAGCTTTTTTTCAATAGTGGGACCACTGTAACCATGGTAGACATACCAGAAATACCACCGCATCAATTTCATTTCAAACCCATCGTCGATTTCTTACACGGAGATTTCCAAGTCAACCACTTATATGGTATTTGAAATTTGCTTGAATATGACCTGCATCATTACATGTTTGTGAAAGTCAGTAGACTAATCATTTGGCCTTACTATCAAACAGATGTCATTGGTGTACTCCACCAAGTAGTTAGGTCTCAAGTTGCAGGAGGCGGGAAGAAGGCTTGTGTCAACATCATCTTATCTGATGAAATGTATGTGTCAACATTATCATATTATAATTATTTATCTCTTTTGGTACTATGTTTTTATTCTATTATAACTATTTATCTCTCTTTATTATTAGTGGTTCTGAAATAGATATTACACTTTGGGATGCATATGCCAACCAATTCATGGCATACTCGACTGAGCATACCGCACATGGCCAGACTATAATCATAATCACTCATGCTATGTGCCAGAAAAGTTCAAGTAATGCTTGAAAATCTAATGTCACTCTTATTCCTTTCATTTGAGATTGGCTTCTTATATTACTCTTACTGTTATAACACTGTATTTTTTTTTGCAGCCACCGGAAAACTCTACATCTCAAATGCTTGGAATGGATCTAAATTGCTTCTTGATTTTGTTCATCCACAGGTCACAACATTCAAATCTAAGTAAGGAAATACCATTCAATGCCTTATAGTCAAGTCCCTTTTATGTACTCTAATATATATAATGTTTCAATTTTCTTGAAGAATAAAAGACAATGTGAGTTCACAAGTTCTTTCACAGCCACTCTCCCAACCTTCTGCATCACAAGGATCGTTTGTGGACCGATCTTTCTCCTACACCAATGATGTCAAAACCATTGCTGACATCATTATTCTTCAAGATGTAAGCTTCTTGGTCCCTATGCTCCAATTTTTATCACGGCCCATCATATCCATTTTTAATGATGTTTCCTTCATTTTTACTCAATTACAAGTGTCCAATAATATAACATGTCATGTATATTTACAGCAAATGTTTTGTAACACTTTTGGAACCACTAAGAGGTTCAAGTCAAGTAGGTTTGGTTGGTACTATGAGCAGTGTCCAACATGTAACAGGACTAATAAATCTCCTGGGCAGCCATTCATATGCACATGTTGTGAAAATATACCTCCACCACTCACCAAGTAAGTACATCTTTCTTAGTTACTATATAAATTATCTAAGAACCTTATATAAACCTGCTGGTTAATTTAATTATATTTCAACCATTTCCTTAGGTATAAAATTGAAATTGAGGTCGAAAATGATGGCACGACTGGTTGTTTTGTGTTTTGGGACAAGGAGTGTATTCAATATGTTGGAATGCCAGCACATGATTTAAGAGAAATCATGAAAAAGGTGTGTAAATATTATGTACTTTAGCTAGATTATGTATGTTTGAATTGGATAGGCAATATAAATTTTGGTTTCCAACTATATCAGAACTGATGTGTCATATTAGTTAGGTTCTACTCTTGTGTCATGGATTTTTTCCAGTGGAGAATTCAAATGTATACAACTGTTTAATGTTTTTGATTTCTTAGGATGTTATTGTCTTCTATATATTATATTTTGTGTGTTGCTCTGATATAAGCTCTGATATGTGTTATATGTCATTGTCATCTACATGTTTTTTTAACTAATGTAAGCTCTGATAATATGTTATATGTTGCTGCCATATCTTATGATTTGTAAAAACTGACAATGTCTATTGTTTGAAATTATGTGATTGACTTACCATTGGCACTTTTTTTTTTGTATCACATTATTGCAGCATAGTTTAGCATAGTTTAGCTAGAATGAATAAACATGACCTCTGTCCATATTTATTAGCTATATCCTGTCTGTTTCAAATTGTATTGGCAAAATAATATGTTATATGTTGCTGCCATATCTTATGATTTGTAAAAACTGACAATGTCTATTATTTGAAATTATGTGATTGACTTACCATTGGCACTTTTTTTTTTGTATCACATTATTGCAGCATAGTTTAGCATAGTTTAGCTAGAATGAATAAACATGACCTCTGTCCATATTTATTAGCTATATCCTGTCTGTTTCAAATTGTATTGGCAAAATAATTATTTTAACTATGAATGGACCTTGATTTAGTTGTGCTATTAGTTAGCTTCTACTTTTCTGTCATGATTTTTTATACTATGCCAGGAATGTGAAATTTTGTTTATCAATGTAGCATAATTAAAATTGTCTGTCCTGCTTCACTTATTCTAATTAACTTATGCTACTTTAGGATTTATCATTGTCTTCCATTAAAATTACGTGTACTAATTAATGCTAATACCTCATATACTTAGTACAGATTATGTCATGCTATCTCATACATATATCAGTTCTATTTTGTCGGTCTATCGTTATTCATGCTACTAATTCATTTCTTTTGAAAAATAGTTATATAAATCATTAATGTTACTATGTAATGTTTACCTTTTATACATCCGTAGTCCAATGAAGATCATCCACAAATCTATCCTGAAAACTTGGACAAACTATTAGAAAAGGAATTTGGTTTTCGCGTGAAGTTTCAGCCGAACTTTAAGCAGGCATCTGTTGTCAAGCTTACTGAGGACAAAGAAGTAATCCAAATGTTCAAAGATGTCGTTAATCCAAATGAGGTTTATAATGCATTGAGTCATCAAAATTTAATTACATTCTTCATGTGTAACACATTTATACTGGCCCTACAATATATTCTTGTGTAGTTGACTTCTAAAAACACCATGAATGCCCCGACTATGAAAGGAAAAGAATCTGTTCTTAACCATCACATACTCGACAATGAAGCGGTGACTCCTACTTCCCTTCATACAGTAAGTTTGTTTCCAAGTTATATTTGTCTTAAATTATTATTATCTTAACAAGTTTATTGCACTAAGAACTCATAGCTTCCATTTCTAACTTCCAGCCAACCATGTCTGCTTCACAAAACTGGAGCGACGAAGCCAATTCAAGCAATACCCCCTCTAAGAGGTTGTCCCAAGAACATTCTATTGAGGAGCTAGGAACTTCAACTATGTTGTCACCCAAACAATCTGCAACTAAGAGTGTGAAGCATGCCAAGAAGGAATGAGCCCTTGCCTTTAACTCGAGTTATTTTGGTACAACAAAGTGTTGTTATGTTGTTACAAGTTCATTCTCTTGCTACTTTTGGTCATTTGAATATGATTTTTTGTAACCTAATGTTGTTGACAACAAACAATGTTCAACATGTCTTAGTCCTTCCCTTTTGAATATGTTAAGCTTATGCTGATTAACTTTTTTTGAACATCATGTTGTTCCTATGACTCTATTATCAAGTTTAAATGAATCCATTATGAACTTATATTATGAAAGCATGTCATGGTTATTTAATGGTATCTCTTTCTCTAATAGCTAAAGCATACTCAATCAAATTTCATGGTCCTGTGTTTTTTATGTTATAAACATTGGTAACTTTAATAGGGAAACTTGGAATGTATCTCCAAGCAGTTAACATTTGTTATAGACACCTTACTGCTGATATAGAAAAGCAGAACAAGCACTTCCACAACACCTTAATCATATTTTTTTTTCCAATTAAGTTCCTCAAAATATTGGATTTAACTTAAATGTTTTTTTCTCCTTTTTTTGAGGTTCAACAATTCACCACATAATCATATCTGCAGAAGCCATAATTGGTTATTGGTTAAGATATGACATGTTGATTTGATTCATGAAGCAATTATCTGCAACTGTTAAAAAAATCATTATTCTGATAATTAACTTCATAAATAGTTGTTGCATTCATCATGTTGATGATATCATTCAATGACTGTAGCCTTGATTAATTTCACACATTTGAGCTATTAGAACATAATTCTCAACATCAATTTTCATTTCTTAGTCTTTCAACTTCAACAATTAAATCATCCATGTGCTTCTGCTTCCTCATTCTCGATCTCCTGGCCGATTCGCTGTTCGATTGTTTTCTCTTCCTTTTCTTTGATCCATCAAAATCTTCAAATCCTACAAATCTTCCTTAGAGCCATAACTTTGACATTTTGTGGACACAGTAGAGTTTCCATTAGACATGGCCATAAAACAATAATATTTACAATAAAGAAATAGTTGATAACTGATGTTAATCAATGTAGTTACCCCCTGCGGTTAATTTTTGTATCACAACTAGGATTGACATTAGTTGTATTAAAATGTGCTTCCCTTTTGTGAATCCCAATGTTGTCTGCTTACTTTTTCACAATTCTGTAAAACCTGTACTAATGTACTTACTTGGCACATTGCTTTAGCTGTATTTTCTGACATATAAAGTATTGTGTTTACCTATGTAAGCCATAGTCTGAGGGTTGTGTATTTCTTAGCACTTCCTCTTAGTGTTTTAATGTGTAGGTCATGATAGCTTAGTTGTGAATTTTGAAATAAGTAATGTAAAAGAGTGTAAATAGTGGACCGTTAGTTTTAACATATTAGTACAATTTTACCAGCATCTTTACTCTGCACTCATATCAAGCCATGTCTTTTTTTCGTTGACTCATTGCCTTTTTAAGCTACATGAAAAAGTTAACCTTAATTTTGCAGGTTTTAATGCACTAATTTATACTACACTGCTGCACAAGACAAAAATACATAGTAATCTTATGCGTGTTTCAACTCATGACTGTCTTGGGACCCTGCAACATCTGCAAAAGCAAACCAGCCAGTTCCATCGAAATTGATACTTGCGGTCTACCAATTCATTTACAACTAATTTGGTTTGTATGCAGTTCAAAACTTTTAGGGGAAAATTAATTCAAAATTGGAGCATATTTGATATTGACTTTTTTTAGCCACCAGAAAAGTCAACTACTCCCTTTGATTGACTGTTAGAACATCAACACAAAATTGTTAAGCTTCATCCAAGTAGCATAGATTCAATGCAGCTATTCCCACTTTAAGGTATTTTAATTTTTTCTTTACAACTATCCAAGAAGAATATTATCACCTGCACTCTTATTGTTCAATCTCTTTCTTATGATATTTGGTCTCCTTTTATGTGTTAACAACTGCTACTTTCATACCATGTATGCAAACTAGGTTGTTTTTCTTTTCAAGGAATTGTTAGAGTTAATTTATATTAATCTGCTGTTTGCAAACTTCAATTTAATTTGATTAGTTATAGGATTAAGCTTCAATTTTAAAATTATGGGATTAAGTTGTTGTAGTTTTTAACTTATATTCATTATGGGATTAAGCTGCTGCAGTTTTAACTTATAATAATTATATAAATTTTCTTTAGTAGATGGTAGTCATTTACCAATATGTGATTAAGCTGCTGCAGTTTTTAACTTATATTAATAATAGAAACTTTGTTTAGAATTTGATAGTCATTTACCAATATGGGATTAAGCTGCTGCAGTTTTTACCTTATATTAATTATAGAAATTTTGTTTAGAATATGGTAGTCATTTACCAATATAGGATTAAGCTGCTGCAGTTTTTAACTTATATTAATTATAGAGACTTTGTTTAGAATATGATAGTCATTTACCAATATTAAGAGGATGGCTTGCTAATTTAATTTGATATAAGAAACTTTAGTGAAATCCATTGTGAACTTTAGTGGCATGCAATATTTTCTGTCAAAATTTGAGAACTTCAAATAGTGTTATTATTTTAGATTAGTTTCACCTTAGTGACAAGTATGGCTTTAGTATCTATGTAACTATAGAATGAGATAGCAACCATATAATAATAATATTAGTACCTTAGTGGCAAGCATGGCTTTAGTCTCTATGTTACTATAGAATGAGATTAACAATCATTTAACAATAATATCAGTACCTTAGTGGCAAGCATGGCTTTAGTCTCTCTTTGATATGTCAATATAGTTATAACAATAATATCAGATTAACAACCATATCAATTTTTGTTATTTTGGTTTGACATTTACTAATCTTGCTAATTCTACTATTTTTTAAGACTATTTTTAAGTATGCTTACTATAATATTGGGTATGACCTTTATATTTCATATGCAGTGTCATTTATGTTCTGTACAAGATGTGGTTTGAATCATTAATTAGTTTCTATTGCTCTTTGTACATTGTTAATTGGTATTTGATATTTGTAAGATGATTGTTATGTTAGTTGCTATGGTTGCATTCAATAATTAGCTGGAATCATAAGTTATGTTATGATCTGTTTTTTATAGGTTCAGAAATATGGATAAAGACGATTACAAACCTCTTAAAATACGGTATAGTTCTTATTGAATTTGAATCTTTCTGTTTAAACTCTTCTATTACATTCAAAATCTTGATAAAATTTGTACTGTTTTAGGCCAATTACACATCCCGTAATAAAGGTTGATGATTACATTATGCGTAAGATTACCGCTAAGAGAGCTAGAATGAGGAGATTTAGTGTTCTTAAAGCCAGACATTCTAAACGAATCAGATTGTCCGAAGATCACCCTCCAGTTAACAGTACTAATCAGAACTACAAACCCGCTGAAACAAATGCCACAACCCCCAATATTAGATTACCACTATCTGATGTTACTCCATCCTCTTCGAACAATCGACTAATCGACCAAATTGTTAGAGATGGTAAGAGAATTGATTCTATATTGCAAGGAACTTTACCATCACCGTCAATGCATACATGTTGTACACCGCCAAAAGTATTCAATGTTCATAACTTGGGGACGAACCTTATGTCACAATTTATGAACCCTGGATCTATGACGCAAAAGGAGAATGTCTTTGTTGTAACCAATCACCGTAATCAAAAGCCGAATAACACTTCTCTGTAAGTCTAATTCATTTTTCCATCTTTAAAACTACTATGTTCTTTTCTAATCAATTCCATTATACAGGAAAGATGCACAGTCCACATCTCAACAAGTCAAACGTGGTCGAGGTCGTCCCAAAAAATACCTTGGTGTCCCAGCTTTAGCGACCAATCTTATTCGCGATGAACAACATAAGACACACCAAGATCCATCATTTACTACTGAGTACAATTTTATAATTTAACTATTTTTCTGTAATCTGTTCCTAGCCAACTCATGAAATATTTTTTGTTGTAAAACTATTGTCACAGCAAACGTAAGAATGCTTCACCATCCCATCAAGGACTTAGCATACACAAAGCTTCGATTTCCAACACAGCATGTTCACAAACATGTAGTGTTGTCTCAACGCCACACCATAATGTAATAACAAATCCGTCATTTCCATCCATGTAAGTGTTTCCATCATAGAGGAAAATTAATTTAGTCTGTATGTATTGTTATTCACTATATCATCCTTCTAATTACTTACATAACCTCTTATAAACAGCCCTCAAACTAATGCAGCAAGATCTATACCAGTTAATGACAGCAACACAGACCCTGAAACAGTGGCAGCAAGTATGAGAAATACTACTACTTTATTTACTCCGACGGCTAATTTTGATTTTGATAGTGATGATAACGGAGATGAATCTGACTATGATCCATTCACAGGTAGATCCGAAAACTTACGATTTATATTGTTTATGCTACAGCTGTTACATTTATATTTGCTAAAATTGTTGAGATACGTATGATATTCATGTTAATTGTATATTTACTAAAATAGTTGAGATCTTGATAATGTTTGAAAGAGTTGAGGCATCTAAGTGCAATACTGTTTTTTGTTGACAATTTTATAAATAGGAAATATCTACAACCTTTTAGTAATGACTACTCTTTATTAAGAAATCTAATGGCACACAACAAATATTTACTACAGCTTATATAAGAATATGCATAGTCAGTGGCTTGTGTTGTGAGGCATGGTGTAAAGAGATAGACTACAATGAATATCCTCAAATAGTTTAACTTTTAAGTTTACCTCATGAGCTAATTGTCAAATGAGTCTCAAAGTAACTGAGTTGATTTAGTTTAGAGAAATGAAAAATTATCAATATTCATAATCAATTAGGTATTGAATCACCTAAGTAACACGGTCATCCCCTTTGAAGATGAAATTGTTGTTAAATGTATATCTCATAATACCTGTTTCTTCACATGTGTTTCAATTCTTGGTATAATTAAAACATGTTTCTTCACATAAAATTCATGATATAATTAGTATGTTTACAACAGCAATGCAATCTGATGATGATGAAAGCCTTGATGATGAAAATGGTTTGCCACCTTTTTCAACAGCCAACCAACCAGACGTAAACAATGAAGGTAACCAACATAAATCTTGACTAAATACAAAATGTGTTACTTCTACTATTGTTACTTCTACTATTATTCTATTAGGTGATTTAATTCTAAATTTATTGTATTATACACAGAGTACTACGATTTGGGAGATCCTTTGATTGAATGTCAGTATTGTAAGGCAATGATGTGGTATCAAGAAAGGATGCACAAACACAAACATTCAGCAAATCCCAAATTCTTTTTATGTTGTGGAAATGGTAAAGTCGAACTTCCATTTTTAAAACATCCACCACAACCTTTATCACATCTTCTGTTTGATCACAATGCCATGGATAGTAAGAATTTCCAGTCACAAATAAGGGCATACAACATGATGTTTGCTTTCACTTCACCGGGAGCTAAGTTGGACAACAGATTTAATAATGGTCGTGGTCCACCTACTATTAGAATCCAAGGACAAGCTTGCCACCGAATTGGTAGTTTATTACCACCAGAAGGTCATCCACCCAAATTCGCCCAGCTTTACATATATGACACTGAAAATGAAGTTACAAATAGAATGGACGGTCTCAGGTAACCAAACATCATGCTTATTTACGTCTATCTTATTATTGGCATGATGCATACTAATTTGTTTTTTGTCGTTGTTATAGAAACAAAAACAACATTCTGCCCGAGACTATCCAAAAGTTGTCAGATATGTTGTACACACATAACACACATGCCAAAAGTTTCTTAATGGCTAGACAATGGCTCAATCAAAGCAATGTTCATAATTTAAAACTCAAATTGATTTTAACTAGGTCTACTGATGGAAGATTGTACAATCAACCAACTGTTTCTGAAGTGGCAGCTTTAATTGTTGGTGACATTGACACTGCTGAGGAAAGAGACATTATAGTGCAAGCCAAAGGGGGGCAGCTTCAACGCATTGATGAGTTTCATCCAGCTTATTTGGCTTACCAGTATCCCTTGATTTTTCCTTATGGAGAGGATGGTTATAGAGATAACATTGCACACAGAGATCTTGACATTTTTTATGACAGTCAAAAGAACCGACTAACTATTCGAGAATGGCTAGCATTTAGAATCCAAAGTAGGTGCGATGAGGCCAAGACTTTGTTATCATCCAGAAGATTGTTCCAACAGTTTTTGGTGGATGGTTACACAATGCTTGAAGGAGAGAGATTGAAATGGATTAGGAAAAATCAATCCAAACTAAGAGTGTCAAAGTATACAAGTCTAAATGTAGAGCAAGAACAAACACAGGGATCAAGCATAGGAAAAAGAGTCATATTACCATCATCTTATGTGGGGAGTAGACGATTTATGGATCAGTTGTACTATGATGGCATGGCAATTTGTAGTAAGGTGGGATTTCCAGATCTTTTCATTACATTCACATGCAACCCAAATTGGCCAGAAATTCAAAGATTGCTTGGTCCTCTAAATTTGAAGCCACATGATAGACCTGATATCATTGCTAGAATATTTAAAATGAAGTTTGATAACCTTCTAGCGGACGTGAAAAAGAAAGGTGTTTTAGGCAAGGTTCTTGCATGTAAGTCTACCATTTCTTTTTTACTATCATTTTACTTTACTCATTATTTACATATAAATGGTTGTTTCATATATATGATAATAAGTAGGTTATGAAATTATATTTTTGGTATGGTAATTTACCCAATTCTCATGTGTATGTATTTTTTAAACATTTGATCTTATTTTCAGATATGTACACAATTGAATTCCAAAAGAGGGGTCTCCCGCATGCACACATTCTTATTTTCTTGCATCCATCAAATAAATATCCAGCTCCTGAAGACATAGATACAATCATTTCTGCTGAAGTTCCTGATCCATTGAGACATCCAAAACTGTATAATCTGGTGAAAACCCATATGGTACATGGACCTTGTGGGTTATCAAATCCTAAATGCCCTTGCATGAAGGATGGTAAGTGTTCCAAGTACTATCCTAAGAAATTTCAAGATGTCACAATTGTTGATCAAGATGGATATCCAGTTTATAGAAGGAGAGATCAAGGTCATACAGTTGAGAAAAATGGAGTCACACTACATAGTGGTCATGTTGTACCCCATAATCCAAGTTTGCTGATGAAATATGAGGCACATATAAATATGGAGTGGTGCAATCAAAGTACGTCAATTAAATATCTTTTCAAATACATCAACAAGGGTTCTGATAGGATCTCAACTGTTATCGTTCCAAATAACACTGGTCAAGATGGAAATATTGATGAAATCAAGCAGTACCTTGATTGTAGATATGTATCACCAAGTGAAGCTTGCTGGAGAATCTTCTCTTATTCAATTCATGGTAGAAAACCAGCTGTTGAAAGATTGTTTTTTCACATGGAAGGAGAGAATTCTGTATACTACAAAGATTTTGAGCAAATAGGTACTCTCCTACTTAAACCAAGTGTCATTGAATCAATGTTTACTTCTTGGTTTCTTGCAAATAACCAATATGAAGAAGCAAGGTCTTTAACATATGGACAATTTGTGTCAAAATTTGTATATGACAAGAGGAAAAGGTGTTGGAAACCATGTAAAAGAGGTTACACAATTGGCCGACTCATTTGGGTCCCACCAATAACCGGAGAATTGTATTATATGAGGATGTTGTTGACTGTGAAGAAAGGGCCAAGATCTTATGATGAGTTAAAGACAATTGAGGGGTTCAAGCACAAGACTTTTAGAGAAGCATGTTTTGCAATGGGCTTCCTACAAGATGATAGAGAGTTCATTGAGGCAATAAAAGAAGCTTATAACTGGGGTTCTGGAGTATTTTTGCGCAAGCTTTTTGTTACAATGTTATTATCAGCTTCAATGAATCGACCAGAACATGTTTGGCTTAACACTTGGATATACTTATCAGATGGGATTCTATACGAACAAAGAATATTGTCACAAAATCCAGGTTATATTAATACGTATTTTCTATATCTATGTCACAATAAGTTATATTTTATCTCCTCCATCTTATTGCTTACAACACTTTTGTTGACAACACTTTTATTCACTTCTCAAAATTTTTGTGATAAAAAATCAATAAATTTTTTTCATTACTTAACCTTTATTTTATTTTGTAGATTTAACTTTGTCAGATGAAGATATTCAACAACTCACTTTGATGGAAATTGAGAAGCAGCTGCAGAAAAATAGAAGAAGTTTGAAAGAATTTAAGCCAATGCCATATCCGAATAATTATGTCCTTGACTTTCTTGGAAATAGATTGATATATGATGAAAGACAATATGATATCAAGGCTCAAGAAGAGATTTACCACAATCTGTTTCAAAAATTAACGGGTATTGATTTTACAATTATTTCAATAATATTACTTTATGCTTTATTAAGCCTTATATAATAGTTATTCATCTTTATTCTCATCCAGTTAAACACATATGCGGTACTTATTCTATAATGTTCATGGAGTAGATTTTAGGAATTATATATTCATGATATTCATTATATGGAATAGTTATGGTATACCTTCTATAAATTTTGTTCCTATTAAGATATTAATAGTATTCATGGAGTAGATTTTAGGATAAATAATTCTCTCCTTAATGGAGAATAAATGAAAATAACCGAAAACAATTAAATAGGAAAATAATTTTTTCCAACAGTGCATAATGATTTTTAAGTAAAATACAGTATGTGATGTTACAAAAGACTATTTTGGGACATTATTATTAATAGTAATATTATGTATTTGTAACAAGCTCATACGTGGCTTGATTGACAAGGCATGTTAGTCCATATATGCTACATGACTACTTTAAGTTGAAATATTTGTACGTTTAAATAAACTTTAGCACTTCTATGTCATTTTTGGATTCTTTAAAATAACAAGCACCAGGAATTGCAAATTTAAACTTTGCTAATGTAACAACTTTGATGGTGTGTTCTTTTTAATGTAGATGAACAACATGACATTTTTACACAAGTTATGCAAGCTGTCACAAATCAAAATGGTGGAGTTTTTTTCTTATATGGTTATGGTGGGACTGGAAAGACTTTCATGTGGAACACACTTTCTACTGCTTTGCGTTGTCAAGGAGATATTGTGTTGAATGTAGCATCTAGCGGAATAGCAAGTTTGTTGTTACCAGGTGGGAGAACTGCACATTCAAAATTCAAAATTCCAGTTCCATGTCTAGAATCTTCCATCTGTAACATTGAGAAAAAATCAGATCTTGCTAATCTCTTGAAGGTAACAAAACTCATTATATGGGATGAAGCACCTATGGCTAATAAGTTTTGTTTTGAAGCTCTTGACAAGTCATTGAAGGATATAATGAGTGCTGACAATGTTGAATGTCAACAAATTTTTGGAGGCAAAGTTGTAATTTTTGGTGGAGATTTCAGACAAATTCTACCTGTTGTACCAAGAGGTACTAGGTCTGATATTGTCCATGCAACAATAAATGCATCATATATTTGGGATCATTGCAAAGTTTTGAATCTAACAAAAAATATGAGGTTGCAAAGTGGTTCTAATTTAGGCAATTCAGAAGAAATTAGGCTATTCTCAGATTGGATTTTACAAGTTGGCAATGGGAAAGTCTCAGAACCCAATGATGGCTATGTTGAAATAGATATTCCTGAAGAGCTACTCATTAGAGATTTTGTGGACCCAATTCAGGCAATTGTTACAAGTACATATCCAAATGTACTTCAAAATTACACAAATCCAGATTTCCTTCAGTGTCGAGCAATTCTAGCATCAACTATTGAAATTGTTGACGACATAAATGACTACATAACTGATCTTCTTCCAGGTATATTTTCATATCTATTATTATTATTTGTTCGTGAAAATAGATTAATTCCATCTTATAGGAATAGTTATGTCTGATACATGAATACTCTTTTCTTTAGAAATGCCTATTTTAGAGAAGTAGGACTATTAAATATGATATTTAAGAGTTGCATACTCTTTTTCTTTCAAATATTTAAATATTTATACTTTAATAATCATTCTTTTTCATGAAGGTGATTGTAAAGAATATTTGAGTTGTGATTCCATTGATAGATCAGAAGCAAATGATAATTATGCTTTCGAGCATTTGACACCAGAATTCTTGAGTTGTCTTAAAACTTCTGGTTTACCTAACCATTCATTGAAATTGAAAATTGGCACAACCATCATGTTGATAAGGAATTTGGATCAATCAGAAGGGCTTTGCAATGGTACAAGGTTGACAGTTACTAAGTTAGCCAACCATGTAATAGAAGCAAAGATAATTTCAGGTACAAATATTGGAAACATTATTTACATACCAAGAATGTCTTTGTCTCCTTCTCAATCTCCATGGCCATTTAAACTTATCAGAAGACAATTCCCAATTATAGTGTCATTTGCTATGACAATCAACAAATCTCAAGGTCAATCATTGGATTATGTTGGTTTATATTTGCCCAAGAATGTTTTCAGTCACGGACAACTTTATGTTGCTATTTCAAGAGTTAAGAGTAAAGCTGGATTGAAAATCTTAATACATGACAAAGAAAACAACTCCTTGACTCAAACAACAAATGTTGTCTTCAAAGAAGTTTTTCACAACGTGATCTAGGTACATTTTTACTATTTACTTTAAACTATTAAGTTTATTCATAACATTTTCTTTTTTTTTACTATATTTCCTAACACCTCCATTTCTTTATTAAGCTTTCACACACTATCATTTTTGAAGAAACAATACAAATGTCACCATGCAAATGTAAGTCATTTTTTCAAGGTCAAAATAAATTTTTCTCTTTTCTAATTATAACATTTCTCTAATTCGCATTTCATTTCTCATGTTTGTAGGTTATGTAATCTCTTCAAGTGCTTCAAACAAGTCTTAATGTATTATTTGAATCAAAGACTTATTATTACTTTTTTAATTCTATGTTGAACATATTATAATTCTGTTATGTACTATAAATATATTTTAAAGTAGTTGAATATTTTCACAATTAATATTGTGAAATTATGGTCATTTTGATTTTGTTATTTCTATTTAACAAATGCTCTTATGTTAAAAGTTGAAAATAATAAGTATTAATATAAATATGATTATGCATCATCTTTAATTTAAGAATTAACTTTCCCGTGCGGATGCACGGGTCTTCTACTAGTTTCTAATGAAAATGTAAATGACTTTAGGAGGGTCATCGTATCACCAATGATAAGAGTTTGAAGTAAGTTTTAAATTGGTCATCTTGTAAACGCATTAATTGGTTTCTCTATAAATATGGGATATGATAAAATTTAGGCAAAAATGCACCAGGAGTCTTTTAAGTTATTTAATGCTATTACTCAGATTCTTTAAGTTTTTTTTGTAATGTTTAGGTCCTCTAAGTTTAAAACCGTTTGCACCGTTACCCTTTTTTTTAAATTCCGTTACAAAAATGCATATGTGGCAAAAATGGAGCTTAGGTGGCAGTTAACAGTGATGATGTGGCATTTTAAATTTTTTTTTTTAATTCCACGTGAATTTTTTTTTTATTTTTTATTTTTTTTAAATTTTATTTATTTATTTGTACGCCAGTTAAGACTGAAAGGACCTAATTGTTACATTTTAAAAATATATGGAACGTGAGTGTTACAAATCATGTCCTTCCATAATGAAGCTTATAATACAGTGGTTATGGTTCTAAGTTGATCAAAGGGGTACATGCAAATGATTAACACTATAATAAAAAAACTCACTTTATTTTATTGAAACAAAACAATAAATATATTTTTTAACCCTAAACTATTAGCTTACGAAACTATAAGAGGTGATGAATAAGAATGTTCAATTCTGATACCATGTTATAAATTTTTTTGTTCATTGATTTGTTCTTCTAGGTTGGAACTTAGATCATCAGAAATGAAAAAATTAATTTCCACTAGAAGCGCCATCATTAATCAATCCTATCAGAATTTTCCCAGAAGTAAGTTGAATCCTGAAAAATACCTGTGGTATCTCCACTTGGTCTCTCTTTTTTTAGTGAACTGTCTTTGACATGTTCCTGTTTTTTATAATCACTTAAAAGATGGAGTTACAATAATTGAAACACCCATTTATGTTTGTCTGCACAATTTCTGTGATGTCATCTTGGATTTGTGTGCTCTGCATGATAGTTTCAATGAATTATGAGGTTGGATTCTTAATCTCAGGTTAGAGGGGGCAATTTCTTCAATCAGATATACTGAACAATTTCCTAGACTTCCTACTGGATTTAAAGTATTTGGAAAACGGGATGCAGACATGTTTGATCTTTTGGAATTCGTGTTTGGTTTTCGGGTTTGTAATGACTACAATTTTTTTGTTGCTGTTTCTCAAGAGCACATGGTATCTTGTGAAATATAGATTTTTTGGATGCTGGAAATCTAACCTAACCTTGACTTTGATTAAGTTTTTGAATTGCAGACTTTGCTGATTGGACTTGGAAGGAGTTCAGAAGTCATAGACTTTGTGCTGCTCAAAATTGCTCCGCCATTTGTATTTGTATGAATATAGTTTATATGTGGATTAAAGTTGGCAGAGTTATGGTTTTTCGGCCTCTTCATGAAATGTTGCTATTGGCTTTTGATTATGCTGGACATAATCAATTTGTCAAAGCTGTATTTTTGGGATGACTTTCATGTCTGCAAGGTAGTAATCTCATTTCGAATTAAATTTTTATGATATATAATGATATAATGATATTGTTTGCTTATTTTTGAGAGAAAATATTCATTGTTCCATAGTGTATTAAAATGAGTATGTAATCGTGTATGTTAGCAACTATTATGTGATATTGTAACTAGATGTAGGTTGTTTGCTAATGCCAAAGATTCGGTACTATAATTTGGTATGTGACTCGATTGAGTTCAAATAAAAAACTGCACCTTGATGAAGGCAGTAGATTTAATGTAATGCAAGGAGTTTTTATTTGTCTTGATTTACAGAATTGTCGCAGTCACTTTATCCGGATGTGCTGTGAGTTGCCTGTTTGTTGTTGCTGCAGTATTAGGCTCTAAGTAATGAATGAAGGCTTCAACCCCAACATTTTGGTACCAGATCTCATGAATAATAACAATTTGGTATATTTCTCATACTGATATAATGCAGTAGTCTGATCCTCACTTGAATAATTGATGAATTCAATTGCTTGCATCCCTAATATAAATATTTAGCTGAAAAATACCAATAGTTTGTGACAGTTCTTCAGCTTGATATGTTATCTAACACCTAATGATGTTTTGGTTGTAGATGATACTTGTAGAAGATATATGATATATTGCTTTAGATGAGTTTATTGAGGTACATTCGAATCTAGAATATAATAATGTTTAAAAAAAAATATTTGATAATTATGATGTAAGTATGTAAGAGAAAAGTAATGTTCTAAATAATTTTATTTCCTTACAATTTTAAGTAGCATGAAATTTAATTGTGTTAAGTACGCTGCAGAATTCTACTATTTGATGGACTGAATTGGTGATTTAATATTGTATAAGTATTTTAGTATTTGAATCTTATGGTATGTAATCTATATATTGCAGTGACTTTATGGATAATTGATTGCATTCAATGTGAATTCAGAAATTGTTTATATTGATACACAAATTTTCTTACAGGTTTAATGAAGAAACCTATAGTGATCAAAGCTAGGGTAAATACTAGAAAACAAAGTGCTAAAATTCGAAACAGAAAAAGATACCACATATACAATTTAATTGTGATTATTTTCCTTTATCTATTATTAATAACCATTAATTTTTTCCTGCATTTTTTTCTTACAGTTTAATGGAACAACAGCACATCCAAGACTTTGGGTATTTGCTCAGATAAGAAATTGTATGCAATGCTTGTAGATGACCAAAATAAGAAGTGTTTATTCTATGGAATTACCCTGCAGAAATCGTTCTGAGAAAATCCTCCCTGTAGCACTGATGTAAGTAGTCCACCTTATTTTTTAACTGTACGAGACGGGGAAATAACTTTTGGTTTTTTTTATTTGTAGGTGAAATATTGTTTTAGGAAGCTGCTTGACGTGTTGGGGAGTCTCACCATTGAGGTTAGTGTCACGTGTGTTTACTGCACGAACTATTAGATCTCATTCTATGAAATTTTTCATAATACTATGTTGTGTCTTGAGAACAAATTATAAAGTAGAACAATGCTAGCAAGATGTATTTAAGTGTATTTGGTTTGCCAAAATATGAAAAGACTAGAGAGTTCAATAACACATTTTTCATGTAGGATTGTAAAAATGATTATAAGACTTGAGGAGGATTCACTATTGAATCATTTTTGTCAGTCAAGACTATTTTCACTTGTGAATTATTAAGAAATGCTAGACAAATTGAGTTTGAAAACATCTGTATTCATGGACAAGTCCAAAAAAATAGGAAGCTCAATAACTGAAGGCTTGAACTTTGTTATTATTATTTGCTTAATGTTACATTCTTTCTCATTTTCACATACTTGTGTTATATCATACAGACCAATGAGCAGAAACATCTCTTCTCAGTCGAAACCGGCGACATGTCCTTTCCAAATTTAGAGTCACTCGAAGAGGAGTGGTCTCTCTGTCTAGATTGATCGTTGCCAGCTGAAGTAGTTTGATATGGTGTTGTTTGATCGTTGATTGACCTTCCTAGAGGATTCTCTTCTGTTTTAGAATCCACTCTTTATCAGCACATTGAATTAAGTCAATCTTACTTTTCTTAGATGGCCTTGAACCATCTTCATCAGGATCTCTCTTCATCAGGATCCCTCCTGCTTTTCATATTCTTCACATCACCTGTAACGAATTTTCAAAAACTAAGATAACTATATATAGACAGAATAGGTCCTAGCTAAATTTCAAATTCCTTATACCCTTTATATTCTACAGTAATTAGAGTAAAAATTGTTTCAATAACATTTGATTATTATTATTAGCTTTACTATTTTTTGACGCTTTTCAATAAAGTAGCAATAAATAAGTTTAAATATATTGTCTCCTAGCTCTATTTGTGTTGCATCACTTTGGTTTAGATATTTTTCATTCATATAAACCTCCTATCCATTAACTATAGTATTTTATATTAGATATTAATTTATATAAACCTCTTATACCCATTTTTTGTGTTATTGGTGTGTTAATAATTTCACCTATTAATTTGTATAAACGTATTATTCTTAAACCTGTTATTGTAAAAAAACTATATACTTTCTCATATAATTTATATAAACCAGTTCTTTCTATAAACATAAAATCTGTAGACAGAAATAATTTAATAAGATTATTACCAACAAAGTTATAAAAATTTTCAAAAATCATTTTTAACATATATATAATAGATTAAACAATACTTCATTCTATAATAGCTTGAACAATGTACTAATATTGAGGATAAAATATAAAAATATAATAATATTGAGGATAAAATTATTTTTATTTTGGTCATTTAAATATACTGACAAATAAAACAAAAATTATAAGAATAATAATACAAATATCAAAATGATACATTAATTAATATAATTTTTAAAATACGAGACATTAAGAGAAACACATTTTTATATTTAAACCTTTATTTACTAATTAATTTTTATTATATAAAAAATTTGATTATTTAAGAAATATTTAATTGTATATAAAAGAATGTTAACCGTTTCTTCTATTGAAAGAAGTTTTTTAAAATTAAAAGTAATAAAATTTTATTTAAAATCAATAATGTCTCAAATAAATGAATTGATTTTTTGGTCGTTGAAAATGAAGTATTAAATGAGATTAAATATAATAATTTAATGATTGTTTATACATTTTAAAAACTTAAAAAATTAAGTTTTAAATTATAAAAAATTATTTTCATAATTTTTATTATTAATAATTACAAAAATTTATTATAAAAATTTGCCTTTGGCCTTAATATCTATTGATAAGCACAATGAATACGTTGATCAATATACCTCTATCGGAATTGTACTTCGGCATCCTCGGTTTATTTTTATGTTTCTCCCCTTGAGCATTAGCCTCACTCACAAGAGATTTGTTTATGTCTTTTAATATTTTTTCTTTATATTAAATTGGTCGATGTTTCATTAAGTTTACATGGATTATACCTCTTATGAATAGTTTGAATATTTTTTTCATTTCTTAATACAATGCCTCTTATGAATTGTTATTTAATACAATTTTTTTTTCATTTACTGGCTAAATTATTGAGTTCCTTTTGAAGATTTTTGAAGATGGATAATTTTGGAACATTATAACAATTATTATATCAATTGGTTGAAACAAATCTATATTTTCATTTAATTGTTTCTTCTTATTTTGGTTCATTGATATCTTTTATCAAAAATAAATTATATGATGTGTAACCATATTACAAATTTATAGTTGAAAAATTTTCATATCAATTTTTTTATTATATATTCTTCATTTAGAATACATAAAGTTTTATATATGTAAGTCTCAATATATTATTTCTACAATATCAAAATAAATTTACCCGTGCGGGAGCACGGGTATTTTACTAGTTTCTAATGAAAATGTAAATGACTTGAGGAGGGTCATCGTATCACCAATGATAAGAGTTTGAAGTAAGTTTTAAATTGGTCATCTTGTAAACGCATTAATTGGTTTCTCTATAAATATGGGATATGATAAAATTTAGGCAAAAATGCACCAGGAGTCTTTTAAGTTATTTAATGCTATTACTTAGATTCTTTAAGTTTTTTTTGTAACGTTTAGGTCCTCTAAGTTTAAAACCGTTTGCACCGTTACCCTTTTTTTTAAATTCCGTTACAAAAATGCATATGTGGCAAAAATGGAGCTTAGGTGGCAGTTAACAGTGATGATGTGACATTTTAATTTATTATTTATTTATTTTTTAATTCCACGTGGATTTTATTTTTTTTTTTATTTTTTTTTTAAATTTTATTTATTTAATTGTACGCCAGTTAAGACTGAAAGGACCTAATTGTTACATTTTAAAAACATATGGAACGTGAGTGTTACAAATCATGTCCTTCCATAATGAAGCTTATAATACAGTGGTTATGGTTCTAAGTTGATCAAAGGGGTACATGCAAATGATTAACACTATAATAAAAAAAACTCACTTTATTTTATTGAAACAAAACAATAAATATATTTTTTAACCCTAAACTATTAGCTTACGAAACTATAAGAGGTGATGAATAAGAATGTCCAATTCTGATACCATGTTAGAAACTATGCTAGAGAGAATTGATGACTTCATTTTTATAACAGAATTCTGTTATGATTCAAGTTAGTTACAAAAATGATTGCACCTTGTTATTCAAGTTAGTTACAAAAATGATTGCACCTTATTACAATAGGTTACAAGCTTTGATGACTAGTAGATGCCAGTTAGAATACAATGTCAGTCCTGCAACTTTCTTGTTTTCAATTCACGTTGGATGTTCTTGAAATACTGTGGCATAATGCAATTCACGTTGGATGTTTTTAATGATGAATCGTAATCAATTTTGCATCATATTGTTCGGCAAATTACTACAATTTTTTCAATTTTCTCGTCTGCATAATGCAAGATGGCAGAACCTGGATAGTTTTAGCACTACAATTAGGTGTCATGTGGATAGTTTCACTCTTTAATTGAAAGATATTAATACATTACTACAATTATTGGATTAATTATAGACAATAATTAATTTGATATATTAATTGAGAAAAGGAGAGGATAAACAAATAATTCTTAAACAACGGACTCGAATAAAAACAAAACGTTTTCATTGATATGACTCCTCTAGAGAGTACATAAGATATATTACTTTTGCATTTAGATGAAAATTATATGTATGGAGTTCATTAATAATTTGATTGTCACCTGAAAACAAAATTTTGAATAGTTTATGTGTTTTGGGGGGCTTGAATCTTTTGAGATTTGAATAAAAGATAATTGACTACAACATTTGTTATATAACAAGTATTAAAAAAAGTCATTGGTTATAATATACTCTATATTTAAGTAGTGAATTTCATTTTTATAGTGACGAGCTACATTTTTTTAGACTTTTCTTGTTATATTATACTCTATATTTAAGTAGTGAATTTCATTTTTAAAATATTAACATTATACAATCATAGAGAATTAAAATTGAATAAAAAATAGTTTTAGCACTATTCTTTCCATTAATAATTATTGTGTATAGTTCACCATCAAATTGCACTAATTCAATATGTCAAATAGTAACACTCAAGTCCCATATATTTTTAAAATGTAACAATCAGATCCTTTCAGTCTTAACTGGTGTATAAATAAATAAAAATTAAAAAAAAAAAAATTAAAAAAAAAAATTTAAATTAAAAAAATTAAAATCCACGTGGAATTAAAAAATAAAATAAAATGCCACATCATTTAACTTAACTGCCACCTAAGCTCCGTCAATGCCACATATATTTTTTCTAACGGAAATTTCAAAAAAGGTTAACTATGCAAACTTTTTAAAACGTTAAGGACCCAACTGTTACAAAAAAATCTTAAAGGACTTAAGTGGTAACATTAAATAACTTAAATGACTAAAAGTGTTGTTTTGCCTATTGAAAAAGAAGTCAAAAGTTTCTTTGGAAGATTGAACTACATCTTCAGGTTTATCTATCATATGACTGCTATGCGTGAGCCTATCTTCAAGTTGCTTCGAAAAAATCAAGAAGTTGAATGGAATCCCCGCTATCAAAGAGCTTTTGAGAATATTAGAGATTACTTGCATGAGCCTCCTATCTTGATTCCACATGTTCAAGGAAAACCGCTCTTTATGTATATGATTGTGCTTGAAGAGTCCATAGGGTGCGTACTAGGACAACATGATGAAATTGGCCGAAAGGAGCATGCTATTTATTACTTAAGCAAAAAGTTCATCGATTGTGAAACAAGATATTCACTTTTGGAGAAGACTTGTTGCGCTCTAACATGGGTCGCCAAACGTCTCAGGTAGTATATGATTTGTCACATCACTTTGTTGATTTCTAAGATGGATCCAATAAAATACATCTTTGAAAAGCTTGATTTAACTAGAAGACTTTCCTGTTGACATATGTTGTTGTCTGAGTATGACATCTAGTACGTGACCTAGAAAGCCATTAAAGGAAGTGTGTTGTCTGAGTACCTTACGCACCAGCTTGTTGAAGACTATGAGCCATTGAAGTTTGATTTCCCTGATGAAGATATTATGGCTATAAAAGATTGTGAGATCCCAGGCCCTGACGAAGGACCCGGACCAGGTTCCCGATGGAAGCTCATGTTTGATGGATCCTCCAATTACATGGGGCATGGTGTGGGACCTATTTTGATGAATCCAAATGGTGGCTGTACTCCTTTCACATCAAGGTTGTGTTTTGAATGCAAAAACAATATAACAGAGTATGAGGCATGCATCTTGGGCATTGAAGCCGTCATTGACCTCCGAATCAAGATCCTTGAAGTGTGTGAAGACTTAGCCTTAGTGATCTACCAAGTCAAAGGTGATTGGGAAACCCGTGATACCAAGCTGATCCCGTATCATGCTTATGTCGTGGAGTTGATAAAATACTTTGATAAAATCACCTTCCGTCATGTCCCAAGGACAGAGAATCAAGTAGTTAACGCTCTGACTATGTTAGCCTCAATATACCAAGTCAGATTTTGCAATGAAGTGCCACTCATCAGATCGAGCGAAAGGTTGAGCTAGCCTATTGTCAATTGGTTGAAGAGGAAGCTGATGGAAAACCTTGGTTTCATGACATCAGACACTATCTGGAAAATCAAGAGTATTCGACATATGCTACAACCCTGGATAAGAAGACATTAAGGAAGTTAGCATCCAAATTCTTCCTAAGCAATGGTGTGTTATACAAGAGAAACCATGACATGCTTTTGCTCAGGTGCGTGGATAGACACGAAGCAGACCTGTTGATCAAAGAGATTCATGAAGGATCCTTTGGAACCCATGCTATGGGCATGCCATGGCTAAGAAGATCTTGAGAGCAAGTTATTACTGGTTGACCATGGAGTCTGATTGTTTCAACTATGTCAGAAAATGTCACAAGTGTCAAATTTATGCTGACAAGGTGCATGTGCCGCCGATGCTGCTGAATGTTTTGACATCGCCTTGGCCTTTCTCAATATGGGGCATTGACATGATTGGTGCAATAGAGCCCAAAGCTTCAAATGGCCATTGTTTCATCCTGGTTTCAATCGACTATTTCACCAAATGGGTAAAAGCTGATTCCTACGCCAAAATGACAAAGCAAGTGGTTGTCTGTTTCCTCAAGAAATAAATTATCTGCTGCTATGGAATTCCAAGTCGGATTGAAATTCTAGCATAGCAAACAACAGATGTCCTAACACATGTCAAGACATTGTTCTGCATAAACATTTAAACAAGAACAGAACAGCAGACTAATACCTTGAATATCAGAACTGCAGAAACACAGATGTTACGGCATCTGATCCAACATGTTAATCAAAACTTAACTGTAAATTTCAGAATGATAAACAACACAGAATATGATGACCCAGTTCGGTGCAACTCACCTACATCTGGGGGATACCAATCCAGGAAGAAGAATTCACTATCAGTAGTATAGTTTTATGTAAACAACCTCAGGTTTACAAAAAGCACCCACGCTAACCTATCACTACCCAATGAAGACTTTATCATTAGAAGTCACATCTAATTGATAAGAGAAACCCATCTCACTCCCTAAATGACAAATGTGATTATCTAACAGTTAATACCCCATAACTGTATCATCCCTATTGAAAGACACCTCTTCCAATACAAATTGCAGTCAAGCATCCTTGACTAACAAGTTAACTTGGATTTGCTTCAAACATCCAAGAATAATACACGATTCATTACCTACGGGTTTTTGAATCTGTACAAGTACCTATGTCAACCACAATGTATCAAACCGATACAGAGGGAGACTATAAGAGAAATCTACGACTCTCAAAACCTAAACCCTACTTTACAAAATAGGATTCCTAAGTCTATGTCGTCCCATCTCTCCACTCTGCCTAGGTCTTGGTCTTCTTTTATAGTCTTCTGCTTTGTTGGGCTTTATATCTTCGATCCTTGATCCACTACCAATCGCGCCTTGAATCTTGGAACATATTTAAACAAAACCTGCTGTGACAGTCATGATGTCGAACCCACATGCTGTGATATTTCACTCGACATCTTTAGTCTGGGGTTGAAACCTTCATGTTGGAACATCTTTCCCAACATTATGCTTTACCAAAATTTAGTCAAACTCTTGGAGCTTTTAATCTCCCCCTTTTGACAAATTTTGGCTAAAACATTCTTCAGCCAGATGGTGCATGCAGTGGAAAAATACTTGAAGCGAGTGCTAAGAAAGAGGGAGAGGATAATTTCGAGTTACCTTCTTCATTCCCTTGTGATATCAAATACATAGAGAATGTAACTCAGATCACAAAACACAACTTGCTTTCTAACTCTGGTCACAAAACACAATTTCCCAAGATGTTAAAACCCAGAACGTTAGAACATCCTCTGAGGCATTTTTCCTTTGAGAAATTTTTGTAGATCAGCAACACAAATGCACATACACCTCTCAGCAGTAAGCCATTCTCCCCCTTTTTAGCCAAAAGTTGACAACAATGACCCATGCAAGGCCAAAAGATTGTGCTTATCCAAAGACGGACAGAACCCATTTTCAACTTACTAAGAAGAGATTTAACACTTCAAGCATCACAACTCTCCTAAAATAATGAAGAAGCTATGTAGGTAGAGCCAATCCAAAAGACTAGTCAAAGAGTGCAATAACTGCTGGTCGAGTTAGTTTCGAAAGATTCCACCTTTTCTGACTTGTCCTCGAAACTGCTTCTGAACAGTGTCCTGATACCTGACCTGATTTTGTCAGGCTTATGGTCCCCACAGATAGGACTTTCTTAATCCAGATTTAGCACCCTTGATTACAGCAGAATTCGTTCGTTTACCTTTCCATTAGAAGAAATTGTGTCAGGGTGATTCTTGGGAGGGGCCCCTACTTTAATCAATGCTAGCTTCCAAATGGAGCTCTTACAGTGCAGGTTGTACGAAAAGAAAACTAGGGACGTCATGCTGCTGTCTCAAGGATAACTTCATTGATTAATTAATGGTTGTAGTCCTATTGATGGTTTGTACTCTTGTCAAGTGTCTTGTTATAACAGCCATGTGATATGTACTCTGATTTGGGCCTTGGTCACACATTATTATCATCAATGACTTTCTTTAGATATTTTCTCATGCTTGCCACTCTCACTGTATTTGAAACAATAACCTTTGAAAGAGGTTTACTTCTATGTAAATGTGAACTTTTATCGTTGAATATTTTCTTGAATTGAATCATTTTGATTCTTGTACTTTTTCCAAGAGTGGTATATCCAATGTAACAATATTCTGACCAAAGTACGCCACAGTAGCCTCTAAGTTAGTAAGACGTGAGTAAAAATACACCATTGGGATACCTCTACAGTCAGTTACAAAAAAAACTCCTAAGATCCTTGTCACATGACTAAAAATTGACCCTACACATCATGCAAAATACTGCCATTTGACTTTGAAATCATAAAGAACAAATGGGCTTAATGTAACCTTAAAAATAACTTTCCTTGTAAACTTGGGCTTTTTAGATAGTAATTAGCAAAGCTTGTTCCCTTTTAGTTTTAATCACATGAAAAAAGATTGGCGAACTTGAAGATTCTTGATAATATTCTTTGAATTGATGCACCTCTTTATGAATTCCTTTTCAAATTCCTTTTGTCTTAAAATCAGAATCAAATCTTGCGTTCAAACCTTGAACTTGTGACAATTTGTAAACTTGATGATAAATATAAACCTTGGAAAGTGCTTGGAAATTCAATATAAATTGAATTCAATTTAACCTTGCATGCCTTGACTTTAACTTAAAAGCTTAAGACTTACAACTCTCTTGATCCATAAATGAAAGAGATGGCTTGGTAGTGGTTTAGGGATCAGAAAAGGAAAGGGCCCAATCTCACAGGAATTCACACACATCTTGCAAGGACCAGGGAACCTCCACAAACACACATAGCACAACCTTCAAGACCTTTGAGCCTTCTGCAGCAGCACCTGTACTCATAAATGAAAAAAATACAGACAACAACTAGGTAAAACGGTTAGCTATGCACGAATGATTGGCCTAGGATGTTATGCAAAGAACGAGGTGAGGATTTTAGGGTAAAAAATTAGGGTGCGGCAGATGCCCCTATTTAATTTTCTCCTATTCAGAGATATGGAGATTGAAATCTTCGTCTCGACGTGATAGGAGAGACTTAAATACAAACATGCACACATTTTTTGCCCTAAGATGCCGCCAAATGCACATGCTATGAAATGATATGCAAGACAAGGATCCTGTGAGGAATAATGTCACAGGGGATAACTGGAGTTGAAACACAAAGAAAGAAAGACCCGACGAGGACGACTAGCGAAGCAAGACTCCACGGGGAAAGATCTAACTCCACTGGGGACGATATTACTAACTGACAATCACAAGGTGTCCTAAACATAGGATGATGAACTTGTGACGAAATCTTCCAATGAAAGCTACTTGAGGAACCTGCTATCGTGGTCAACCGGAGGAATCTTCAAGAGATATCAACTAGAGGAGTCTATTGTTGAGATTTAGAACCTCTTCTGAGAATACCTTCTTCGAAGGTTTTATTGAAAATGTGTCCATTATCGAAGTATTGAGGAATCTGGTGAGAAAAGAAATGACTGTTTGTCAAGGTTTGAAGTTAACCAGGGAATCTACTGCCGAGATCCTGGAAAGAAACGACAGCTTTTCGAAGTTTGAAATTAACTAGGGAATCTACTACCGAGATCCTGGAAAGAAACGACTGTTTGTCGAAGTCTGCTAGAGATCTACTGCTGAGAATAACCAGAGAATTTGAAATGAAATACCTACTGTCGAGGTATTCTGGAAATCTTCTGCCGAGAATAGCCAGGAAACTACCTACTGCCGAGGTCTTCTGGCAATCTTTTGCCGAGAATAACCAGGAATCCACCTACTGCCGAGGTCTTTGATCAAGTATTCCACTTGAAAAGTGTAGAAAATAAATCCTTGCTGCAAGGTTGTTTGCCTCAAACACAAATCTTGAAATAAACTGCCACGAGGTTGTCTGCCTCTAACACAAATCTTGAAATAAACTGCTACGAGGTCGTCTGCCTCTAACACAAATCTTGAAATAAACTGCTACGAGGTTGTCTGTCTCTATCACATATCTTGAAATAAACTGCTACGAGGTTGTCTGCCTCTATCACATATCTTGAAATAAACTGTTACGAGGTTGCTGCCTCTAACACAAATTTTGAAATAAACTGCTACGAGGTTGTCTGCCTCGAGCAAAGTCTCGAACTCCTCCTGGAAAGGTGAATACTTGTTGGAAAGTAACTTCACAGGGGGTCGGGATTTCACTGGAGATCTTATGACTTCAGCTGGAATCCATAACTTGTTGGAGATTTGGAAGTTTCAACCGGGGATCTTCAAAAGAGATGCGGGCCGGCTGACTTGTAGAATATGTCCTCTCAAATAAAGAGAAAGATCATCTAAATCTTCACCAAACTTCTCGAAGAGATGCTATTTGATGGAAGCAAATTGAATTGTGGACTCACTGGGGAGAATACCATTGAGAAGTAATATTGCTGTAGCTGAACACTGTGTTGATGCTAGTAAAATTTTGTAATGGGAATTCTCAAATAAAGAGAACACTTGTAAAGTCTTCAATGAATTTCTCTGGCGTATTTCCAGCGAGATAATATTTGATGGAGAATGGTTGATAACCTCGATAACTTCACCGGGGATAGACAAAATGTCTTGAGGAGATTGCCATTTGTCATCCAGATAGAAAACTGAGCTCAAATAAAGAGCTACCACTTGTTGTTTGGGTTTAACTCCCACGAAACGTTGAAATAACTGCTGGAGAAATAATTTCCTGTCTTCCATAGAGATATTCAAATAAACTCTTCCTGGGGAGACAAAGTGCAAAATAAATGCACGCTTAATCTAGGTTCAACAGCCTATAG
This sequence comes from Lathyrus tuberosus, assembly GCA_022829125.1. Classification (NCBI taxonomy): domain Eukaryota; kingdom Viridiplantae; phylum Streptophyta; class Magnoliopsida; order Fabales; family Fabaceae; genus Lathyrus; species Lathyrus tuberosus. The sequence goes on along the minus strand of JALAZF010000011.1, from coordinate 11,257,031 downwards.
AGATTCACAATTGTGACTGTCAGGGACCAAAATTCAATTCAGGAAATAACTAAAGAGAAACGGTCAAGCAAGACTCCATCCAGTGAGGTATGAACTCAACTGGGGTTTATCATTATCCGAATATGGAAAAGAAACTAAAGCAGCCGTCTTCCACGAGGATCGAACTCAGTGGGGAATTTAGAAAGGATGCGCTCTTTCTGCCTAGGGCTGACGATTCTACTTGGAGGGAGCAGGCAAACCCGATTACTTGGGGATAAACACAACCAAAGTGAAAGAACAAAACAAACAACACAAAATGCAAGATGAAAAATGCGTACATGCCATGTATCTAAATGAATGAGTGTCATGCTATGCTATGTTATGCATATGCTTATGCTGACAAAACAAAACAAGAATTAAACTAGAGACGAAAACAAGCATCTCGATACGGATTCTCGGCCGATCTTCGCAATATAAGAAGCATCGCTGGGGATGAATGGAAAGCCATATATGGGATCACAATCCTACTTTAAGGCTTCAAACTTCTCTGGGGAAAATAAAGCACTCCACTTGGGGATGAACATCGTGACTTCACTTAGGATTGTCAGGATGAACCTTGTGATTCCGTTGGGGATGAGGAAGATTCACTAGGAATGAATCAAACTCAATGATCGAAAAGACTTCATGGGGGATAAAATAAATATCCGCTGCAAACTGAAGTAGTCTGAATGAAAGTCATAACTGGATAAAATAAATATCCACTTCATCGGGGAAGCTCAGATCAATAGTAGTTGAAAACGTCGGAGATAAAAATTTCGACTGGATGAAATAAGCATCCGCCTTCATTGGAGAAGGTTGAGATAGTGAGAAAGTCCAATGAGGAGTGAAATAAACACTCGCTTCGCTGGGGAAGGTTAAAACCAAAGAAAATCCCTGATGATTCTTAGGCTGCCGCCTGGGGAAATCTTGCGTCAAACGTACCGTAACTTCTTGAAGTGGAGATTCACCGGGGAATAGTTGTGACCGCAGAAGTAGAACTTACTGGGGAGTCGTGACATTACCTGGGATAGAAACTCTTTGAGGTCATGGGTGAATAATGTCGTGAGACTGATGTAACTCTGCATTGATGACCTGCATGGTAGTCGCCATTTTGATTAACAGTTGTTATGAATGGATGGAGAGTGAACTTCGATTCTCAAATGCCCCAGATCACTTAGTTTATGAGAAAAAGTGATCTCAAGAGGATTTTACAGAAAACATGGCATCCAACTATTCCAATATCTTCAAACTCTTGGAGAGATTCGTCGAATCTCGATGTAATTGGCCCAGATCGACTGTGTTCTGTACAACTGAATCTTCGAACTTGGAAAGATTTATCAAATCTCAACTTGACTGCCCCAGATTGTCTATAATCTTGCATAATTGGGTCTTTAAACTTGGAGAGATTTATCAAATCTCGACGTAACTGCCCCAGATTGACGATATTCTGAGTCTTCAAACTTCCCCCTTAGGGTCAGACTGTGAAAGAAACAACTTGGAAACAACTTTCCCCTGCTCAGCAAAGCCTTCAGGTAATGTGCCCCTGGTTATGGTCATCCTTTTGAAATGACTCGCCATTTACTCATCAAAGTTTTAGGTCTTAAAAGATAGAGCTCATCGCTGATGCTCGTATGTTAGCTTCTATGATGTCAAGCAATGTTAGCAAGCAGAAAAATGTTAATTCTGAAATTGCTAATGCAACATATGTTTGTCTTGAAGTTTTATTTAAAATATGTTTGTAATTGAATTACCAATTTTATAAAGCCAACACGAATTTGAGCATAGCTCATAGGAGTCAGGAAACGATATCTCAATAAGTATGCTTTTTGAAATAAACCCTGCTTCACTAAGGTCTTTTGAGGGTTGTATCATGGATTGGTTCACGGTTTAAGAAACAAAGGACAAAGGCTCAAAGTTTATTTGCACCCACCCAATCTTCGTAATGTTTTACTCCATTTTTTTTACCCTGCCCCAGGTTAAGAATGAGGGTTTTTTTTTGTGGGAAAGAAGAAAACTCCTACTTCAAAGGCTCAAAAGGGTTAACGAGGGTTTATCTCCTTATGCCTCCAGTGTTTAGGGATTTGAAACAATGTCTTACATCACTAGCAAAGTTTTATTCAAAAGCATACAACAAGAGATCTTACGTTTGATTTCATCATCCTCCATTCAATTCTCTGCCAAGGCAAGAGATTGGGCAGCATTGACATTATAAAATAGAAATAGCATTTTTTTAAAAAGAGTGAAATGAATGGATTTCTTCAAGACAAACATTATTCATTGCATCGATCATTCAAAAATAACAAGTTCTTACACGCAAATAACAAATGCATTAACAAATAAAAAGCGTTACATACGAAAAGCAGAAATTAACAAAAGCTTTAAGGAGATTGTCTCAGTCTGAGCTTATGGTTTTCACATTAGGTCCAAAGTTTTCAAAAGACAAAACACCACGTCGCATTAGCCTTTGTACTTCATGTTTCAAAGGAAAACAATCTTTGGTGTCGTGTCCGGGCGCACCATGATGGAAAGCACAACGAGCCTCAGGTTTATACCACCACGGGAGATCCTTCGGGATGGCTGGCGGAGCTCGTGTCTGCACCATATTCCTTTGTATCAAAAATGGATACAATTTCGCATAGGTCATTGGAATTAGATCAAACTGTCTTTGAACACGGTTTTGGTTATTAAATGAGAGACGAGCCTGAGGTTGATAAGCAGTAGTGTTGGTGACGGGAGATATAACAGCGATATGTTGAGGTTGCTGATACCTTCTTCTTTTTGGTCGTCCTCGATGCACAACACTTACTTCTTGTTCCTTCTTTTTCCCGAAGTTACTTCCATATTTCTTGGCATTGTTGGAAGCACTTCCTTCTTTAACCAATCTTCCTTCACAGACACCTTCTTCTAAACGCATCCCCATGTTTACCATCTCAGTAAAATCACTAGGGGCGCTTGCTACCATTCTCTCATAGAAAAATGGGCTCAGTGTTTTCAGAAAAAATCTAGTCATCTCTTTCTCCTCCAGAGGTGGAGTGACTTGAGCAGCTAGTTCACGCCAACGCTGGGTGTACTCCTTAAAATTCTCTCTTTCTTTCTGGGCCATGGCTCTCAGCTGGTCTCTATCTGGTGCCATGTCGACATTATATTTGTATTGCTTAATAAAAGAATCACAGAAATCATTAAAGTTGTGGATCTTTGAACTATCTAGCCCCATGTACCACTTGAGGGCTGCACCAGTCAAAGTATCTTGGAAATAGTGTATCAGCAGTTGGTCATTATCCTTCTGAGTAGACATCTTCCATGCATACATAACCAGATGACTATGTGGGCAAGAGTTTCCCTTATACTTCTCAAATTCAAGGACTCTGAACTTTGGGGGAACCTTAACATTTGGAACCAAACACAGCTCAGAGGCACTCTTTCCAAACAACTCTTTCACGCGAAGGGCCTTGATTTCTTTCTGTATTTCCGAAAACTTGTCCTGGAATTCATCCATTCGTTCCTCCATCCCAATACTTTCACTAGGAGCAACATGAAACACAGGTTCTTCAAAGTGAAAAGGGGTAGCATTTACCACGGGTGGTGGCACAGTCATTACAGTAGTTGTGGCAAGAACTTGAGAAACTGGTGGGCGATATCCAGCGGGAGTAAAGTTAGGAGGCATACCCCACGGATAACCAGGAGGCATAGAATACTGAACTTCACTTGTAGTGGGCACCACTGGGATCGGTGCAGATATTATCTCAGAGATAATAGTGTTGTGTGATGGCGTACTATGTGATGGCTGATTCTGAGCAGCCCTTAATGCTTCCATCATCCCATTGATCTTCTCCAGACTTTCTTTCAGTGTTGAAACCTCTTCCTGAAGTGCCTTGTTATCTTGTTCGAGTTAGCCCATTCTTTTCTCGCGGCTGGCTCGAGTATCGTATTGATGATTCAGCTTGACTGAGAAGAGAGGCACAAATGAGAACCTGGAATGCAAAGGAATGCAAATGCAAATGCGTATGATGCAACAAGATTCATGGAACTCAGCTATTTATAATCATCGAGAAATATCAAAGGACTCATTTTTTTTAAACGGTTACAATCACTAGTATCAGAACACTAAAAGATTGATTTATTACAAAATTGATTACAAACGCGTCTGTATGCCTTACAAGAATCATGACATAAAAGCTAAATAAAAGCTAGTAATGATGGATCTAAGGAGACTCTTCCAAAGGTCTTCCTTTGAGTCGCTTTAATTCTTCTTCCAATTGAGCTTCCAATGTATTGAATGAGGACTAGAGTAGGTTAAGTCTTCTGGTGCTTCTCTATTCTTGCAAGAAGTAGCTTTTTTTTTCAAAATTTCTCCTTTAGCTCGAATATTAACCGAAGATAGGAAATGGATACTTGTCTTGAATAAGTAACTCCATTAGCTGAGATTATTCTTCAAGAGTCGGCACCAACAGTGATAGGCTGGGTCATAAACTGCATTAGATTTGATAGAAGTTCCTTATCAAGCTTCCCATATCTGGTTTTGAACTCTTTTTTATCTGTTAACAAGGTCTCCAGTCTCCTTAGATCTCCCAGATCATGAATCTTGTAAGGGTACTTCAGCGTTTATTTTATTTTATTTTTTTCAGAGTCCATGATACCCCTATGATGTTTACAGACCAAGCTAAGTTCCATGAATCTTTATGAAATGATGCTCATGAATGCACGTATGCAAACACACAAAGCATAAAGCATAAAACACACACAAGCAATCAAACAGACAAAGAGTCCTAGGTTTGAAAGGTCGAGCGTGGAGCCAAGGTCTAACCATCCCAATAGGTGTGTACTATGGGTTTCAAATGTACCTGCCGAACGGGTTCTACAAAGTTCCCAGAGTCTACAACCCCTCTTTCGGATACTATCGATTTTCCAAATCACTTGGTAGTCAATAATATTCTCAAGAGAATCTCGTCTGAGTGTAGTATCGCGTAGCAACTAATTCAGGAATAGACTCCCTCATTGTCCCCGCACTACATCCTAATAGGCCAAGTTGGGTTAAAGGTAACTACGGTCCCCAGTCTCGATGGCCTTTAGTTCGAAATAATATCGTCTTCACGAATGGACTCGTTGAACAATATTAAATTCGAGAGGGCCTAAACTGAGTGATGATGTCTCAATTCAACTTCTTCAGGAATATACTCCCTCAAAGTCTCCTTGAATTATCATCGTCCTATCATAATTTACGCTTGAGTCCGGGTGTAGGACTTATCTCACCACACAAATAGTAACCTAGAAACCAGCACATGTAAATAGGCAAATATAGCAAGCAAATAAAGAAAGATAACATAAGTAAAAAACAAGATAGGGGAAACCCTCGAAGAGACCCCAGTGAAATCGCCATTTCTGTCGCTGTGAGAATTGGATACCATAGTTATTGATTAACTAGGATCACATTTCTTTAAATGTTCACCACCGTCTTTGATTTATCCAAGGGAAGGGAGAAAGATCGAATTACCCACAATGCAATGCAAATGCAAACTAAGATTCTAAAGTTCGGGGGTTGGTTATACCTAGGTGTCATACCCCAAAATTTTCCCTTAGATACATTGATGCGTCTGCATAACATATTAGGGCAATCATTCGTGCATAGCTAACATGTCTACTAGACTTTGCTTGTTGGTTTCTCTCGTGAATCAGGGTTGCTGCAAAAGTCATGGAAGTTGTGGGTGAGTGTTCATCATCATTTTGGTCCTTGCAAATGGTGTTGAAGAGAAGAGACACGCCCTCATTCTTGTTATTTCCTTAGCCAACTTTCCTCAAGATATCTCAGAGATTTCATTCAAAAGAATTAGGGTCGTATGTCCATTAGTGCTGAGTTTTGGTCAGCTGAAGATTTTTTATGGTGCAGAAAATAAAGGTTGAGCAAGACTTCGTTCGTGAAGATGGATCAGGGCCCATGTCTCCTTTTGATTTTAAAAGGAAAGCTTAGGGCCCATGTCTCCTTTTGATTTTAAAAGGAAAGCTTGGATCTCCTTGTCCATGTTGTGAAACATTAGACTGGGATAAGTTTGAGTCAATCTCAGGCAAGAAGTTTCAAATTAAGGTCCAAGATTCATGAGTTTTCAAATTCGGCATTCGAGGAGGTTCATCATGTTTATGCCCAAATTAAAATTTCAAAGAAATTAAACCCGTACAAATAGGAATTTAAATGAGATTACACCACAAATCATCAAGAGTTCTAATTCAAAGGAGTGTTGGCATGATTAAACACAGGGATTCAATCGTCATGAACTCGAGATTTGAAAGTTTGATTTCAAAAAATTAAAATTTAAGATTCATATTTCAAATCAAAGTCGTTATTGGAATTTAAGAACTCTCAAGGCCCAATTTTTGAGAAGGTGAAATACAAATTGGATTCCAAAGAAGATTCCAAGGACATGAGGATTTAAAGCTAAGTTAAATTCACATTCTCAAATAATATCAAGTTCAGGGATCCAAGTTGGCATGAAGGATAGGTTTCTTTAATTATAAAGAAGTCAAGCTCAAAGAGTTCCATGGTTATTATTAAAGTCCTGGATTTATATGATTTAAAATTCAAGACAAAGATTATAATCATTTCTTTTCCAATTCTAACTCATCTCAAATTACATTTCCAAGCTTCAAAGTGCTCAACACTACGAGACCAAGCAAAGACTCGGATTGCGAAGGTCTAGATTTTTTTTACAAGGTACACAATTGAGAGCTCACATATGATTTCAAAGTCTAAGATACATCAACATTTATTCAAGTTTATCTAAAATATGCAAGACCTAAAGACTTTTACAAGCAGCACTAGACGATGGTCTAATCCTAAAGTGTATGCCAGCATCTATATGGCATGTTTGGTTTAATACTTTATCTTTAAGAGCTTCCCTCCTTCTTGCTCTTTGGGGAGGTGCCTTTAATGAGCAACATTTTTGATGCCACTAAAATCTCTTGAGTGACTAGAGGTGATAAGGGATATATCAAGGTGGAGCCCATTAAACGTGAAGGCTAATCGCCACTCAAGTGTCTTTTTATGTACTTTAACACGATAGCAGCAACCTGATATACAAATCACACAAATGGTGTTAAAAATCAATCAAATACAATGTTAAAAGAATTTTACAATGAAGATCAAGATCCATACAAAGTCACGACGGAAGACCTCCTACGTTTTCATCTAGAGGATCTTATACAGCCAAAATTGAACATGTTACAGAACTTATTGAAAGCTATTCCTAAACCCCGTGAAATCTTGAAGTCTTGACTACCAAACGTGCCATGCTACTACAAGCATCACATTCAAGCCTACGCCCTGCAAACAAAATCATCAAAACATTAGTTCACCAGGACACCAAATCCAAAATTTCCTGTAAATCCGGAAACCCGAACTGTATCAAACAAGTGGTCAGATTACTGCAACTACAGTCATTGTCGAGCATAATCGTGTGCTACCAAGAAATTAAAACAGATGGTCATCATATTAATTCAAGTAAAAAGGAGATCTGGTAGCAGCGGTAAACACCGGTCTTCGCAGTGAGTTTCCTTCATGCTCAACAATCACGGTGCTCAATGTTGTCGGTTCCGGTGTACTACAAAGGTTCGTTCCATCCCGCTCAGTACCAAGGAACATTTTTCTGCACAAATTGACACAAAGTAGCAATTAGGAATTTTTACACTATAAAAGGTGAACGAGGAATAACTTCAATAACAACCAACGGTCAGACAAACAAATTAGAGAGATTTCAGAAATTTCCTATTTTGGCCTCAGGGATTGGTTTTGTGAATCAGAAAAGGATTCATCATGTTCAAAAAAGGGAAATTATGGGCAATATCTAAATAGGATACCACCAGCACAATCATACGAAAATAGCACAGTAAATCAGAATAATCAAGGCAATCGAGTCTTTCAACATAGCATTAAAGTTTCAAATCTCAAAATCAAGCAACAAATCGTACCAAACTATTTCAAAAAATACACAGTTCCAAACTTTCCAATTGAAACCAAATTAAACCATCATAATATCATACAAGATCAAATCAAGCAGAGATTGGAATTTGCTTTCAACACAGCATTAAAAACTTTCCAAACTATTTCACACGGCATCAATGTTACTCATCATTGGCCTTCTATAAAAGGGTCACTTGGCATCAGAAAAGGGAAGAAAAAAAAGGGAAAAAACCCTAGCAGAAAAGTCAGGCGAAAATCAGAGAGAAAAAAAAGAAGCAGAAACGCAGCAACAACGTCATTCAACTTTCCAAACCCGCCAAAACACAGATTCAGAAAACATCATCATCATCTCAAAGCCATCAGGAACCGCAAGAAGGACGAGGGTCGAAAACAGCTGAGAACAAAATCAAGAAGGTAAAAGAAGAGCTTCCCTGAGCAAGATCCATTAAGCCGCCACCATCGCCGACAACCCTTTTCTTTTTTCTCGCTTTTGCTCAATTTTTTTTTCTATATCATGTAACTGTAATAAACAACAATATAATGAAATAGGGGTATTGGGTTGTGTGGGGTGGGGTTTATGATTGATATTTGGCCGAGAGAGATGAGAGAGAGAGAGCGGCGGCGTATGGCCAGGGTTTTCTTGAACCCTAGTTTTCATGAGAGGAGAAAAAGAGAGGAACGAGAGATAGAATGAGAGTGAGGGAGGAGATCCGTTTTTGTTTCCTTTTGTTTTGTTTGTTCGCTTCTGTACGCCACCCACACGTTCATACCGTGCACTCTCACGTTTCATTCGCTTGATCACCATACACACACATCGTAACGTTGAGGGTTGAGGGTCTGCGATAGACCCTTTCACCCGCATCACACCTAATCACTCCGTTTCACTTAATTAATCTCTTTAAAATCAACTTAACTTTTTTATAAGCCATTTTCTTTTAATATAACCAATTTTAGTTTAACTAATTTAAATTAATTTTTTTCTAAAAGGATTAACTTTTTTAATATTAAAGCTTCCTTTTTTAGATAAAACATAATTAATTTTTTATTAACTAATTAGTAAAACCTTTTAAAATATTAAAACTAAAATCTTTTTCTAAATTAATAATAAAAACTCTTAATACCCCTTTTTTTTCTTCTTTTTTTCTCTCTTTTAATAAAACTTTTTTTATTAAAATATTAAAATCCTTTTAAGATAAAAAACTTTAACCTTTTCTTTAACTTAATAACAATCTTTAACATAGATTCTCAATAGTAATAAACCTTAAAAATTAATCCACTCTTTTCTTAATAACCATTTTAACCAAATTAAATAACATACCTTTTCCTTTTAACACCAAATAACCTTTCTTAATGAGATAAATTCCTAGGAATAATAAACCTTCAAATTTAATCAAGCTCTTAATCGATCGTTCCCTTTTAGATCCCTCGCGCCGGAGTGAATCGCATGTTGTGTGCTATTTTTTGATTGATATCATGCTCTGTTTATGTTTCTGTTTGTTTATCATGTTGTTTGATATATGCTTGCAGGCTTCAAACCTTTTAAAATACTAAAAATTCTCGATCCAACGTCGAGCCCATTTTCTACCCATGTAAGTCGATTGCCTTTGGGCATCGCATTCAACCTTTTGGTCACTATACACTAAAGCTAGCCCACTTTGCTAGTGCGCACTAATAATCATTAATCGTCCCCCTCGACATTCCAAAGGAAATGTACCCTTAATATTGACTCAAACGTCATAGGACTAATCTTTTAGAACCCTTGGCCTTAGGATTCGGAGTCGCCGTACTCCACGTCTCGCCGTAGACACTTAGAATCTTAGCCTTAGGATCGGAGTCGCCGCACTCCAAGTAAATGCTCCGCCGCGAACACTTACAATCCTACCCCTCTTAAACCAACCTACAACTTTAGAGTCGCTGCACTCTATGTAAAGTCTTGCCCAAGACTTTACCTCCCCTTGGAACCTTGACCCCGTCAAGAAGTTCCTCTTTTCAGAACTACGCATACTCTGATTCCGTTCCCCTTGGGATACGTAGGCACAAGGTGCGATGCCTTGTCGAGTATACTTAGATACTAACCCCTAGGGTTTTCAGCCTTTAGCATAGCACCCTTAGCAAGCGAGTGAGAGATAACATAAATACTAACAAGAGGTTCCCGTAGAGTACTACGGACGTTTAGGATGCTAATACCTTCCCTAAGCGTAACCAACCCCCGAACCTTAGATCTCTAGGTTTTTTTTGCTTTTGAACCTTTCCTTTGGATAAATCAAAGTCGGTGGTGAACATTTAAAGAAATGTGATCCTAGTTAATTAATAACTATGGTATCCAATTCTCACCGCAACAGAAATGGCGACTTCACTGGGGAGAGTCGAGGGTTCCCCCTAACTTGTTTATTTATTGTTATTTGTTTATACTTGTATATATTTGTATATTTGTTTATTTGTTTGCTTGGATTTTCTACTTGCTTGGGTTGTTACATTGTGAGATAAGTCCTAATCCGGACTTGAGAGTACACATATGATAGGATTGTGGTGTAATCAATAGTCGGTTGTTGGGAGTAGTCCTAACAGAGTTTGGCATATAATGACCACGCTCAGCCAAGGCCTTTTGGAATTGTTGGTGTTTAATGTGAGTAGTCGCATTGATATCACTCTTTCCAATTTGGGAGTCGAAAAGCTGAGGACCGTAGTTACCTTTACCCCACTTGGCCTTTTAGGATGTGGTGCGATGGCTATGAGGGAGTAGTCCCAAATAGTTGTTACGCGATACTACACTCAGACGAGTTTATCTTGAGAATATTGTTAACCCGCGTGAGTAGTCATGTGGGCCGATAATATCCGAAGAATTTACGTAGACTCTGGGAACTTTGTAGAACTCGTTTTGCAAGTACAATCGAAACCATAGTACATACCTTGGGAAGGGTAGACCTTGACTCCACGCCCGCGACCTCTAAACCTAGGGCTCTGTTTGTTTGCTTGTACCTTTGTGCCTATGTGAATATGTGCTTACCTGTGGTTGTTACATTCATGCATTCATCAACATCATATCCTAAAGATTCATGGAACTTAGCTGTATTTGTAAACATCGTAGGGATACCATAGACTCCGAAAAAGAAAGAAAACGTTGAAGTACACTTACAAGAGTCATAACCTGGACGATCTAAGGAGACTGAAGACTTTGCTGACAGATAAAGAAAATTCTAGGACCAAATATGGAAAGCTATCATCTCCATTCTACTACAGTCTTTCACACTTCCTAATTACTAGTTGGTACCTATCCTTGAAAAATTTCCTCAGCTGATGAAGTTACTAATTCAAGACGAAATCCATTTCCTATCTTTGATTAATATTCAAGCTAAGACAACTAAAAAAGGAGAATTTTTGGGAAGAACCTATTTCTTGCAAGAAACGGAAAGCTCAAGAAGACTCTTATCCCATTCTAATCATCAGTCAACACTTTGTCGACAAGCTTATTCTGGAAGAAGCTCAGATGTTAGAAGGAAGTCAAGGATTTAAGAAGACCGTTGGAAGAGTCTCCTTAGATCTATCATTATTAGATTTTATTTAGCTTTACGTTATGACTGTTGTAAGGCGTACAGACGCGTTTTATAATTAATTTTGTAATAAATCAATCTTTAGTATTCCAGTACTAATGATTGTAACCGACAATTTTATGACTTATTAAAATGAGCCTTTTGATATTCTATGATGATTATAAATAGTCGAGTTTCCATGAATCTTGTTGCATAGCATTTGCATTCTCATTTCTCTCTATCAAGGAACTTGAAATTTTTGTGTTGCAAGCATTGTACGATGGATTACGGAAAGAAGGAGGCTTTGCCGTACACCTTCAAAGCTCCGGATGTCGAACAATTAAAGGAACTAGGAGGTCAGATTAAGGATCCTGAGGTGTTCGCAGCGAAGTGTGGACAAATCCTTCCACTGTTGCAGATTCGAATAGCCGATGGTCTTTTGGAAACGTTGGTTCAATTTTACAGTTTGATCTATCATTGTTTCATCTTTAAAGATTTCCAACTGATGCCTACGTTGGAAGAGTACTTTGCCCTGTTAGGGATCCCGGACAAAGATTCACCTCCGTTCTCCGGTGGAGAAGGAAGACCCAGCCAGAAAGACATCGCAAGAGCGGCCCGCATAAAGCTGTTAGAGATCCAAACTCATATGACGGTTAGAGGAGGAAATGACGGTTTGCTTGCCCAGTTCTTGTTCGAGAAAGCTCGACATTTTGCTAGTGTAGGGAATACTGGAGCGTTCGAGCACCTCTTTGCGCTGCTGGCCTACGGTTTATTTTTATTTCCCAATGTTTAAGATTTTGTTGACGTCCATGCCATAAGGATTTTCATGCTCAAGAATCCAGTTCCCACATTGTTAGCTGATGCCTACCATTCTATCCACTCGAAGGCTCTGAAGGGAGAAGGTCGGATTACCTGTTGCACCGCTATCCTCTACAAGTGGTTTATTTCGCACCTACCGAGGTCTACCGATTTCTGGGACGTGAAAGATGGTTCAAAATGGCCTGTGAAGCTCATGGCCATTACTCACTCGGATATTGTTTGGTATGATCCGATGTATGGAGGGATCCCCATGATTCATAGCTGTGGAGATTTTCCCAATGTACCTCTTCTTGGTACAAAGGGATGTATCAGTTATAATCATGTGCTCGCCCGTCATCAACTGGGGCACCCAATGGAATTAGTACTTGATCCAGAAAGCCTAATAAGACTTTTTCTCTATCAAGGAGGGAACCTAGAACTGAAAACCGGAATTGTGTTTGCTTGGCGTCGCATCAATCAGGAATGACGGTGACGACAAATCCTGATTGCTCAGTTACTAAAGAATGTTTAACCTGGGCACGTGAAAAGGCTCTCATATTGGGAATGCCTTATCCTCATCCCAAGCCTCCCGTGGTCCAATCAGATGAAGTTTCGAAGCTGAAGGCTGAAATAGAGAAGCTTACCCTGGACAAAGCAAAGATGCAGCACAGATCGACAGGGTAATGGAAGAACTCCGTGGAAGACAAGGGGCATCATCTAGTGGATTAGACTCCTAGTTACTTTTGTGTTATGTTGCTTATGTAATAAAACTTTGGAGGTGTACTGGCCCTTGAAAATTTTAATAAAATGTTTTATTTTCAATATCTACAATGGCTGCAATAGAATTTGAGTTCCTTGATAGCTACATCGCCTTGCATTTGCATCTCATATCATTTGCATCTTTGCATGTGCTTTGTCCCCTCTTTTGCTCATTCCTGTTGTCTCTCTTCAGTGTTACTGTCACCCTGAGTCCTCTGTTCCGAGAGACGAGCTGTCAAGTCACTACTTAAGTTAATCAAAGAAGGAAGATGAATGACATGGAGCAAGAAAATCAGGAACTCCGCAAGGAGGTAACTACTCTGAAGAGTGGTTTTGAAAGGCTCTCTGCTTTGGTTGAAACCCTGGTAGCAAATCAATCTGCTTCCCAGACTCCGCTTCAAGGGACAGTGATTCCTGGAAACACATCGATGCCCACTTCTGAGATTCCCGACCTTAAGGAACAAGCTGTTAAGACTGTGTTGCAAGGAAGGTATAAAGGATCTCGTAGCCAATTTAAACAACATAAGGAGCAATATTATCATTCTGACCAGTGACCTCCTCAGTATCAATAAGATCTTACCTATCAGCCTATGCAACAAGCACCCGTCTATTAACTTTTTGTTTATCAACCGGCTCCTGCTTATCAGCCAGCGCAAACTCCACCGAATCATCAACGAGTGCCCAACTCTCCTAATTATCTAGAACAAAGGGCTCCAGTACCTCATCCAAATGCTCCTAATAGAAGACCATATAAACCTCCAGTTTCTCTTATCCCGATGACTTATACTGAGTTGTACCCTTCCTTGATGCAACAAGGTTTGATTACTACTGAAGCTTTGGGTCCGCCTCCTAACCCACTTCCACTTAATTATGATCCCAATGCTCATTGCCTGTTTCATGAAGGGGCACCTGGCCATGATCTAGAAAATTGTTATGCTTTTAAGGGTGTCGTGAAGAAGTTGATGAATCAGAAGATTCTGTTTTTGGTGACTCTCAACCAAACATTAAGAAAGCCCGTACTGATATTAGTCCTGCTACTCAAGCAGCTTTGAATTATCAATCACAATCTCATCAGAGAATACATCAGAATCAGGATCAAGTTCGCAGTCAATGGTGGGTTAGTCAAAGACGTCCTCTGAATCAGCAGTCATACCACCATAGGTCGCACCAGCATGCTGGACAAAGACTAAAGAAGCAGAGGCATTTCACTTCGCTACCAATGCCATATAGTCAACTCTTGCCGTATTTAATCAGGACTGGATTGATAGTGCCAAAGGAATTGAAGCCAGTGCCTGTCCCATATCCACCAGGTTTCGACGTTAACGCCCGATGTGACTACCATGCTGGGGCACCGGGGCATTCAACCGACGACTGTAAAGTACTCCCGAGTAAGGTTCAGATCCTGCTCGACTCTAGGATGATCTCCTTCACGCATCAATTCATTCAGATTCATAGTCCTCCACCCAATCATGCAGTTTCATTAGTCCCGGTTGTGGAAGAAATTATCAAGAATGGATGTGAAGATGTTTCTCAAGAAAATCTGACTTATCAACCACAATCTCGTCAGGTAACACATCAGAGCCATACTGCAAAAGAGTTTGATCCAATCCCGTTAACCTACAGCCAGTTGTGGTATTATTTCTCCTGAAACTCGGTAATGGCACCTATAAAATCTAAACCCATGAAGTCCCTCTCTTCTAGGAACAACCTAAATGTCAATTGTGAATTTCATGAGGAGGCAGTGAGGCATTCGACAGAAGAGTGCAGGGCCTTCCAGGAGAAAGTTCAAGAGATGATTGACAAAGAAGTGCTGATCTTCAAGGGAGGAAACCCAGTTGTGAATGGAATTCCTTTGCACTGATTGGACACGGAGAACAAGAGAAATTGTTCCCGAGATTATTTAAGTTGTTTATTTTACTTGCATTTGTTTACTTTCTTTGATTATTAAAGCATGTTTACACGTAAGGACTTGTTATTTCGAACGTTAATGTGATTTAATGTTTGTTTCAAAGAAATCCATTCGCTTCGCTCATTTTTAAAACTGTTTACTGTTTTATAATGCCAATACTGGATGGAGAATGACGAAATAAAACATAACATCTCTTGTTGTATGCTTTTGAACAAAACTCTGCTAAAGATATAAGGCATTGTTTCAAAATCCCAAACACCGGAGATAAACCTTCGTTAACCCCTTTGAGCCTTGGAGTAGTAGTTTTCTTCTCTAAAAAATTCAAAGAACCCTCATGTTGTACCAGGGGCAGGGTAATTTAAAAAAAAAAAAAGAGTAAGTATACCGAAGAAGGGGGTGAGTACCAAATAAAATTTGAGCCACATATCCTTTGTTTCTTCAACCATGATCTAAAACCACTATGAAACCCTCAAAAGACCTCATTGAAGTAGGGTTTATTTCGAAAGCATATTCGGTGAGATAATGTTTCCTGACTCCTATGAGTTACACTCAAAAACTCGTATTGGCATTATAGAAAAAGGAATTACGTCATATCCTAACTGATGATTCGGTCACGAGTTTGCGATATGCCTTTTTCAGTAAACTTCAAAACAAACATGATGTTGTATTAGCAATTTCGGAATTTACATTTTCTGCATGTAAATACTGCTTGATGTCATAGAAGTTCGTAAACAGCTACGAGAAGTTCAACCTCTGAGATATGGAACTCTGTTGAAGATAGTCATTTCAAAATATCAGTCTGGGGCATACTGCCTGAAGATCATGATGAACTGGGGCAAGTTATTCCTCAGTTGTTGCAAATAAATTAACCCTGAGGGGCAAGATCGAAGACTCAGTACACAGAATACCGGCAATCTGAGCCAGTTACGTCGAGATTCTACCAATCTCTCAAGAGTTAGAAGACATTGGAATAGTTGGGATGCCAAGTCTCCTATAAAATCCTTTTGAGATGATTTATTTTCGTAGACCATGCAGTCTGGGGCATTCGAGAATCGAAGACTTTTCCAACAACCGATATTTGAAAATGGCGACTACCATGCAAGACAAAGCTACATTAACTTCGCAGCATCTCTTCACCTAATTTCTCAAAGATACTCTAATAGCATGATAACTCCCCAGCAAGTTTTCACTCTAGTAAATGATGACGACTCCCCAGTGAATCGTTATTTCAAGCAATTATGACAGGATCAGTACAAGAATTCAGCACCGGGTTGACCTAAGGATCCCCAGTGAATCTCCTCGACCTCAACTTTCCCCGATGAAGTGTGTGTTTTGTTTCACTCCGTAATGTTTTCTCAAATTTCAATTTTCCTTAATGGTGGATGTTTATTTCATCCCCACTGAAGATTAGACTCCGGCGTCTACAACTACAATATTGGTACAAGCTTCCCCAACGAGGCGGTGGATATTTATTTTATCCCCATGATGCCTCATCTATAGCATCTACCACTACTGCGGATTATCTCAGTTATAGCGGATATTTATTTTATCCCCGTGGCATCTACTATTACTTTCTCACTTCAGCTTATTTCGGTTAGCAGCGGATATTTATTTTATCCCCATCAAGTCTCTATGAATACAAGTTTGATCCGTTCCCAGTGGATCTTTCTCATCTGAATAATAAGATTCATCTTGATGGTCCCCTAAGTGAAGTCATGATATTATATCCCCAAGTGGGTTGTTATTCCCCAGAGAAGTTTGGACTTTGAAGTTCAACTATTGAGTTCCACCTTTGGATTTCTACAGAGCTTGACAGATGTATCTCTCATGCAGAGGATGGACGGGCTTCCTCGATGTTTTCTTTCATCTCCTGTTTTCTTTCTTCATTTTGTCAGCAGTAGCATAAGCATGGCATGACATCATATGCATCGCATTCGTGTGTGTTTGCCTTCTGTTTGTTCTTGTCGCTTTATCTTTGGTCGCGTTAGCGCCGAGTTTTTGGGTTTGTCTGATCTCTCCAAGTAGGTCGTCAACCTTAGGCAGAAAGTGCTAATCATTTCCAAGTTTCCCCACAGAGTTCAACCCTCGTGGATGATGGTTATTTTAGTTATCTCTTTCCGTGCTTGGATAAGATAAATCGCCATTCGAGATCATTCCTCAATGGCAGGTCTTGTTTGACAGTTTCATTCTAGTTTGATCCTAGATTGATTTTTGGTCCCTGGGGATACCACCTTTACTTTTTGGTCGTCGAACCTAGGTTAAGCGTGCATTTATGTTGCACTGTGTCTGGCAAGAAGAATATTTTTTTCCCTTTTTGATAAGTTGCAGTCTCTTCGGAGAAACTTATCGTTTTCAGTTTCTTTTTCGATAAACTATAGTCGCTTCGGAGAAGTTTATCATTTTACTGCTTTTTTCATATAAGTTGCAGTCTCTTCGGAGAAACTTATCGTTTTCAGTTTCTTTTTCGATAAATTGCAGTCTCTTCGGAGAAGTTTATCATTTTACTGCTTTTTCAGATAAGTTGCAGTCTCTTCGGAGAAACTTATCGTTTTCAGTTTCTTTTTCGATAAACTGCAGTCTCTTCGGAGAAGTTTATCATTTTACTGCTTTTTCAGATAAACTGCAGTCTCTTCGGAGAAGTTTATCATTTACTGCTTTTTTTAGATAAACTGCAGTCTCTTCGGAGAAGTTTATCATTTACTACTTTTTTCAGATAAACTGCAGTCTCTTCGGAGAAGTTTATCATTTACTGCTTTTTCAGATAAACTGCAGTCTCTTCGGAGAAGTTTATCATTTACTGCTTTTTTTAGATAAACTGCAGTCTCTTCAGAGAAGTTTATCATTTACTACTTTTTTCAGATAAACTGCAGTCTCTTCGGAGAAGTTTATCATTTTACTGCTTTTTTTAGATAAGTTGCAGTCTCTTCAGAGAAACTTATCCCTTTATTGATGGTGTGTGAGTCCCGTATAATTGATAAGCTGCAGTCTCTTTTGAGAAGTTTATCAGGGTGTTTTCCTCACAAAGTCCATTTACTTGGCATACAGAAGAGTTTTTATTAAACCTGTACTTTTTCCTGACGGTTCCTGAAGATCCCGTTTGATCTCTTCATTTAAAGGAATTTCCAGGCGTTGGATGTTATTTCTTATTGAAAACTCCATCGTTTTTGTTTGCATGATCCTACCGCCGTGTGGATCCTGCTTTGTCTTCTTGCTTGCTTATATATCAACTGGTCACGCTTGAACCTGTTGGGTCGTTGCCTTCGGAGTCCCCAGTGTTATTTTCTTTTCCCCAGTGCGTCTGGTCATCCCCGGTGAGTTTGTTACTCATTGTGTTGGCTCTTTTCCTCGTCTGTTTCGTCTGCATCTTGCATTTTATCATTCCATCATTTTCATCATGCTAGAGTTCATGGCATGTCAGCATTAGGTTAGTTTTTGTCCATAGCATTGCATGTCATTGCATCTAAGGGCAAAAAAAATTTGGTTATCTGTATTTAAATATCTTTCACCATGACCTAATGAAGATTTTCATCGTTCATGTCATCCGGTGAAGATATTTAAATAGGGGCAACTGTCATACCCCAAAATTTTCCCTTAGATACATTGATGTGTCTGCATAACATATTAGGGCAATCATTCATGCATAGCTAACCTGTTTACTAGACTTTGCTTGTTGGTTTCTCTCGTGAATCAGGGTTGCTGCGAAAGTCGTGGAAGTTGTGGGTGTGTGCTCATCATTTTGGTCTTTGCAAATGGTGTTGAAGAGAAGAGATACACCCTCATTCTTGTGATTTCCTTAGCTAACTTTCCTCAAGATATCTCAGAGATTTCATCCAAGAGAATTAGGGTCGTAAGTCCATTAGTGCTGAGTTTTGGTCAGCTGAAGATTTTTGATGGTGCAGAAAATAAAGGTTGAGCAAGACTTCGTTCGTGAAGATGGATCAGGGCCCATGTCTCCTTTTGATTTTAAAAGGAAAGCTTAAGGCCCATGCCTCCTTTTGATTTTAAAAGGAAAGCTTGGATCTCCTTGTCCATGTTGTGAAACATTAGACTGGGATAAGTTTGAGTCAATCTCAGGAAAGAAGTTTCAAATTAAGGTCCAAGATTCATGAGTTTTCAAATTCGACATTCGAGGAGGTTCATCATGTTTATGCCCAAATTAAAATTTCAAAGAAATTAAATCATACAAATAGGAATTTAAATGAGATTACACCACAAATCATCAAGAGTTCTAATTCAAAGGAGTGTTGGCATGATTAAACGCATGGATTCAATCGTCATGAACTCGAGATTTGAAAGTTCGATTTCAAAAAATTAAAATTTAAGATTCATATTTCAAATCAAAGTCGTTATTGGAATTTAAGAACTCTCAAGGCCCAATTTTTGAGAAGGTGAAATACAAATTGGATTCCAAAGAATATTCCAAGGACATGAGGATTTAAAGTTACGTTAAATTCACATTCTCAAATAATATCAAGTTCAGGGATCCAAGTTGGCATGAAGGATAGGTTTCTTTAATTATAAAGAAGTCAAGCTCAAAGAGTTCAATGGTTATTATCAAAGTCCTGGATTTATATGATTTAAAATTCAAGACAAAGATTATAATCATTTCTCTTCCAATTCAAACTCATCTCAAAATACATTTCCAAGCTTCAAAGTGCTCAACACTACGAGACCAAGCAAAAACTCGGATTGTGGAGGTCTAGATTTTTTTACAAGGTACACAATTGAGAGCTCACATATGATTTCAAAGTCTAAGATACATCAACATTTATTCAAGTTTATCCAAAATATGCAAGACCTAAAGAGTTTTACAAGCAGCACTAGACGACGGTCTAATCCTAAAGTGTATGCCAGCATCTATATGGCATGTTTGTTTTAATACTTTATCTTTAAGAGCTTCCCTCCTTCTTGCTCTTTGGGGAGGTGCCTTTAAGGAGCAACATTTTTGATGCCACTAAAATCTCTTGAGTGACTAGAGGTGATAAGGGATATATCAAGGTGGAGCCCATTAAACGTGAAGGCTAATCGCCACTCAAGTGTTTTTTTATGTACTTTAACACGATAGCAGCAACCTAATATACAAATCACACAAATGGTGTTAAAAATAAATCAAATACAATGTTAAAAGAATTTTACAATGAAGATCAAGAGCCATACAAAGTCACGACGGAAGACCTCCTACGTTTTCATCTAGAGGATCTTATACAGCCAAAATTGAACATGTTACAGAACTTATTGAAAGCTATTCCTAAACCCCGTGAAATCTTGAAGTCTTGAATACCAAACGTGCCATGCTACTACAAGCATCGCATTCAAGCCTACGCCCTGCAAACGCGAAAGTGGCGCGGAACACAGAGTCATCAACCGTGTAAATTTATCCCAAGAGAGGGAAAGGGAACACCGCATAAACCTGAGGAAGAGGGAAAGGAATGGTCATCGCAACCATAGCCTAGGTTCGGGAGTCGGTTACGCGAGGGGAAGGTACTAGCACCCCACGCGTCCATCGTACTCGATGGGATCCATGCTTGTTGTCTATTCTAAGGGTGAGTTATCTTAACATCTATGGTTGTACTAAAACGGGGAAGAGGAAAACAAAGACAGACTCGGTAGGACATCGTCGTCCTAGGCCTACGTACCCCCTTTGTGCAATGGGAAATTCAGAGTCAACGTAGTTCGGACCAAGTTCTTTTTTGTGTTTTTTATGAGCGACGTTAAGCTCGCGTCCGACAGTTAGGGTCGATGCCTGTTTGCGACTCAGACGGAGAGTAACGTGCCCCTTTTGAAAATAGCCTTTAGTTTGACAATCCTGCAGGATAAAAAGGTTTGAAGTTTGTTTGTATTTTTTAGGACAGAAGTGACTTGAGTTAGTTCATAACTCAACTTGAACCAAAGTCTATGACACGGGAGTGAATGCATCGCATGATCGCCCCCAATGGGACGTATGCTCAACACTCTAGAAGAGAGAAGGGGGACCCCTCAATCTTTATTTCCTATGTTTAAGGCTTGTGCGCAAGGCGAGTTGACCTTATTAAGTATCTTAGAGATGTTATGAGATGAGAAGAGGGACTCAAAAGAAAAGAAAAAAGACACTACGGGGAAAATCTGTCCTAATGTTATCATGCAAAGATGGCCCTAAGGGGAGGTTTGACAACAACCTAAGCCTAAAGAAAAGAAAAGATGAGGGGAAGAAAGAGTGAGAGTGGACATGGATAACCATCCACACCTTCAAATAACTTACCTCATCCCCTGCATAAAAGGTTAGTACAAACAGATATAAGCGACAATAAGACAAATGAAACTCAAACAAATCACAAACCAAAGAGAGATAGTTATAAACCAAATGGAACTCAACCAAGACAGAATGTGGATGACTTAAACATGAATTATGAAGTCAAAGAAGCAAACCCAAATGATGGCACAAGTGCCTTCTCAAACAAGTAATCAGACATGATCAAGGATGTGCATAAAGGAAGACCTCATGCAAAGAACAATCAAACAATTAGCAAAACATCTTCTAAAATTACCAAATTAAAACATAACACACCTCAACCAGTGGCAAACATCATGTTAATAGCTTATGCAAAAATTCAAAAGATAGGTCACTCAAACAATCATGCAAAGATCAGATGAGAATTATGATTCAATATGCAAAAGAGGAGGACTAAAATGCAATATGAAAAAGTTTTAAAAATGATAGAAAAATGTTTTAATGACATTCAATATGTTGATGAAACAGTGCAAAAAGAATGAGTTCAAAATGTTTTATGGATGATGAGAAATAAATTCTACAAGTTAGGGTATGCATATATGGAATAAATTCAAAAGAAAATAAAGAAATGATTATTTCAGATGCTAAAAATAAAATAAAAATAAAAAATAAAATTTGAAAAAATTTTATAAAACTATAAAAATGCTTCATGAATTTTTTGGTGATTTTTGGATGCAAATATATATTTTTAAAAGTTAAAAATGAGTTAATGCAAATTAAACAAAATAAAAATATGGCAATAAACATGGAGGGTGTGAATAGCAGCAAGAACATGTTAAAAATGTTAATGGGCTCATACAGGGGGGTGTGAATAGAGGGCCTATACACTAAAACCCATCAGCGAAAAATGAAATAAAAAGAAAAAGAACACGTGGACCTCAGTCAATGGATTGACTCAACACTTACCTTAGGATCAATCTGACGCTCCAGATTTAGTCAACCAATACAACGTGTAAACATGATCAACGGCTCAGATTACCAAGTACATCATAATTAATACATACACGCGCACACACAATTACCCAGACTCCATGGGACCCCAACGTGATTGGTACATGTATTTTTTAATTGGCTGGCATAATAATAACCACGTGATTCATCCAACGCACCAGAATTAGTCAACAAAATCAAAAGTAAATGGGATGCGTGGTTAGGATTGAAGGTGTATAATAATTATCATGGATGTCACACACATAAACCATGAAATACAACATATTTTAAAAAGGCGTGGCAATGTATAGACCGTCAGATCTAAGCCATCAACGGCTGGGAGATCATCTTCCTCATTCAAACCCTAACCTCGCCGGAACCCTTACCAGTCGCCGGAGCTAGGGCTCCGGTCACCACTTCCGGCCACATGCAACCCAAAAAAAACCCAGAAAGTGCAAACAAGTATACCCTCTGGACCAGAATTCCATGAGGATCAACAACATCAAATTATAAATCGCAAATAACCAACACATAAACCAAACCGAATGAAATAAGCTAGGGTTCAAAAATTTCAAACTCACGAAACAACCAAACCATGCGTCCAAACTCAAAACAAAATATACCAGAATTATCAGTGAAGGTCATAGATTATTATGCGCATCAAAAAGAGGAGTTTTAAGAGCATGCAAATTATCACTAACCTGAGATCAAGCAATCCTTATCCTTGCTGTTAGCTTCAAACGATGGATGATTTGCGTTCTATGGATCCCAAGGATTAATGTTGTGAAAGAATTTTTGGAAAAGCTCTTGTGGACGATGAGATTCGAAGGAATGAAGAATTAGGGTTCACACTTGAAAATATCCACAAAATAATGTGTCCTCCCTCTAGCCAGTGCATGAGTTAGCTTAAATACTTAGGGTTAATCCACTGATAATCACTTGGGCCTTGTTAATTCCTTACTTAATGAGTTTTGGGTGATTTTGGAAATTTGCATAATGTGAAATACACCCTCCTCCATGCATGTATATCCAAACCCTTGATGAAGGATCACTTTTTTAATAATTTCTAATCACACCTGTATGGAATTTGGGCCTTGAGATGTCTTGGTTTATGAATTTTCAATGATCTTGCAATTTTGCATAATGTGAAATAAGTGATGTACAAGTCATGAAATCTCTTGGTTCAAAGGCCAAAAATGATCCTTAAGGAATGTACTTTGATGTTAGAATGTGAAATGAAGCAATGGAACCAAATATAGGTCACTATGTCCCAAAATGCAAAAGTTGTGAAAATGGAACCATAAGGAAACCCTAGAAACCACCTTGCCTTATTTTGATCATAACTTGAGTTTCACAAATGATATGGAGACCATATAGTACTTGTTGGAAAGGGGAGAAAAAGATATTCAACTTTCATGTTTGAGGAAAATTCACTTGAAGCTTCTTTGATGATGAAAAGTCAAGTTGAATGTAGTGTAAGAACTTGCCCAAAAAGGAAACATTCAAATTATAGGTCATTTCCATATTTAGTAACTTTTGTACCAACCCTTGATTCTTGATGAATGGTATGAAGCTCGACCCTTGAAGACCATATGAGGATGTGAGACCTTGAAAACCTTAAAGAGAACCTCAAAATTTCACAGTTGACTTCCCTTCTCACTGTTGACTTTTCCCCTAATTCTCCTGATTCCCAATTCATTGGCCAATTGAATCTCCCATGAACCAAACTGATGGACCATCTTCCATTCCTAGATACTTAGGGACCCAAGGAATACCATGGAATCAAGTCTTGCCCAAAAATCAGAAATAAACTGACTTTACAGCAAACCCTGATTTTGGTACCCTCAGTCTAGGAGGAAATAGCACAATCTCCAAATCCAAATTCCTCTGAATATGATGTGTATCCTCTCCAACAAAGATAAGATATGAAATTTGGTGATGATAAAACCCAAGAAGCTTGCCCCTTGGAGCAATAAACCCAAGAATCTCAAAACCCTAATCTCTGCATTGGTTAGGAGAGAGTGATCCACTTGAGCTCTCTTGGACAATATAAGGACTCTTGCTTGAAGAACATCTTCTCCTCTTGAACTGCCTCAGGCACCTTGAACCCATGCTAAGAACCAATGATATGCACACATGATAATGCAAAAATGAAGTGAAACATAAGCCAGTTAGTACTGAAGTAAGGAGGGCAAATTTTGGGGTGCTACAACACCAAATCCACAATTTCCTGTAAATCCGGAAACCCGAACTGTATCAAACAAGTGGTCAGATTACTGCAACTACAGTCGTTGTCGAGCATAATCGTGTGCTACCAAGAAATTAAAACAGATGGTCATCATATTAATTCAAGTAAAAAAGAGATCTGGTAGCAGCGGTAAACACTGGTCTTCGCAGTGAGTTTCCTTCATGCTTAACAATCACAGTGCTCAATGTTGTCGGTTTCGGTGTACTACAAAGGTTCGTTCCATCCCGCTCAGTACCAAGGAACATTTTTCTGCACAAATTGACACAAAGAAGCAATTAGGAATTTTCACACTATAAAAGGTGAACGAGGAATAACTTCAATAACAACCAACGGTCAGACAAACAAATTAGAGAGATTTCAGAAATTTCCTATTTTGGCCTCAGAGATTGGTTTTGTGAATCAGAATAGGATTCATCTTGTTCAAAAAAGAGAAATTATGGGCAATATCTAAATAGGATACCACCAGCACAATCTTCCAAAAATAGCACAGTAAATCAGAATAATCAAGGGAATCGAGTCTTTCAACATAGCATTAAAGTTTCAAATCTCAAAATCAAGCAACAAATCGTACCAAACTATTTCAAAAAATACCCAGTTCCAAACTTTCCAATTGAAACCAAATTAAACCGTCATAATATCATACAAGATCAAATCAAGCAGAGATTGGAATTTGCTTTCAACACAGCATTAAAAACTTTCCAAACTATTTCACACGACATCAACGTTACTCATCATTGGCCTTCTATAAAAAGGGTCACTTGGCATCAGAAAAGGGAAGAAAAAAAAGGGAAAAAACCCTAGCAAAAAAGTCAGGCAAAAATCAGAGAGAAAAAAAAGAAGCAGAAACGCAACAACAACGTCATTCAACTTTCCAAACCCGCCAAAACACAGATTCAGAAAACATCATCATCATCTCAAAGCCATCAGGAACCGCAAGAAGGCGAGGGTCGAAAATAGCTGAGAACAAAATCAAGAAGGTAAAAGAAGAGCTTCCCTGAGCAAGATCCATTGAGCCACCACCATCGCCGACAACCCTTTTCTTTTTTCTCGCTTTTGCTCAATTTTTTTTCTATATCATGTAACTGTAATCAACAACAATATAATGAAATAGGGGTATTGGGTTGTGTGGGGTGGGGTTTATGACTGATATTTGGCCGAGAGAGATGAGAGAGAGAGCGGCGGCGTATGGCCAGGGTTTTCTTGAACCCTAGTTTTCATGAGAGGAGAAAAAGAGAGGAACGAGAGATAGAATGAGAGTGAGGGAGGAGATCCATTTTTGTTTCCTTTTGTTTTGTTTGTTCGCTTCTGTACACCACCCACACATTCATACCGTGCACTCTCACGTTTCATTCGCTTGATCACCATACACACACATCGTAATGTTGAGGGTTGAGGGTCTGCGATAGACCCTTTCACCCGCATCACACCTAATCACTCCGTTTCACTTAATTAATCTCTTTAAAATCAACTTAACTTTTTATAAGCCATTTTCTTTTAATATAACCAATTTTAGTTTAACTAATTTAAATTTAGTTTTTTTTCTAAAAGGATTAACTTTTTTATATTAAAGCTTCCTTTTTTAGATAAAACATAATTAATTTTTTATTAAATAATTAGTAAAACCATTTAAAATATTAAAACTAAAATCTTTTTCTAAATTAATAATAAAAACTCTTAATACCCTTTTTTTTTTTCTTTTTTTCTCTCTTTTAATAAAACTTTTTTTTATTAAAATATTAAAATCCTTTTAAGATAAAAAACTTTAACCTTTTCTTTAACTTAATAAAAATCTTTAACATAGATTTTCAATAGTAATAAACCTTAAAAATTAATCCACTCTTTTCTTAATAACCATTTTAACCAAATTAAATAACATACCTTTTCCTTTTAACACCAAATAACCTTTCTTAATGAGATAAATTCCTAGGAATAATAAACCTTCAAATTTAATCAAGCTCTTAATCGATCGTTCCCTTTTAGATCCCTCACGTCGGAGTGAATCGCATGTTGTGTGCTATTTTATGATTGATATCATGCTCTGTTTATGCTTCTGTTTGTTTATCATGTTGTTTGATATATGCTTGCAGGCTTCAAACCTTTTAAAATACTAAAAATTCTCGATCCAACGTCGAGCCCATTTTCTACCCATGTAAGTCGATTGCCTTTGTGCATCGCATTCAACCTTTTGGTCACTATACACTAAAGCTAGCCCACTTTGCTAGTGCGCGCTGTCGTAACCCGAAATTTGACCTCCCTCTTTTGCCTTTTGCATGAGCATAAGCATTCGCATCGCTGGCATACACATTCGCATTTTTTCCTCTGGTGTTTTGATTGAAGGATATTCAGGTTTTCCAAGCCCGATTAATCATATCCTCAAAAGGTCATCACATCGTCAAAACAAGCACAAAATGAAGGTTTCCATACCTATTCATCAATACAAGAGGTGGCAAATCGAAGCCGGGACCACAACACCTTTTTTAGGGCAAATTGGGCATATTTTGGCCTGGTTAATCGATTTACCATTTGCAGTGCAATTGTGTTAATCGATTAACACAGGCAAAATAGGCCCAATTTACTGCTTTTTCATGACAGCACCTTTGCACACATTTTGGTCTTGGATTCT